>CM031243.1:812337952-812937952 GCA_018340775.1 Taxus wallichiana var. yunnanensis | reverse complement strand
GTCCACTCTTTTGGAAAACTTACCCTTACTGCCATTCTAAAAATTTAGTCTAGGAGAGTGGTATTTCAAAATATTTCCCAACAAAGATTTATGTTTCCAACATTTGGCTACACAATGGTTAGACAATCCACAAAAACGACATGAATAAAAAAACAAATAAAATTGTGTATTTAAACCATAGTCACAAGGAACATTGGAATATTTATGTTGTCTAGTTTTACCATATTCAACATTATCAGCAATATGACCATCGTTATGAGATACAAAATTATCCTTAGAAGGTTTGAAAAAATCCAAAATGTCATTACCTTTCATGGGTTGTGGTGCAGGTTTCTCCCTTACAGTTTCAATTGTCTTGGAGCACTAATTTGTTTCATTCTCGACCACCAAAACCGAATCCAAAACTCGCACAAGTGAGGCATATCCTCTTCCTAAATGGGGATAGCAATACATTTTCCTTCTTTTCCAAGGTTTTTTCCATTAAATACCATTTTAAAAAGTAATTTGAACCAATCCCTCTAGTGTGTTCAAATTTATAAAAATATTTTCAACTGATTTGGAATGGGAGGAATTATTAACAATTGGTGATTCACTTACAATGCTTGAATCAACTTGTGCACTTGTGGGAGAGGAATGTCCTTATATCAAAATGGACTTATTTTTCTCCTTCGTGACATCACCAGTTTGTTGTCTTGTTGAGAGCTCATCCTTAGCCTACAAATTAGATTTCAATATGATAATCTTCTTCCAAGGAGTAAAATTTTGATCTTAGGAAAAATTTATCTTCCTGGATCTGACAGTTATATGCTTCAAGCTCATAGAGATTCTCCTATTTTGGAAACATTCACATAGTTCACCTTTACACAACAAAACCAACTACAATATCTAAAGCAATAAATTGTTAAATTTTTCAATCAACCAACTCGATACCAAAATATATGATCCATAAACATGAATTAGCCCCACTAATAAATATCGTTGTAAAATACTTAAAACTTATAATTTGTTCTCAATTTCAAGTTAATCCTATAGAAACTGGTATTTAAATTGATCTAAACTTATAATACGTAATTTAAAACTCACTTTGATCAATTCTCTTACAATTTATAATCTTAAAACTGACAATAAACATTTAAAATCTAAACCAAAACTAAATGTGAGTGATTGAAAATTCATACAATTTCACTATTCAACTAAAACATTCAATTCGTAATCAATCTCTTCAATTAGCTCTCTTAATCAATTTTCTATATTTAATTATCAAATCTTAATGATAATTTAAAGTAGATATAAACTAATAGAATACCGAAAATTGAAATAAAACAGAGACAAGAGACCATGATTGTTAACAGAGTTCACTTGTTGTTCAGGTTACGTCTATAAATCATTTGCAAGAACAATATTGACCAATTTCAAACGATAATGGAACAAATGACCTACAAATAATCCATGAAAAGATCTGAAAGAATGTTGCAGACCTCTTCACAAGAATTGCCTCTGAAATCAAATCCACAAATGCAAGTCTCCTTCTCAAAATCTCCATAAAAACTCCTTCACGGATTGGAATTTTTCTCTGCTCAAGACTACAAGGACTTCTAATAAGTCTCCCTACAATATCACGAGCTTATCAAATTGTTATTCAATGCCTAAGATGTCATTACATTGGCTTGGGACCCTAATAATTCAATTCTACCTTCAAAAGAAAATTACACACCCCGTAAATTATCTCCAAAAATTAAATTTACGTATAATATATATTATGCAAGAGTCGTGATGTGGTGGCAAGGCTAATTTATTGTAAACGAAACGTTATGGATTTGAATCCCCTCAAGACCACTTCCAAAGATTATTTTTAGCATGTAGGTGGGTGTAAAATCCCACATGCATCGGGATCAATGGTTTCAAGACTTAAAATAGCCCACTTGGATGGTGTTTAAACGTGGTTATGGTCATGTATAGCTTTGTTTTGTCAAATATGGGCACAACCCCCTATGAGCTCAACATGAACGATCAAGAGCTAGGTTTGTTGCATGGGTCAGCCATGATTTCGATGTGGCACTAATGAGTTGTGTTGGAAAAATGGTGAGTTTTTAACCAGGATCTCTGCATATTTTGAATCCCCTCAAGACCACTTCCAAATATTTCTTTTAGCATGTAGGTGGGTGTAAAATCCCACATGCATCGAGGATCGATGGTTTCAAGACTTAAAATAGCCCACTGGATGGTGTTTAAATGCGGTTATGGCCATGTATAACTTTGTTTTGTCAAATATGGGCACAACCCCCTCTATGAGCTCAACGTGAATGATTAGCGAGCTAGGTTTGTTGCGGCTTAGCCACACTTTCAATGTGGCACTAATGAGTTGTGTTAGAAAACCGGTGAGTTTTTAACCAGATCTTTGCATAGATTTTGGCTCGACCGTGTTGGTTGAAACGACTCGGCATATTATGTGAAACAATTCACCAACTTAGGTTTTGATTGCATTATGATGGAAGACCACATGGTGGCCTAAGGACCCACCACGTGGACCTCTCAAATTCTTCAAAATGTCGAGCTCTTATCCCGCCATGTGTCAATACCACAATGTAAGACATAATATGGCATAAAACTATAGTGTAATTGGGAAAATTAAAATTACACTAATATACCACGATGGTTGGGTTCACTTTCGAAACAAAAGTGGACCCCACAATTGAAACCCAAATTTTTGCATACACTCTTCGAAGACTCGGAAGTATAGATCAAAACAGTCCATGATTGTTTTTCCTCGATCAACTTTGAAATACACAAATAGGCTTTGTGCACGAGCTATGGTATTGTTTGACATGTGATTCCCTATTGACTTAATTTGACTCTAAACTTTGACCAGCAATATTGTCAAGCATACGATCCGATTTGGGAACTTCGACCACCCATAATGTCATCCGGATCACCGAAATCCTCCACCCATAAGAACATAATTAACTTAATGAAACCATCATAATAAGATATTACAATCTATACAAGTTTTTCAAACCATAATACACATAATTTTTGAAATTTTCACATGGTCTATTGTCATCTTTTATTCACTCTTACCTACTTCAAATCAATTAGTGGATGAATGAAATGACAATCCTCTCTACTAAAACTTGTATGATAACTTGGCCATTTAGCCTCCCCATAAATAAAATCATCCACTCGGTCTATTGGTATCCCATATAGAAATCAACACTCATATGCACCTGATGTGTAACTCAATCCATTATAATTGTGTCAACTTGAATTAGCCTCGAGGGGGAGCTTGGATAAGTATTTCCAATTATGTTCTCCTTTGAAACCCATATAAAATAATAATCAACATATTATGTCACCATGGAACTTAGAACTTAAAATTCTAAAAAAAAGCGATTGAGGGTAATCGCTTTTGATTGGAACTATGAACCGGTAAACAATTTTGACTTGATCTTTGAACTAGTTGTAGAACACAATAAAGGCCCAAAACTTCTACAACAATAACAACCTAGATAGACTTGTAAAGAGCCAATGTAACCATATAACATACCAGCATTAGTGACAAATATCAAACTCATACCAATATTGTAATTATTTTTACTAGCACACCAATAATATGTTTGTAAAAATAGGAGCACGTCTAGACATATACATATAGCCATAGACTAATACAATCAACATTTATTGTTTTCCAATATAGAACTTTGCGTTGCAAAGTATAATGAACGAAATTCACACGGTGAAGTCTAACGTCTATTTTATTTTGTATGCATATAAAATATTTCAAACCAAGAAGAAACAATGCAGGGAAAAAGGCTAATAGGTGAACATGGTCCAATAGTTGACATGAGTCTTGATCACACAATACCCAATAGTTGTTATAGTACCACTTCATAGTTGTCATAGTACTATCTAGTGGTTATTTATTTTTGACATAATAATTATGTAGAGTAGTCAATCACATCATGACATGTAAGACCTCTCACCCATGATTAAAAATTCAATGTTCAATCATTATCACCCATGTTCAAGTATTGGTTTCCACCATGGTTGTAGTGTAACTCAAATTTACTATTTTAAATCAATTCAAAATATGGTTTTCCCTCCAATTAAACATTCCAAAGAACAAATATAAATTAAGATGAATTTGAACTACATATTGATGAAAAAATCGCGACCCCACATGATAAACAATTGATTTTGTGGACCCCTTAGCTTAGGGTATACCACTAATAACCCCTCCCCTAGTGAATTCATCATAGATCATTAAAAATGGTTTTGAAATAACATTAGATTGTTGAAGTAAATCTTACATGAAGAAAGTTTATTTCAGCATAATAAATCAAGGATATTCTAAAATAAATCCAAACATTCTACAAAGCATGCATGTATTCCTTGAAACCAATAGGTGTCAATATTATCTACACAATATTTTAAGATTTGGTATTTCATAACCTATTTACCTCTTAATGAGGTGAATGAGATTATCTGCCCCATAGGCTGTTTTTGGTAGCCTTGTGGACGTTAGAAGTTCTTCTTTTTCTTCTTCTTCCTACCTATCATGGGAGGAAACCTTGCTTTGATCTTTTTATCCTTGACATTATAATGTCTGATTGAATTTGTTTATATGTTAAGAAAAACCTTCTCTGAATGCAGATTTCAAATCCTTATGTCATGCTATAATGAAGGGAAACAAAGTAAGTGGGAACAACTTATGATTTCAACAAAAAGAAAAATGTACTGATCCCCATCTTCCAGACATGGATACATAAATTTTGAATACAATGTTTTAGCCGTTCCTACCTACCTGCAAATTCATGCTACGGAACTTAGAAGAGTTTTAAAAGCAAATAATGGTGTACATAAACAGGAAACAACGAATTTCTTGAGGTGAAGCATAGCATGTGTGAAAGGTATAAAAGTAGACCACCAACAATCTAGGAGGTGCTGCCTCTGCTACACTTGGACTGTGCTTATACTATGCTATCATCAACGATGCCAAAAGTGCTTTTCAAGTAAAATATATACTGATTGACAAGAGTTAATTTGTGACAATGAAAGAAAATCTTTTCAAAATTATGTAAACAGTAGAGAAACTGTAATCCAGACTCCCACATGAGTGACACAAGTTTCAGAAAGACAAAAATGTTGGCTCAAAAGCTACATATCGCTTGTCTTGAAGCTTCGCCAACCAATGAGAATTATTTATCCCAAAATAGGGAGTGGTGTAAGACTGCCCATCTAGTTGATGAGCTGTCCACTGTCTGTGCTTCATATGGTAAACTATGACAGAGTTGTGTTCGTTTGACAACCATACTACACCATTGCTTGCAGCAACCGTCCAGAAATCATGAAACTGACCTGATAAATCCAGATCCCATTCTCGGGTCCAATTTTTCTGTCCTATATCCAGTTTCCAGATTACAAAACGTACATCCCCATCACTGTAGGCATATCTAGTTCCTGCCAATAAAGGTTTGTTATCATCTTGGGCTGAATTTGCTGCCAAGACTAACAGGTTTCCCTCCCATTCAATAAGGCAATATGGAAATCCTACCGACATGGGAAGGAAAATAGAAAAACTCCATTTGTCTTCATTCACATTATAACCTATTATCTTGTAATAAAGATCCTCTTCATCTGCAAACAAGAGCTCTTCATCTTCCTCCTCCTCATCAAATCTTAATGGGGTTCTAACAATGAAATAAATGACACCATTCAAATACAGTGGATGACCTGTATTACTACTGGCATCTGTGTAATATTGCTGTGGAGATGGACCCGCATACCATGAATTTGTCTGAGAATCAAATACCAAGGTAATTATGTCCTCCCCAAATGAGGACAGTTTCCTACAATCACCAATTTTCCAGAGTTCTGTGGAGAACAAATACCGACCAACCATGGAAAGGGTATTTTCAGGTCAGGAGTGGCAGGAGGCGGGGGCAAGATTTTCAAGAATTTAGTGACAGGGTTGTACACCACAAATCCTGGGGTGCCCTGAGGCAGAGCATAAGAAAAACACAGTAGCCCATGCGATGCAGCAACAAGAGATGTACAAGTATTCAGAAAAGAATTGGCCATGCTCTGAAGAGAAAAGGAAAGCGTGGAAAGATTACCAGTTTGCAGATTGTGGGATAAGAATTGAAATTCATGACGCATTTGTTTTTGCAGAGTCGGTCTCTGGTGAACAAGATAAATTGACTCTGGGGGACAATTTCTGTAGTGGGTAAGAGCAAAATCCGGGTCGAAAATGAGGGTGTGCCATTTCTTTTGCACTGTGGACATCTTAGCCAGATCCCTGGTTGACATCCTCGAAAAACATTAGTGATCAACTCATCACGTTATCCCACCTGCTCTGCACTGCTTCCTATTGTCAGTCTGGGAATGCCAGCCATATCCACCTTCACTGCTCTGCCTTGCCAAACTTCTTTTCTGATAGCCATATTCACCTTCACTGCTCTGCCTTGTCAAGCTTCTTTTCAGCTTGGAGCTCCTCCAAATTCCAATGGAAGTTATGGTAAAATGGTATGGCAGTTTAGGAGCATAACCATAGTGTAAGTGGGCATAACAATATTGCAGAGCATGCTGGGATTGGCACGTGCGAGAGAGGGATGCGTAATATTCCTTGATCAAAACAGTTAGACCTGTCTACTTGTTTGTTATTATTTATTTAGCTGGAATTCGTTTCTTGATATTTACCTGCAATTAGGCATCCAATCTTTACAAGCTTTGCCAACTATTTTATGAATTAATTTTGTGTGTTTCCACAATTTTAATTAGTTTATTAAATTTTGTTATTATTTTACAAATCTTAGTAATCTGGGATAACATAAATACAACGAAATTATGACATTTCCCCCTATGTTTTCAGTAATGATCATGGATTATAAGCCCTCTTTTCTTCCCCTCGAATTAAACTTCAAATTTATTTAAATAAAAATAGTAGAGAACAATAAAAAGGATTGGGACATCATGTGGGTAGAGTCGATTGTAGCTTTAGGATATATTGTAAATAGGTGGGTCTTGCATTTATATACTTAGCATGCCATACTGTTTGTGGTGGGGATGACTCACACACAGATTTAGCCACATAAGCTAGAAAATAAAGTAGTTGTTCAAATATTTGGGATTCTGATAGATAAATATACTTGCAAAGACCATGAATAAGAAAGTAGAGATCTACATATCTAATTTTTTTGTAAAGAATCTTAATTTGTGAGATTTTTTTATGAATATGCCTTGTATTTCCTATGAAATTGAATCAAATAAAAAGCTAAGTTGTGCACTACACATTCTATTTTTAGTGTATTTCATTATATAAATTTCAAATGTTTTTGAGGGTGTGTCGCGAGAAGAATCTCTTAATTGATACCATGTGTGACTACATCACTGGTATTAGAAAAAAAAAAATTAACCCAAGTAGTTAGTGCTACTTTTCATGCTTAGTGAGTGTGAGTAGAAGGTAGTTATAAACATCGATCATGATTGGGTAGAATGGGTGAAGGAGATTAGTTGAAAGATATCTTTGACTCAAAATATTTCATCATTTTGTATCTTCAAAAGTGATATTTGATTTTTAAGGAAATGGAAAACAAAGGAGATAACATATGCAAGAACGTCATAATGATATAAGTTCTTGAAGTTTCTAAACGGAAAAAAAGTTAAAGAATATGAAAACATATTCCTAAAAGTTATTATTGACAAGTAAACCTAAGTTGGATCCCCTAGCTATTAAAGAAGCTTGAAGCTTGAAGTAATCATTGAGTTAGGAAAATATTTTGAGTATGAGAACATGTAATATCCAAAATGAGTTAAGTTCTTCGATGAAAAAAATTAAAAGGTCGTCATGGCAAGATAATAGGTTACACAAATGAAAATGGTCATGGAATAAATTCAATATAAACTAAAAGAAAAAATCATTCTGCATGAGTTTATGTAAGAACCTTTGAAACTTGGATATGAGTGTAAGGGACACATATAGGAATTATAAGTCTTTATAGGTTGTCAAAGTTATGATGCTAAAAAATTTGTTTCATGTGTGAGTGGAGTGTGCTTAACAATTCAAAATTAATTTACTATGATCAAATTGTATTTTATTGAAGCCTATCAATTTGTAGTAAGAGAAAAGAAATTTTAATCATGCAAAAACTAGTGACCAAAAAGAAAACTTCATGAATGGTTTTGAAAAAGGAAGTTATTTTGAGAGAACAAGGCATTACTCTCTAATGATACAAATACACAATGAAGTGAATTTCAAAGAATGTGGATGTATATTTATGAGAATGTTTCAAGTGTAATTAAGTTAGATAGTACATTTAAAATCCTACATGCACATAATGATGGTGGTATAAATTTGAGTCAATTGGGAAGATGAAGAAAGGTGGTGTTAATGCATCACATCAATGAACTGAATCTAGATAAACTCTCGTGATGAGAGGATCACTTGTCAAATATAAAAAATTGGTCAATATTTAGTTCATAACCTTATGTAAATCAACAAGTTTAATATTATTGTAGATATTATCATCTCACAATAAATGGTTGATAAATATTTGAATGGAATTATGCATTTGAGTAAGGTTTATTGGTTGCAAATTACATCAAGTAATGGTGAATGAGCAATTTCTAATTTGTATATTGCCATATATAGAGATGACATTTGATCATAATGATAATGGTTATTTGTCATATTTTTTCTTGGAAACTTGGCATTTTGATTGTGGCACATATGATGGTCATAATACATATACCATGAAGGATAAGACACATTTTGATTCTTTTATAGAGTGATGAAGGTGTGAGCATAAACTTTTTTATTTTGAGAGAACAATTTCTAAGTAGGTGAATGAATGTGTGTATTTTTGGGTTTTGGGAAAAAAGGAGGAATGAAAGATAATAAGAGGTCAATTTCAATCCAAGTTTGTAGATATTATTTTAGATAATATACCTATCACTAGGAGAATATTTTATTTGATCACTACCAAAAAAGTGTATATGTTAAAATTTTGGAGATAAATTTTTTTAAGAGTTATTAGAAAAAGGGTTTATAAGATAATATTTCAACCCATGCACATCACTAGTAAAAGAGTGGAAAATGGAGAACGCCAACAATAAAAGAGCCATAAAAACATCACAATCAATTACAGTTCCCATTTCCAAGATTAGATGATCTCAAATGGATTATTTAAATAGAGAAATGTACTTCACAAAGACTCGACTTAAATATTATTCATCACCATATTCGCATAAGGGAAGACATTGAGGGAAAATTGCATTTAAGACACAAGAAGGTATGAATGTTTTTCTATGCCATTCGGACTAAAAATGCACCAAGTGCATTTTATGCATCTATTAAAGGAAGTTTTACGATATTTTAGGTAAGAGTTTTTATTTTCTATCTTGGTGATATTTTAATTTTCATTAAGGAGAAGGGGGATGCTTTTAATATTTCATAAAGTGGTAATGAGATTCTCGAGATGAATATTTGGTCATAAATTTGAAGAAATTTAGTTTTATGAATTTAAAATTGATATAGGGTTTTATGATTCTCGAGAAGGTTTGAAAATGGACCCAAAAATGTGTGATAATTATGGATTGGTCATCACCAAGAAGTTCTTTTGAGGTGAACATTTTTCACGCTTTGATAAATTTCTACATGATGTTCATCAATAATTTAAGAGGAGCACATGTAGGGATTATCGGTTTAATGCAACAAGACAAAATAGTTTGTATTGACCACATAAGCGTAACAAATTTTCTAGCGATCTAATAATAAAGTAATTGTGTAACCAATGTTGGCATTTCTATATTTTGACTTAAAAATCAAGTAGATTACAATACCAAAGTGTCACAAGTGTAGGTGCAATATTGAATCAATGAGGTAAACCTATCACATATTCTCGCTAAAAATCTCAATGATATGAATGCAAGTATTCATTGTATAATCAAGAGCTCTATGTAATTGTGCAAGTACTTAATAAATGAAGACATTGTTTTATACTTAAGGAGTTTGTACTATAAAAGGATCGTCAAGCATTACAAATGATAAATAGTTACAATAAGATGAATAGGTGATACATGAAGTTTGTTGAATTCCTATAGAACTATTCATTTATACATTACATCGTAGAATCCAAAAATCAACCACAATTACATATACAATTAATATGACAATTCTATTATTGAGTGAGTTAATAGTTGTATTCATTGGACTTCAATCTATGAAGGAATGATATGAAATTGGAGAGGACTTCAATAAATCATAGAAATCATGCACAAAACCAAGAATTGAGATATAACACCATGGTTAGATTTTTTTGTAAGAAGGATTGTTATTCGTAAAGGAACAATTTTTATATTGAGAGGTTCAATTTGTTAATTTTGATTAAGGAAAAACATAGTGGAGGATTGACATGACAATTCATCTAGATTGACAAGACAATTCACTTATGAAAAGACACATGCGTAGTTTGTAGAGAACTACTTTTTATCATAGATGAGAGTAAATATGTTTAGAAGTGTAGATTGTGTGAAGTAGTAGTAAAAGGGAGAAGTAAAAATTCATAGTTATAACAATAATTTCCTATTCTAAAGATACTATGAGAGGATATCAATATGTACTTTTTTTTAAGGATTCCTAGGACACTAGAAGAAATGATTTAGTATTTTAATTAATTAATAGATTTTCCATGATGGCATATTTTGTGGCTTGTATGAAGACTCGTGATGTGAAAAACATTGCTAACTTATTTTTCAAGGAGATTGTGAGGATACATGGTTTTGTGTGGCATTGTATTAGAAAGGATGTGAAGTTTGTATAAAACTTGTAGAGGGCTTTATTGGAAAAATATTTGAACACCAAGTTATAGTTTATCTCGTCATATTATCCTCAAATAGATTACAGATAAAAATAATAAATAGAATTTGTTGGAGGTTTTTATGATGTGTGATTGAAGGCAATCTAAGAATATGGGATAAAATTTTAGCACACATTTAGTTTTTTTATAACAATCAAGTCAATAGAGTACAAGAAAGATATTGTTTTAGACTATGAAAGGGTCTACATTAGAAGTGTGAAAAGGAAAAGTACATATATTGAAGAATTTACATAATATGTGAGAGGAGTGCATGGAAGAGTGTGTTTTAATGCTAATTTAATTCAATAAATCAAGTCTAGAGTTGACAATATAGAAATTGGAGAATAAAAACTTTCATATTTGTATTTCAGATCATATAAAAGGGATGTACATCATAGAAATCACAATGACATTAAGCTATAAGAAATCAAAATTAATTGAGATAGATAGAGCCATGTGATTGGCTCAAAATATTGTATAGGTATGTCAATGAGATATTCGGAATAGGGACAAGATCTAGAATCAACCTCTATACACAAGAATCCTCTTGGGTATTTTCACCCTTTTTCGATTTGATTAAGATTTAAATATAACCAAAAATGAATTAAATAGAAGCTACATGGGGTTATTCTAATTAATTAACTTCCAACATTAACCATTTAATATCTTAATAATACATTAATACTTTCAAAAATTACATGATACAATACAAGTTCATAAATACATGTGATTGAGTGCACTTAGGCTGATTACGTAAGATTCTCGAAATTCTCGGGTGATTTGAATCTGACTTGAGAATGATTCAAAATTGGAACTATGACCTGAAGATTCTCCTGTGAAGAACCATACAAGTAGGGACGGGAATGTTAGTATGGTCTTGACCCTACTTAAAACTATGATCTAAAACTTGTTTGGTTTGTCATTTGTCTAAATATCTTTCTTGCTCTTTGTCATCACTATCACACAATCTGGAACCTCAAAATGATATGCTCGACCTTTTAAACCATAACCATGGATAGAGATTCCTAGAAAAAAATAGTTGGGTTGTGGTCACCCCCATGCACCGTCGACGTTGGAAATACTCTAAATAGGCCTCAAAATGTATGACATTCTCCACCTAGCATGTGACATTTAGTTATAGTGCAATCAGATTTGACATTATTTCTTTGAAAAAGTTTACTTGAGTTTCTCTCTTGCAAATCTACTTGAGCAAGTGAATTCGGATGCTTGCAAATGTGGGAAGTAGTCCCTAGATCTAGCAGGAAGGTTCAGAATTGTAGATAGTGTTTCCTAATGAATGTGTAGAGGTATTTGTGACATGTAGGGAGCTTTGTGTGTCTTTTGTGCTAGATTTTTCAATAGGAGTCCATAAGAGTGCTAGGTTCTAAATGAAGTGATTTTCACTTGCTTATATATGCTTCTGAAGGTGATTTAAGTTACAAAGGTTGATTGAGGAAGATTAAATGACCCAAAGAATAATATGCAACTAAAATTTTGAGATCAAAGTGAGCAAGGAAAAAATTGTACACTAGGGTTAGGACCGTATGGAACAAACCAGCCCTATTGTACGTTTTTTACCCTAGAGGAGAAATATGAAATATGAGGTTTGGAAGCTAACAAGTGGAGTTTCTAAATGGATTTCATGCATTAAATTATTAGAAGTTGTTGATAGATGAGTGTGTATGATAAAGAAATATATACAATATGCTTAGGGATGTTCCATATGAGAATGGGTAAAGTGCACTTGTTTGAGCAAGAGAGCAATGTCAAAACCAGCAGTGTCAAAGAGTAGAATTACTAAATTTGAGTGTCTACATTTGCAACCCCTTTGAGTTTCTACATGCTTAAAGGAAAATATATCTAAGTGTGTAGACACACTTTATCTTCACTTGATGTTTGTTTTGCAAGATCCCACTGTGTTAGTGTTGGCACATTCTATGATGAAACCTACAACATAAAGTGTAGTCAATTTCCATGATAAAGAATTAAACTTTAACTCAAATGAAAAGATGTAATGTAAATGAAATTTGAAACTATAAATAGTGAAATAAAGAGATGTAAAATGTGTAAGGAATAGACATGTTTATTTTGTAGAGGGAAGGGTTTACCATTATTTTCTTTTGTTTGGAGATTTGGATTGTTAAACTTTTTGGAAGAATCGGGGGTGATTTGTCCACATTTGTACCAAGGAAATGCCATAGTATCAGGTATATGGAACCCAACACAAAAATTTCAAATACAAAGAATAAGAATGAGGATCCGAAGCACCTCGTGAAGGAAGAAGACCATGTATTAAAGTCATTCAACAACTCTGATATCTTCCCCTTTAAGTGTAAGAGGAGAGGAAGGACTCAAGCTACACGAATGACTTAACCACTTTGATACCTTCTATGACCCCATGGACCACACTTTGTAGCAAATGGATCTATGCTCAATTTTATAAATTAGGACTCATACTCTCCTCATGTGTCGTGTCGCACAACCGAGTAAAAATTTAATAAAGATGAAATGTAGCTAAAAAAAGAACCATACCCCAATATCCCTAAAATAGAAAATGAAACTAAGGGTTGTAGAGAAGAAGGAATAAAATAATTCATATTGCACTGAAACTAATCTAAACGGAGTCCTCTAACTCTAAAATTGTGCCAAAAATATGTTCCTATAGGTGAAAATTTGAAACTACTAATAAATTTGGTGTAGCTGCTCTCTGAGGGAAAAACTATAGAAATGGGTCGGAGAACCTTTGTGCGTTCTAACCGTACTCTATGTTTTTGACCTTACTCTTGCTTTTCTAAATTTTTGTATGTGATGTTTTTTCTAAGTATTTTTTTCTTGTGCACCTCGCTTATTTTTGAGCCTATAATTTTATTTGTTTCTGTTGTAACTATAAAATATAGCTAGATGAATTTCCCTTCTTTTGAGGAAAGTGTGATAAATATTTTGAGTGCGTGGATCAAAAGTATAGATAATATGTGTAACCATGTATGATAACTCTGATAATCTATGTAGAAAACACATGAAGGGTTGATGTGATGACCACTAAGAAGAAGTTATTCCTACAAATAGGATACACATGGTGTATATCATGGCGTGTAACAAGAGAAACAATAGTAACAAGAATAATAGTAGAAACAATGTCAAAAATATAACTAATAGCAACATCAATAGTAGTGCATATGTAAGTAAAAACAAGCGTAAAGATAGCACTTTGGAAACAAGTGTGACACAAAATTATTAGCATCTACAAATATGTGACACTCACGGTGTCGTAAGAAAATCAAGGTCCTTGATCTTGCAATCAAGAAATATCATACATGAAGGAATGATGCCACAAACATGGGACACCCATAATGTTACAAGAAAAACAAGGACCTTAGGCCACAATCAAAGTAGAAAACAAATAACTACACCCAAAAATTTCACACATGTATATAAAACACAAGTAGCATATTGTGATGAAATTACATAACAAGTGATATGTAGAAGTGTGTGAAATGAAAACTATTAAACATTGCAAAAAAACACATGTAATAGTCTTGTTAGCTCAAAAGATAGAAAGTAAGCTATGTATGTAATTAAGTGTGATAAAGAAGTGAAATTTTATTTTTATCTAATTTTATCCCTCGAGAAAAATTAGACAGACAAGCCCCATGGAGATAAAATAGGAGGATCGATTCGGCCATGGGAGCTCACGTTTTGAGCTCGAGCCGATCAATTCAATGAAGTAGGTTGAGCACATTACAGGGGAGTTCAAGAAATGAAGGAATTCTGAAGTCTAAAATTCAGACTTTGGAGGTGGGGTCACTCGGAGTTAGATCGAAGTGAAATGTTGGGACTCGGTGGAAAGGAACGTGAAAAAGGGAGTCAAAATGCTGAAACCCAAAGTCTGAAATTTGGGCTTTGGGATTTCGGAGGTTTTATGTGCAAAGCAGATAATCTAACCTCAAACCCAAAGTCCCAAACCCAAAGTCCCAAAACCCTAAAACTCGAAGTCCCGAAACCCAACCCCCAAATGAAAAAGGTCCCAAACACAAGTCTGAATTTTAGACTTCGGGGTTTCAGAATTTGGGAAATTTTAACTTGAGTGATGAATAGTGCCATGTGACATTGTTTGAGTCCAAAATCAAGTCTAAATTTTAGACTTCAAGGTTCAGATTTTGGAACTCTCGAGCCAACTTGAGCGATGAACAATACAGTGATCTTTGAAGAGGAAAAGCCTGAAGTTTCAAATCCTGAAATTCCAAAATTTTGGATTTCGGATGGTGTGATGAAATTCGGAGTCTGAAAAGGTAGAGATCACCACTAGCATTTATCACAGTATGGCACCCTCATCTTCATATGGCCATAACGTTGGACTGGAAGCTCGAATTTACACAAAATAAGACTTTTTAGAAATCCCTTAGTGTCCTCTACACAACTATGACTGATTTTCTATTTTTAGTAAGGTTAAGTATTTTAAAATGAAGAAATATAGTCCGCCATTTTAGAGGAATGTTTCAAATTTCTCACCTACCCAAATGATGAGGTATGGGCTTCCTTTCTTCTCCAACAAGGTAAAGTACATGGAGGCATGGGTTTTGCAGTGGCATCCATCATTGTTGCAGGTGATTTTAATGCATTTTAGGGTGGTTGAAGCAAGATTTTGAATTCCTTCTCTCTCCCTTCTCTCATTCTTCCTATATATTGGATAATCTTGCTCATTTCAAAAGGTTGGATAATCTTTCTTTGCACCCTCCCTTCTTCTCTTGTCTGTAAGTGAATTTGTGGAGTTCAAACCTCCCATTCAAGTTGTAATGCAAATTTGTACCTCTTTGCCATTGTAATATATTATATCAAATTTGTGGAGCAATAATATAAGTCTGTGGATGAACTTCAACCCTCTCTTATGTTCATTGTATTCTCTTGATCTCTCATTGCAATTTTGGTTAATTATGCATGTTAAATTGTGTTGCATATTTAATGGTCTGTGTTTAATGGTGAATGAATTCATAGCAATTGGTTTACTTTTGGTGTGTATTCATCCCCTTCAAACTTATTGGTTTTCATCTCCATGAGAAAAGTAGGTGTTCAACATTCCTTTTGGTGCATCACCTCCGTAGATTAGTTTTAATTTCTTAATATTTTCAACCCTGACTCCTTGGCAAGTTAGAGAAAAATTTAGGATATATCCTCTACAATTTGAATGTGTATATCAGAATAGAGGAATAGGAACGGCCTTCATCCGAGAGTTTTCCTAATTGCAAAGTCCCACACTTTGGGAAAAGCTCCATGTTATGTAATCACACCGACAGTTTCAATCTATTGAGTTGTAAAACAATCGGGGTGATGTGATTACGTATAAAGAGCTCTGGCATGCCCAGTGGGACAAGGAAGTCATTCCATGATCTTTGAAGGAATTTTCATCATTTTCAGACTTAGAAATTGTAGGTTCTCCAATTTTGGACTTTTCACCTCTCATGATGAACTTTGAAATCAATTTTCAAGGGCTTAACTTGCTCAAAACAAGTCCAAATTTCACCAATTGATAGATCGGAGGCTAATCTTCAAAAGGGTATTTTTAGTTTTTTGAAATTTTGATTTTTTAAATTTCAGAGTTTTTTGTATTTCAGGTTTCAGGATTTCAAAATCTCAGGTTTCGAGATTTCGGGGTTCTCCAAACTTCGTATTTCGGGGTTTCAGACATTCAGAAGTTTTGCATTTTTGGTTTTTTGGGACTGTCATTTCAAAACAAATTCCAACCTCTAGAATATCAAATATACAGGTCCTTCAAAGTTTTCATTTTAATTTGTCGAGTTTGGTGTGTGACTTGGAAAAATCTAGCCTTTTGAGGCTCATTCCCCAACACATTTGGTGACTCTAAAGGGATAGAATTCAGTGGTGTAGCAGACAAGTTTTCCCAAGTACATGAGAAGAATTCGAACTAGGTCTGATACTAGAGAAGAGGGACTATTTTTCTACTTGCAATTATCACCAGAAGAGGAAGGAGAGGAAGAAGACCACAAAGATCACCATCTCCACCTAATAGGACTTTGTCTACACCTCCACCTAGTAGACCTTTTCTCCAATCAACCAAGGTTCTTAGGCCAATCATAATGGCACATCTACAACAACAACCACCTCAGGGACCACCTAATCCATTTGTCAACTTCACGGGCAAGTAGTCCACTTGCCCTAAATGCTCAAAATCCAATTCCTCAGTTGCAACACTAAAGAACATTCCCTATTTCACAAGAGAAAATCATACTACTCCTATTGACCACATCCAAGACATTACAAATGTCTATGTGATTCACGAAATTAATGAAATGGATGTTGCGGTCAAGTTGTTAGCTTCATCTTTCAAAGGTAAGGCCTTACAATGGTTTAGGAGCTAGACAACGAGATCTATCCAAAATTGGACCAGATATTTAGCTCTTTACAACTAGTTTGGAGAGAGGGAAAATAATTTGTCTTTATTGGAACAATTGACAACAATCAAAAGGGCTCCTAACGAGAAAATGGCATATTTTAATTTCCATTTCAATGGACATGGGATAGGATTCCAATAGTTGTCGACCAACCGTACCAAAGGAGTGTTCCTTTACTTCTTGAAGGGTATGAATTCCGATATAGCTATGATGATCCAATCAATGGGAGGAACAACGCTTCCAAGATCTTATGACATAGCTATCGAGTAGAAAATTATTTGATTCAAGCTGTAAAACTAGCACTAAGGCCACTTATGCCTCTCTATCCAAACATGGGAACTCCTACAACTAGTCAAACACCTAAGTTGAATCCCATTCCACCCCTAGAAATCAAAGCAACAATGAAGCATCAACTTCTTCAAGCACTTATAAATAACTACAGGAGGTTATGAAGTAACTTTAGAACCTAGGAAATGAGCTAGTGACTATCAAAAGAGTAACAAGCTCAGAGTTCTAGACCATATTAGCCTCAAAGCTCAGTATCAAGCCAGGCCCCATATCAGCAAAATAGACCACCAAATCAAGTTACAAATCAAAACTCGAACCCAAGGACAACCTCAAGCTACCATGCCATTCCAACCATATGATCCAAACACAACTTCAACATCAAGAGCCTTGGTTCCAAATCAAAACAACATGGCACAAGAGTACGAATGGTGTTACCCCTACAATCTACCTCACAATCAATCAATGTGTTTCAATGGTGCATCAATCATGCTCTAATGGTGTAGATCATCGGTGTGTCCCAAGAACCAAGTGAGGAGGGAATTCAGTAGCAAGGAACCCATCAAGAGGCACCTCCAATGAAAACCACGCTAATCAATTGGAAAACAAAAAGACTTATGTGGGTTAATCAACCTCCTCTCCAAGTGTGGTTGTCAATACACGGTCAAATAAGAGGAACATAGAGGAGGGGAAACCATCTAATCCTGGTTGCTTCTCAACCCACTCTTACCTAAAAAGGAGTTAGTAGACTAAATACAACTCCAAATGTATCAAATCAACCTAAGGCACCTATTGCAGAAACACATGTGCCTATTCAAGCTCCGAGAAAAGGTTGTTCCAAGTAAGGGGGTAAAAAGGATAATTCCTCCTTTCAACATCATATATCGATGAAGAAAACACATGTGAGCATTTCCATGTGGAATTCACTTTGGAAATCTTAGACAACGAGATTTTTTTCAAGCTATAATGGCCAATTGGTCTGCCTCAAATGGATCAAACAAAGACAAGAGAAAGTTCTCACTAATGTAGTGCCACAATATGGGGTTCAACCAAGCAAGAATTTGAAGCCTCCACCATTCTATGTGTCATTTATTATCGAGAACCACTTGGTACATAACTACATGATTGATTCGGGGTAAGTAGCTCAGTGATGCTGAAGAAAATAGTAGATCAATTAGGTCTAAAGTATGAACCAAGATTACTAAAGGAGTTGTGCAACTAGACGGGAAAATAGTTCGAATAGTTGGGGTCATCAAAGGGTTAATCCTAACACTACATGCTTTCCCAAATGTCATAGTTCTACAAGATGTGTCTGTGATTGACCTTCTACCACTTTTCACCCTATATTTGTTAAGATATGTTGAAAATTGTCTGTGATAGGTACTATTATAGCTTCAAAAAATCAAGATGAGGTATGGAGCCAAAGCAACAATCACGTCAGAACTAATTGCAAATTTCACATTGAGCCTCATGTGCCAAGCCCAATCAACACAAATTGCTCAACCTTTGATCAAGAAGAGTGTTCAAATGATCTAGAAATAGGTACTAAGGTTGAGGGTATTCCAGATTTGACTCTCGATGAATGGGCAAACAAAAGGCTTGTTTTTGATCCTTACAAGGAAATGGAAGAATCGAATTGGGTGTATATTGTGTACACGAAGAAAATTCACCCATTCCTAATATCATTAAGCTAGAAAATAAGGATGAAAATGAAGTATGACAACTATTTTTGATGGTTCAAGAAGAAAACAAGGTGTTGGAGGAGGTGCAATGTTGGTTTCACCACAGAACATCAAGTATTATTCATCTTTTCATTTCCAATTTTCATGTTCAAACAACACAATTGAATATGAGGCTTTGATTCATGGACTTCATTGGGCCAAGAAAAGAGGCATAAAGAACTTGCAGGTGTTCGGGGATAGCGAGCTGATTATTAACCAAGTCAAAGGACAACATGCCGAAAAAATGACCTACTCAAAAGCTACAAAAATAGGGTATGGGACATCATTGAGGACTTTGAAGCTTTCAATATTGATTCCATACCTAGGAAGAAGAATGAAGCTACGAGATAGTGCTCACATCATTGTAGCAACATTCGATGTGGTGGATAGTATTAAAAGAGATAAAATGCAGCCACATATCCATGTGATTGTAAGGCCAATAGTGCCAGATAATAACACGAGCTGATAGGCATTTGAGAACAATCAATAGATTGTTAATTTCTTACAGGAAAAGGTTGAATTCTCATCTAGGAACCAAGAGATATTGGAGCAGTAGTACGGGGATCAAGTAGTAGCAATATGGACAAAGAAGCTTTCCAAAGGGTTTAGTAACACTCGAGTCAATATTCAATCCTAATGATCAATTTCATAAAGAAAAATCCAACATATAAGTCAAGGAGAGGATTCATAACCAATTTTGGTTGGAGAAGGTAAAACACTCCAAATTGGAAAAGTAAGCACTAAGCAAGAGAGATATGAGTTCATACAACTTTGCCAAGAGTTTCCAGATGTTTTTTCCTAGAGCTATGAAGACCTGAGAGGATTCAATCCAAAGTTGGCACAACATACAATAGAACTAGATCCAGATGTTAACCCAATCAGGAAAAATCAAAGACCATTCAACCCACACATTGAGTCTCTCATGAAGAAAGAGTTGAACAAGTGATAGAGGCATGCATTATATTTCCAATCAAGCACTCAAGTTGGATTGCAAATTTGGTTTCAATCAAGAAATGAGAAAGGATAAATCAGGTTGTGTGTGTGGGCTTTCGGGATTCCAATAAAGCATCTCTCAAAGACCACTATCCACTCCCTTCAATGGAACAAATCTTACAGGTAGTATCCAAATCAAAAATATTTTCTCTCCTAGATGGCTACTCAAGGTATAATCAAATAAGGGTAAAAGAGACAATCAAGTTCAAAAAACTTTCACCACCGAGTGGGGGACCTATGCCTACAAGAAGATGCCATTTGGATTGTCTAATGCCGAGCCACTTTTTCAAAGGGCGATGACATGGCATTCAAGGGATTAATCAACGAAATAGTACTCGTATATCTTGACAATATCACTGTGTTCCCAAAAACACAACAGATCACCTCTTTCATCTGAGATAGGTCTTTCAAAGGTGTCGGAGATTCGAGTTTCTTTAAACCCAAAAAAATGTGTTTTCTTGGCCCATGAAGGAAAACTTCTACCATATTGTGTCAAAGTAAGGATTGACAATTTACCCAGAAAGAGTTGAAGAAATTTGAGCATTGCCATTGCCAAGTCATAAGAAGGCTCTTAAAAGCTTCTTAGGAAGGATCATTTTTGTCTGCACAAATTTGTACCAAACTTTTCTGCTCTTATGAAGCCAATAACATTGATGTTGAAGAAGAGCATGGCATTTAAGTGGACAAATGAGGGTAAAGTAAGTTTCAAGGCTATCAAAGAGGCTATATCTCAAGCCCTAACTCTCATCAATCTAGACTTCTCCAAATACTTCATACTCTATGCCTTTGGTGGCGGGGACACGATTTCTGCAATCCTAGTACAACAAAATAAAGAAGAATCTAAATAGTTGGTTGCCTTCTTTAGCCAAAGTTTTGAGGACTATGAAGTGAGGTACTCCTTCATCGAGAAGCATGTCCTCGTAATAATCAGGGTTTAAATAGTTCAAACACCTAGTCTCAATTAATAAAATCCAACCGCTAGTTTCCCATGTGGGAGTCAAGGACTTCCATTTGAAAAAGGATTTAAATGAGAAACATACAAGATGGATCACTCGTGTCATGAAATATTACATTGAAACTAAAGTCACTAAGTTGGTCCATGGAAAAGGATTGTGTGAATAACTAGCCTTAAGTCAATAGGATGAAGCAAGTGATGCAAAAAAAATACTTGGTACTACAGAATAGTCAAGAGCAAGCAAATGAGTATGTACATATTCCTTGTTGGACTCAAGACATGATACACTTCTGTTATCCAAAATAAGCTCATGCTTATTTTTGGTTAATTGCACCCATTTTCCCTCCTTTAGTGCTTCAATCCAATTTTTTAGATATTCTAAGCACTTAAGGTTTCCTAAAAGCATTTTCATTAGGTGGGAAATTTCTTCCCCTTTCCAAAATATAAAGAAGTCCTTCTAACTCCTCATATTTTGCAAGTTGCAGGTCGACGGGCCTTGGAAGGTATTTTTGCCCAAAGCAGATCAAGGGGGAGTTTTCAAGGATTCTTGCCAATGCGAAGAGGCGGGGCAGCGGAGATATTTAGATTTTTCACCAAATGGAAAAAGTGGGCCGGTGGGCCCGAGGAGGGAAATTTTCCCAAATGCCAAAAGCGGGTCGGCGGTCTCATGGGAGTTTTGGAACTTTTATGCTTTTTGCAAATAGGACACAAAGTGAATTTCGGGCCTGCAAGCCCACGGGGATCTTAAAGCCAAATGAAGAAAAATGCCTAAGGTCCAAAGGACACGTACCCATGTTGAAAAGTCAAAGCGGGCGATGGGTCATCGGAGGCGCTTTAAACTTTGCCCCGAGAGGGCATAAAGTGAAAAAGTTAGTTGCACCTCCATCGATGCCCAAGGAGCCACGTGTCAAGCCTCAATTGCATGCGGGCCGGCGGGCCTGGGAGAGACTTTTCACCCAAATGGAAAATGCGGGCCGGCGGACCCGAAAATGATTTTTTGCCAAAAGTGAATTGCGGGGCTGCGGGGTAATTTTTGCATTTTGTATTTTTAGTGCAAAAAGGCACAAAGTGAGTTTCGAGCCCGCGGACCCATTCTGCTAGCTAGTTTTTGCCATTTTTGTACAATCCCGACTCAAACATTCAAATGGACATATCTTTCGACCTAGCCTCCCGAAAGCCAATAAATTTGGCACCTTTGGAAAGATCTTGACCTCCTCTATGCCACTAAGCATAAAATATCTTATTTAGTATGTGTTGGTGGGTGAAAAATAGGAAAATGTCTTCCAAACCATCAATACAGGATATGATTGTTTCAACAACCCGATTTGATTTGATTCACTATTCTTCCATCCCCAACACGCCAAAGTAGACATGGAGAGGCAGATTTGACATATTATAGGAAGATTTGTAGGGCATTAATGGTGGGTGGTTGAATTCTCAAAACAAGGTCCGTTTTCCTCCTTTCTCTCTATTTTTTCATCGTTCTAAACTTCTATATATTGGAACACTTCTCATTTGAGAAGGAGAGACATTTAGGCATAGGAAACTTTGTCAAATTTTTCCCAACTCCATTTTGAGTTGAAAACCTTCTCCTACACTGGTAATCATATTTGTGTTCCAAGAATAAATATAATGGTCTATGCACCCATGTAGAGCAATAAAACATGTTTTTGTGGTTTTTCTTCAACCCTTTACATTATTTGGTTGTTTCCTCGTGCCTCTCCCTTTCAAATCTATTTTATGTGCATGTATTTCACATTTGCAGGTGCAGGGTGTTGTGTTTCATGGAGTTTTGATCATGGATTTGGATATGGGTTTGTGTCACTTTTGTCTAACCTTCCCATCTTCCTTTTTCCTTTGTTTCATCCTCCCTCAACAGAGTATCTCACCCCTTTCCTTCTCTGGTGTATCACCGCTTTAGTGTAGGCTTTCTTTCACTCTCTCTTTCTCTCTGGTTCCTTGGAATGGTTAGGTTAGGATAGTTTAGCTTTTCCTGCATTAGAGTAGCTTGTGGCAGGTAGTTTAGGAACAAGAACCAGCTTTCTCTGGAGGATCATCTCAAGTTTGCAAGTCCCACAACTTGAGAGATGATCCAATGTTATGCAATCACACCGAATGCCCCACTTCAATCGCTAGCCATTCGAGGGTGTTGTGATTTCGCACTAATAGTTTTGACATGCCCGATGGGACACCGAGGTTAGATTTTTCTAATTTTTCCAAGGTTTCTCATTACAAACAGCAAATCATAAGCCATCGTGTGACCACACTACAGCTTTTAGCACACCCTGGTGGGGCACAGGCCTAAAGCACCTTACCACTTCATCTTAACAAGTTGATGTTTTCTTGTTAGGATTCACCTTTTGAGGCACACTCAAATCACATCTAACGACTCCATCCGGTCAATAACCCAATCTCCAAAGTTTCACCTTTCACACTCATTTTCATCCATTTTCTTCTTCCATCTCTTTCATTTTCTCCCATTCCATGAAGTTATGCAATTAGGACTTCATTTCCTTCTTAGAACTCACACTTACAAAAAAGTAGTGCGAGTCTTCACCTCCAATGTATTTCAAAACTCCTCCAGCATCAACATTATGATCGATCCAGGATAAGCATGCTTACCCATATCGAATTGCTAAAAATAGTTTGGCTATGGATCTTATCAATAATAGGGGTATGCATACAATCACAACAATCAAATGTAGAATGTTGATCTACTGGAGAAGATTCAAAAAATGGAGGCTAACATGGTTCAATCTAGGGCCATAGCACAAATGAAGGCATTCAAGATTGGTTGTAGGGCACATTGTCCATGGGAAGACCCTTTCCCAAGACATTACAACCCTCAGGAGAAGCTTGACTTCATGGTTGAAATGTTGCCTCAACTTGCACAATGGATTAAGGAGATTGAGGCTTATGAGTTAGATTCAAGACAAACTTGTCAATGGGTAAGTCCACCATCTCATAGCTTTTCATTTTATTTTTCTCAAGCAACGCCATATCAACCCAAGCTCTAATTTTCAAGCTTCCCATATGCTGCCCCAAGTGTTGATTTCCCTTCTCCATCTCCTAGTCTTCTATCTCATCTTAATTATTCTTCCATTTACCCTTCCAAACAATCATTCCCTCCAAAGAAACAAGAAGTTCCACTTCCCTCTCCACCACAAACAATAGCAAAACTAGTTAAATCTCAACCTACCCCTCCTCTTGCATCCCCAAATCTATGTTGGGAAAGATGAAAATCGGGACAACCAACCAAGGGCAAAGAAGAAAAAGAGCCAAACAGAGAAGAAATGATAGAAAATTTGAAGAGTTGGGATCTCAGATTTGGGATTACAAAGATCCCCTTGATGGTTAAGCCAACAAAGGAGGTCAAGGTTAAAGATCCAATGGTGGCTAAGGTTGAGTTTGCAGCAGAAGAAGAACAAGAACAAGAACAAGAAGATCAACAATCAATTTTCTTTAAATGCAGTGCCCATGTTGGCACTTTATTTGAAGAAAATTTTGATCCAATTCAAGCTGCACAATCAGTCATGAAGGAAGAAGAACAATCAGCTCCAAGTCCAGTTAAAGAGGAGCATATGGAGGAGAACCATACAGTTCAAGAGGCTTCAAGTATAGAGTAGGCCACAAAAGAACCTTCAGTTCTTCCTCCCACTTCATCCCCTTCAAACTCTAATGTTGAAGAAGAGTTTGAGCTTTCAAAATTCATGTTTGAATATGATGGGAACCATGGTGAGAAAGTTTCAAATCAAGAGGACACCATGGAGGAGGTTGAGCACATGCAGCAAGACAACAAGGAGGAAGATTATCTGTTTGACTTGGAGGATTGCATGGATGGAGAAGAGCCCATGGAGATCACATCATTTTCTCCTCCATCATCTACCTTCCAAGTACATGAGCCTATTGCCATGAAGGAGAGAATTAAAGGACAACAACCTACACTTCATGACAGCCATCTAAAACCAAGGTTGGAAGATATAAGTCTTCCATGTTCTTCATAGGAAAAGGAAGAAAAAAGGTAAGAAGATGTCACCATCCCTCTCATACCATCCATCCAGGAAGGTTAGCAAGAAGACTCCATCCTTGGAGTTGAAATTCAAAGCAAGGGGCACATTTAAAGGTTCATACCTTGCCCAATTAGGTACTTGGCTTCATTGAAGCCAAGGGAGAAGCCAAATCCAGTCATGTTTACTTTTGAGCATGAGGATGAGTTTCAAAGTACCAAGGATCAGCTTGCAATGCCTCTTCAATCTAAATACAGAGCAACTAAAATAGGTATTTGTCTTGTTTCCAGTTGACACCTTGATGATTTGGGTGGAGGACCAGCTTATAGTCAATTTTTCACTCATGCAAGTAGCCATATTCAGTGTCAAATCATTTGCATGGCTTCCCTTCTTGAGAAAAGGAAGCTACTTCTCCTGCCAGCTAGTTACAGGATTTGTTTGAGCCCTCTTTCTCTCTGGTTAAAATAGAGTAGGTAGGTTTTCTTTCAGCATAAGAAGTGCTTTTGCACACTCTACATATCCCACTTGGGATGTGTATGATTTCAAATTTTGCACATAGTGTGTTGTGGTGTTTTGTTGCTCTTACACAGTGCATTAAGAATGACATTTGGTGAGATCAGCTCCAATCCCAGTTTCATTGGTTTTCCAAGTGGCTCAGGGATTAGATTTTCAAAGTTCAGATTAGATTTGTGTTTACTAGGAAGACTCCATGCCCAATGGATGCTTCAAGGCTGCTGATCTTTTCATCTAGCAGGCAGATGTCCCCTATGAGTCACCAAATTGTTATCCAAAATAAGTTCATGATTATTTTTGGTTAACTGCACCCATTTTCCCTCCTTTAGTGTTTCAATCCAATTTTTAGATATTCTAAGCAATTAAGGTTTCTTGAAAAACATTTCCATCAGTGGGAAATTTCTTCCCCTTTCTAAAAATATAAAGAAGTCCTTATAAATCCTAATATTTTACAAGTTACTGAGACGGCATGCCTTGGAAGGTATTTTTGCCCAAAGCGGACCGATGGGAGTTTTCAAGGATTCTTGCCAATGTGGAGAGGCAAGAGAGATATTTAGACTTTTTGCCAAATGGAAAAATCAGTCACGGCCCGAGGAGGTAAATTTTCCCAAATGCTAAAAGCGGGTCGGCGTGTCTGCATGGGAGTTTTAGAACTTTTATGATTTTTACAAATAGGGCACAAAGTGAATTTCGGGCCTGAAGCCCGTGCATATCTTAAAGTCAAATGAAGAAAAATTCCCAAGGTCCGCAAAGGGACACGTAGCCATGTTGAAAAGTCAAAGCAGGACGGCGGTCGTTGGAGGCAGTTTGAAATTTTTTTCCTCTAGAGGCGTAAAGTGATAAAGTGAGCCACACTTCCGCCAATGCCCAAGGAGCCATGTGTCAAGCCTAAATTGCATGCAAGTTCTGCAGGCCTAGGAGAGAATTTTCACCCAAATGGAAAATGCAGGCCGGCGGGCCTGAAAATGATTTGTTGCCAAAAGTGAATTGTGGGGTTATGGGGCAATTTTGCATTTTGTATTTTTGGTGCCAAAAGGCACAAAGTGATTTTCGGGCCCGCAGACACATTCTACTAATTGGTTTTCACCATTTTTAATGGACCCGACTCAAACATTCAAATGGACATATCTTTCGACCTAGTGCCTGAAACTCAACAAATTTGGCACCGTTGGAAAGATCTCGACCTCCTCTATGCCATGGAAGCATAAAATATCTTTTTTAGCATGTGTTAGTAGGTGAAAAATAGGAAAACGTCTTCCAAGCCATCAATACAGGATCGGATTGTTTCAACAACCCAAATTTGATTTGATTCACTATTCTTCCTTCCCCAACATGCCAAAGTAGACATGGAGAGGCATATTTGATAGAGTATAGGTAGATTTGTAGGGCATTAATGGTGGGTGGTTGAATTCTCAACATAGGGTCCATTTTCCTCCTTTCTCTCTAATTTTTCATCGTTCTAAACTTCTATATATTGTAACAATTCTCATTTGAGAGAGAGACATTTTGGGCGTAGAGAAACTCAAAATTTTTATCCCGAATCCATTTTGAGTTGAAAACCTTATCCTACACCTAGCAAGTGTATTTGTGCCTCAAGCAAAAATGTAATGGTCTCAGGCACCCATGTAGAGCAATAAAACATGTTTTTGTGGTTTTTCTTCAACCCTTTACATTGTTTTGTTGTTTCCACTGTGCATCTCTCTTTCAAATATATTTTTGTGCATGTATTTCAAATTTGCAGGTATAGGGTGTTGTGTTTCATGGATTTTTGATCATGGATTTGGATCTAGGTTTGTGTCACGTATGTCCGACCTTCCCATCTTCCTTTTTAATATGTTTCATCCTCCCTCAATAGAGTATCTCACCCCTTTCCTTATCGGTGTATCACCACTTTAGTGTAGGATTTCTTTCACTCTCTCTTTCTCTCTGGTTCCTTGGAATGGTTAGGTTATGATAGTTTATCTTTTACTGCATTAGAGTAGCTTGTGGCGGGTAGTTTAGGAACAAGAACCACTTTCTTTGGAGGATCATCTCAAGTTTGCAAGTCACACACTGCTTGAGAGATGATCTAATGTTATGCAATCATATCGAATTCCCCACTTCAATCACTGGCCATTCGGGGTACTATGATTTTGCACTAACACTTCCTACAAACAAGACTATGCCCTCCAAAATGAGCAAAGCAAAGAGGAGATAGTTCATATTATAAGCCATTCTATATGTGCTTGTTGATGGTATCTTGTTCAAGAAAGACATCAATGGAGTTCGATTGAGGTGCATTGGAGCAGGTTAAGTTTAAAAGGTGTTACATGAATTTCACAATGGAGAGGTCGGAGGTCATTTTGCTCCATGGGTAACATCTCTCAAAATAATGAATACGAGGTACTATTGACCCCACGGTGTTCAAAGACTGCTACACATGGATCAAGAAGTGTAAAAAGTGTGCATTTTTCACAGGAAAAGAAAAGTTAGCAGCACTTCCATTGCATCGATTTTAGTTAACCAAGATCATTCACGCAATGGGGATTGGACTTCATTGAGTCATCAATCTAAATTCAAGCCAAGGCCACAAGTGGATACTCACGGCAACAGACTATTTCACCAAGTGGGCTGAGGTGATAACACTCAAGGAAGCAAATGAGTCTAGTATATTGGACTTCTATGAAGGGATAGTGACTAGGTTTGGTGTATCTTGCCACTATCATATCAAACAATGCATTGGCGTTCTTAGGTTCCAAGATCATAGAATGGGATGTTAGGAATGGAATCTATTTGAGCACCTCTTCTAACTATTACCCGCAGGGTAACGGACAAGCAGATTCCACGAACAAGAACTTGTTGAAGATCATTAGGACTCTGGATGAAAATCAAAGAACATGGCATACCAAGCTCAAATAAGCCTTGTGGGTTGACAGGATAACACCAAAGAGGTCAACAAGTAGCTCTCCCTACAAGTTGTTCTACGGAAAGGAAGTAGTGTTACCTATATCATTGGAGCTACCCGCATTGGAGTTCATGAGGCAGTTGGAGTTGTCGAAATTTGAACCAATGGAGGCTAGGTATGTAGAGCTGATGGAATTAGAAGAAATCAGATAACATGCAGTGTAGACAATGGAGAAAGATTAGGCCTTAGTCAAAAGATGGTTTGATAAGAAAGCAAGAGCAAGGACCTTTTAGGAAGGGGACTTAGTTCTAAAGTGGGATGCAAATCGGGAAAAACTGGGTAGGCATTCCAAGTTCAATGTCATTTGGAGTGGCCCCTACATGGTCATTGGATGTAAAAGTAGCAATGCCTTCCAATTGTCTACTTTGGATGGATAAAAACTTCCAATTCCGTTGAATGGGATCTATTTTAAAGATTTCTACCTCTTTGAAAAGGAAAGGTTTCGCCCTTGTAAATATTAGCCTTGGATTTTGATTCCTCTAAGTGATTATGCATATTATCTTGTTATAGGTTAGGTTTCAATTTCCCTAAGTGCTTCAGCACAGGTTTTGTTGCTTCCAATTTGTATCACTATGCAGTTCAGTGTGCCTCTCGATGGATGTTGTGAAAGGAAGAAGTTCATACTTATGGGAAACAGTTGTTAATTTCAAAGGAAAACAAATTCAGAGCAACTAAAATCAGGTTTTAGGATAGTCCATTTTAGGAACAAGGTTGCGGAGGGGAAAAATTGAAGAACTCCAAGTCAAGATAATTTTCTACTCTCACAAACCTCATTTTTAAGATTCTTTTATGAAAATTGAGAGTGCAAGTAGTGGAGCAGGTTCATGATAAACAGGTTACAAGCTGTCGGCGAAAAGTTTCATGTGCAAGATCGAGATCGGGATAACATTTGTAACTCCATGCCCAATGGATACTTTGAGGCAACTAATCTTTCACCTAGCAGGAAGGTGACCTCGTGAGTCACCAAATTGTTAACCAATTTTATCCCTCGAGAAAAATTAGACAAACAAGCCCCCATAGAGAGAAAATAGGAGGATCGATTCAGCCATGGGAGCTCACGTTTTAAGCTTGAGCCGTGTAACTCAATGAAGTGGGTTGAGCACATTGTAGGGGAGTTTGAGAAATGAAGGAATTCCAAGTCCAAATTCGACTTTAGAGGTGGGGTCATTCGAGTTAGGGACGAAGCAAAATTCGGGGACTCGGCAGAAAGGAACACGAAAAGGAAGTCAAAAGTCCAAAACCCAGAGTCCAAAATTTCAAACTTTGGGATTTTGGGATTTCAAAGGTTTTATGTGCCAAGCGGATAATCTAACCCCGAAGTCCCAAAACCCTAAAACTTGAAGTCCTGAAACCCCAAAATCTGAAGTCCCAAAACTCTAAAACTGAACTCCCGAACCTTGAAACCCAAATTCCTAAAACCATGAAACCCGAAGTCCCGAAACTCCAAAACCCAAACTCCTGAAAAATTGAAACCCAAAGTCCTGAAACCCCGAAACCCCGAAACCCAAGTCTCAAACCCAAACCCCTGAAATGAAAAAGGTCTGAAACTCAAAGTCTAAATTTTGGACTTCGGAGTTAAGGAATTTCGTAACTTTTGACTTGAGCGATGAATAGTGTCACGTGACATGGTTTTGGAGTCCGAACTCTAAAGTTCAAATTTTGGACTTCGGAGGTTCGGCCTTTCGAACTCTCGAGCCAACTTGAGCAATGAAAAGTACCGCAATATCCAAAGATGAAAATCCCGAAGTTATGAATCCTGAAATTCTGAAATTTTAGATTTCATAGGGTGTGATGCGATTCAGAGACCGAAAAGGTAGAGATCACCACTATCATTTATTACAATATGGCACCCTCGTCTTTAGATGGCCATAACTTTTGAATGGAAGCTTAGATTTGCACAAAATCAGACTTTTTGGAAAGCCCTCAATGTCCTCTATACAACTACGACTTGTTTTCTATTTTTATGAATGTTTAGTATTTTAAAATGAATAACTACAGTCTACCATTTTATAGGGATGTTTCAAAATTTATCACCTACCCAAATGATGAGGTATGGGCTTCCTTTCTTCTCCAACAAGGAAAAGTACATGGAGGCATGGGTTTTATAGTGGCATCCATCATTGTTGCAGGTGATTTTAATGCATTTTAGGGTGGTTGAAGCAAGATTTTAAATTCCTTCTCTCTCCCTTCTCTCATTCTTCCTATATATTGTAAGGAGGGGCTCATTTCAAAAGGTTGGATAATCTTGCTTTGCACCCTCCCTTCTTCTCTTGTCTATAAGTGAATTTGTGGAGTTCAAACCTCCCATTCAAGTTGTAATGCAAATTTGTGCCTCTTGGCCATTGTAATGCACTTGTATCAAATATGTGGAGAAATAATATAAGTATGTGGATGAAGTTCAACCCTCTCTTGTGTTCATTGTATTCTCTTGATCTCTCATTGTAATTTTGGTTAATTGTGCATGTTAAATTGTGTTGCATATTTAATGGTTTGTGTTTAATGGTGAATGAATTCATAGAAATTGGTTGACTTGTGGTGTGTATTCATCCCCTTCAAACTTATTGGTTTTCATCTCCATGCAAAGTAGGTGTTCAACATTCCTTTTGGTGCATCACCTCCTATAGATTAGGTTTAATTTCTTGCAATATTTTTAACCATGTCTCCTTGGCAAGTTAGAGTAGATTTTAGGATAGATCCTCTACAATTTGAATGTGTGTATCAAAATAGAGGAATAGGAACCGGCCTTCATCTAGAGAGCTTTCCCAATTGCAAAGTCCCACACTTTGGGAAAAGCTCCATGTTATGCAATCACACTGAAAATTTCAATCTATTGAGTTACAAATAATTAAGGGTGTTGTGATTCCGCATCAACGATTCTTATAATGAAATAATATCACCTGGAGTGTGTGGAGATATTCTCCTAGAAAAAGTATGTAAGGAACCATGATATCTCCCATAATCATGTATTAATTTTTATCTCTTGCATCGTGCTCAATATACCCCATGAATTCATGAGTGTAAAGAATAAAAATGTTATCCATCAAACCAAAAGGATAAACAACATGTATAATATAAACTTTTAGCTTTGTATGTTAGAGAAATAGGTCCTGGTTTTTGCATTTTTGAAAATATGTGAAGGGTTTTTACATTTTTTTATTATATAGGTGTTTTTTATTTTCTAGTGCATAGCTATGCACGATAAATGGGATAACATGAAAGCTATCCAATGAGAACCTCCTAAGGATATGAATCAACCATTGTATATGATGAGGCCCATACCTCAAATGTTCCAAATAATGTGACTCAACTTCTAATGGAACAATGATAGTTATATGGGCCAAAGAGGGCCTAAGAGAATAGAAATGTATATCAGTGTAATAAACAATATGTGATGTATGAGATTTGTATGTTTGAATATAAGAATGAGTATCCCTTGAAGACTGATGAGGATATGTAGAGTGACATTGCATACGAAAGGATCAACGGGGCATCCTATGAGAATGTAAGCCACTAGAGGCAATATGTGTGGAGGAAGGGCTAGCCAGAGGTCAAGGAAGACTAGAGCTATGAGAATCAACATGTACAACCAAAGGCCTAGTAGGAGTACTAAATCTATGTGAATCAATGTGTGAATCCAAGGATCTATCGAAAGATATAGAGGATTAGCACTATGTGAATCAATCTATGAATCCAAGGACCTATCTATAGGTGTACTTGGAGTAGGGATAGAGGATGTGGAAGAATGAATAGTCATGCTAGGGAAGGAGCCTCAAAAGGGATACCTTGAATAGTAACAACCTATTGGTTATGAATGAAATTAATACATTAGTCAATAACTTACGGGATATCATTAATATCATGTAACCAAGGGAGACAAATATGTAAAGTACCGGAGCTAAGAGAACTAACAACCAAAAAATAAATTGGTGTTGTAATAGATTATAGGACCAACAGTGACAGGTAACATGGTATGGAAATAGAAAGTATCATAATCATATGTAAGCTTCCGAGTAGAGATATTGAGAGATTGAAGCAATGACCAGGAACACGCATTGTCTTTGTTGGGTGGATCAACCAATACACCATGTATAAGTACTTGATGAATAGAGACTAGAATATTATCAAAAATAAAATGTCATCTTTATCAAAAAAATTGAAAGTAATGAATGGTATAGAAGGTGACAAGCGAGTAATAGTGTCAATCATAGCATTTAAGGGATGATCATAAGATGGCGGTGGTGGCACCATGTGATGAACATTATGCACTTCAAAAGTAGATGTATCACTTGTATGCTTAGGGAGTGGATCATTGAATATATTTAACTTATATTTTTGTTTCTTGGTTTACCTTTATGCATCTATCTCGTAGAATGACCAATACATCGATGATAATCAAAATAGGAATTTACATCAAAATTCTTACTTTGAGGCTTGTTTACATCAACCTTAGATAGTGGAGGGAGAGACACAATATTACACTCAAGTAATTGTTTTAAGAAAATATGAGGAGCACATGATAAACGTGTAAACTTTCATCATGTAGGTTGTAATTATAGCTTAGTAGGTTGAGTAATAGCATTGACAATGTCTTTAGAAACAACCTTAACATCATTAGTCTTGCCTTTAAATGTATATTTTCTATGAAATTTGGCATTAGATGTATTGGGAGTGCTAGCAACATACATGAGCTTATTCATATGTAAAAACTTAGCTTTGCGCTCTTTTAGTGTATGAAAAATATGGTTAAACAATCTAAATTTGTTGAACGTGACCAATTCTTGCAGATGATGAAGAAATATTTATGTAAAAACATCTTGTAATTCACTATCATCCAGGATATTATTCATCTTAGTAAGCATGGTCCAATTATGCTAGACTTAATCATTGATATTTTCATCAGATCCTTTGTGTATCATGGAAATTTGTGCATAAGAAACCTTATCCCCAATATCGATAAAAAAAAAACTTATGCCAGAAATTCATTTTCCAATGTAGTGAAAGAGAACACAAAATTTGTGGGGATATCATAGAAGCATTGCAATATAGATTCTTTAAGAATCATAGGAAATAATTTGGTAAGAAAATTTTCATAACATGCATAATTGATGCAAGACACATGAAACGATCTAAGGCGTTCCACAAGATCATATTTTCAATCATTGATAGGAAGTTTAGGTACAAAAAAAGAAAAAAGGATAGGAGGCCACCTTAGGAACCAATGGATTATGTTGTAATTGATTATAGACTATAGTCTATAGCATGAGGAAAATAGATACACCTTGTTGAAATTGCAATATTTGAGCTTGTAACGTGTGAACAAAGGTTTCAAGATCTTTTTTTACATATTAATAAGCATGTGACTCATTAGATATGGGAGGGGTATTAGAAATAGTACCTACATGAATAAGCATAGAGACATTGTGTATCAAAATATTAGGTGCCACTAAGAATGTGGACACCGTAGATGTAGGAATAATAGATGTTTCTAAGTTAGATGATGGAGCATGCTTAAGTTGATCTCATGTAGTGTATAGTAGGATATCAATGTTAGAGGTATTTTCTTGTAAAAAATGTGCAAATTATTGGGCATCATCATTAGTAAGGTCATGGTTATGATTTTCAAAGTGAGTATTGGAACCATCACCTTGTGCATGATCAAAATTAATAATCAAAATAGTATCAACAAATATATCATCATGTAATTGAACACAAGAGCAAGAAAGGGTGGTATCAGAATTAGAAGATGTGGAAAGCTACATAGATATTGATAATTATCATTAAGAGTATACATGATAAGTCATAATATCCAAACACAATAAAACATGATAAAAAACCCTAGGTCCACCACAGCTTTGAGATATGATGCTCTATTCAAGAGTTGGATTCACCAAATGTTTTCACCCTTTTTAGATTTGATTAATATTTACACATAACCAAAAAAATGAATGAAATAGAAGCTACAAGGGGTTATTTTAATTAATTAACTTCCAACATTAACCATTCAATATCAAAATAATGCATTAATACTTGTAACAAATGTACACAATACAATACAAGTTCATAAATACATGATATTGAGTACACTTAGCTGATTGCAGAATATTTTGGGAAAGTATAGGTGATATGAATGATTCAAAACTAGAATTTTGACCTGAAGATGCTCCTAGGAAAAACCTTACACTAGGTACATGCACGTTTGTAAGGTCTTGACCAATTTGTAGGGCCTTAACCCTACTCGGAACTATGATTTACAATTTTTGGGTCTTTTTCTTATATGAATATATTTTTGCTCTCTATCACCACCGTTAGTCACACTTAGGAACCTCGGAATGCTCTTCTCAACCTTTTAAACTCTAACCATAGATAAAGAGTCCCGTAAAACAAACAATAGTTGGGTTAGAGGAACCTCATGCACCTCTAACGTTGGTACTACTTTGAAGAGGTCTCAAAGTGCACGTCATTCTCCACCTAGTGTGTATTCGATTGTTCTACAAGAATCAATACGGAACACCGTGCACATCGAAAAATTTTACACTTCAAATGGTGTCGTGAACTCTCCACATAGTAAGTAAGAGATTGAATAAAAAATGAGAATCGAGTACGAAAAGACAACAACAGGTGTCCGATCATGCTCATAGATTAAAAATAAGATGTAAAAATATAAGTGGTGTGTGACTCTTATGCATGACACATCTACACAACCCTAACTAACCCTATCGACCTATTCTCACGAAGGGAGATGACTAGCCATCTATGGTAGACAAAACATTGAATGACAACAAAACAAGTCATATACACCAACACCCCCTTCATCGAAGTTGAGGTAGAGGTCATGGAAAGTCGAATTGAAAGAGAACTCTCCTAGAAAACTAAAAAGATGTGTCAATGGGTCCTGAAACTAATCCGATAAGGTACCGATATACAAACAATAATATTTCTAGAAAAGAGGAAGAACAGAAGGAAAATAAGTCATGGAAACTAGGTCCTGAACCCGATTCAATGGTCCACGAAAATTTGAATCGGTCCATGAAAATATGACAATGGTCCATGAAAATAGCTAAAGGTAATGCCACAAATGTAGAAATGTCGAGTGTAAGAAGGGACAATCCACCGAAAGGAAGCCCAAGTGAATTGAAGGAAAATTATAAACCCCCATAACAGTAGAAAGAGGATTCACAAGAAATAATGGATCAATGATGGTCTCCTAAAAATTGGAAGTGATAAGAGTCCTAAAGGGGCACTTCCAAAAAATCATATGAAGGACTCCTCCAAAACACCCGTAGAAGGGTGAGAAACTCCATGTATGGTAACTCAAGTAGGAATTGTGCAGAGATAACTAAGGTCATCCGATACTCATCCCAATAGGGTGACTTGACAAAGAAGAGAAAAGTCTAATATGTATTAATCATCAACATACAAAGGAGGAGGAGTGGAAAATTCCTCACACACTAGAAGTGGAAAGGATGCGAGATGTAATGATGTTGAGGATGGGAACAAGACTTCCCCGATGCTTGATGAGAAGGGAGGAGTATCAACATTCTCGAACGATGATCGAGAGGAGGAGAGAAGTCCTCATTTGTACTGTCATCATTAGAACTAGAAGAATAATCTTCGTCATTAGGGATAGAGAAGGAAAATTAGTGTCAAAAAACCGCTGTCATCACATGAGGAAAGGAAGGAAACAAATGTATCAATAGAAAAAGTGACAATAGTAATCTTTGAAGGCTCTTCCAATAAGGAATGAAGGATGCTACAAATAGTTCAAGGACACTTTGTGTGTGCCACGTGTGTTGGGGTGTGGAGCCTATTTTTTTGTCTTTGGAATCACCATTGAAGCGTTGGAGTTATAACGGTTAAGATTGGAGACTTCGAAGCATTCTGGTCATGTGTTGTTTTCATGCTACGAAATTTCTACGTATTTTATGTTAACGGCGGTTGATCGGTTGTTGTCATAGTGATGGATTTTCATTTGTGAGAAGTTGAAAGGTCACAATCTTTTCAAGTCACAACTTTTTCTAGGGTTGGTTATAGAACTTCATAGAAGGATTTTAATCTTATAAATAGTGGTATTAGGGGCATCCTAATGTATCTTGAGTGATAAAAAATGTCTAGGATTCTTAGATGTGGTTTAGAATCTTTGGGAATTATGTTGTGAGTTCATGAGTGATTTTTGTGCAATTGTAACTGAGAGAAGACTTTGATGATAAAATTTGAGAAAGTTCTTGGTGGACGTAGCCCACATTGGGCGAGCCACATTAAATCTTATATTGTCTTCTTTTGTGCATTGTTTATTTATGTTGTTATATTTCTATAAGTACAAATCTAAATAGTTTCCTACTGTTGTGATTTGAGGAATTGTTTCCGCATATTTGTTCTCTAATTCCTAACAACCGTATCGAGCTTTGGTGTTTTTTTGCTGAAGTGGTATATCGCAGGGGAAATTTTAGCTTGAGTGGGAGCTATAGTAGATGATGACAGATCAAGGGTTGAGAAGTTCGATGGGAAGAACTTTAGTTTTTAGAAGATGAAGATGGAGGATTACTTGTATCAAAAGGACCTCCATGTTCCTTTGGCTGGAAAAGAAAAAAAATCTACAGCCATGTCGGATGAGGATTAGGAGTTGCTGGATAGAAAGGCACTCGAGGCAATTCGGTTATGTCTCTCATCTTTGATTTCTTTCAACCTATCATAGGAGAATACCACAGAAGGTCTCATGAATGCATTGGGGAGGTTATATGAAAAACCCTCTACCTCTAATAAAAAAAATTGATGAAAAATTTATTTAATATGAAGATGTCTGAGAATGGTTTTTTTGTTGATCCTTTGAATGAATTTAATATGGTTGTGAGTATGTTAAACTTGATGATAATTTACTTTGATGATGAGGTCAGGGATTTATTCATTTTGTGCTCCTTGCCGGATAAATGGGGACAACTTGGTTGTAGCTACAAGTAATTTGGTCTCTAATAATTCAAAGTTGAAGTTTAAAGATGTGATAGGTGTGATCCTGAGTGAGGAAATGTGAAGGAAAAGCTCTGAGGATTTGTCTACTTATAGAAACACTTTGACGGTGGAGAAAAGAGGGAGACAAAAGAACAAAGGGAAAGGTAACCGTGGGAAGTCGAATGATCGTGTAAGTTCAAATTCCAAGAGCAAGTTGGAATGTTGTCACTATGGGAAGGTTTGTCATGCTAAGAAATGTTCTTGGGCTCTTTGGGATAAGAAGAACAAGGAGGAAACTAAGGAGATAAATGTGGTAGCAAGTGATGTTTGTGAGGATGCCTTAATTTTTCTTTAGATAATATTGTTGGGTCTTTGGTGTTAGAATTTAGGGACTTCTTTCCATACCACCCCACATAGACATTACTTTACCGAGTTTTTTCAAGGTGATTTTCGACATATATATCTTGGTGATGATGAACCATGTAGCATAGTAGGGAAAGATTATATTCGGGTGAAAATGCGGAATGGGAACACATGGCTACTTAAGGATGTTAGTAATGTTCGTATGTTGAGGAGGAACTTGATATCAGCAGGTTTAGTTGGGTAGTGAGTATTATACGGTCAATTTTACAACGGATTCTTGGAACGTTACCAAGGGAGCTCTTTTGGTTGCAAGAGGTAAGAAAATTGGTACTTTGTAGTTAACCATGGTGTTGATTATTGTAGTTTAGTTTCTGCAAATGGAGATGCAACTTTACGGTACAGAGAGATTCGGTCATATGAGTCGAAAGGGTATGCAGATTCTAAAGGACGAGTTTCTGGATTAAAGGAGATAGATTTGAACTTCGTGAGGACTATGTTTATGGGAAACAGAAGCGAAGTCGATTCCTCAAGGTTGGACCTACCAGGAAGGAGGGTAAGTTGGATTTGGTGCATACAAATGTATGGGGGCTAGCTAAGGTAAACTCTATTGGTGGTTCATGTTATTATGTCACTTTCATTGATGATGCAACTAGAAAATTTTGGGTATATGGCATTAAAAATAAATTTTATGTGTTTGAAACTTTCAAAAGATGGAAAGCCTTAGTTGAGAATGAAAAATATCTCAAGATGAAATTTCTCAGGTTAGATAATGGAGGGAAGTATTGTAGCAATGAATTTCTTAATTATTGTTCAGTAAATGGGATCCACAGGCAAAGGACAGTTTCAAAGACTCCACAATAAAATGGAGTGTTAAAGAGCATGAATAGGAAAATCATGGAGTGTGCTAGGTGCATAAGGTTACATGTGGGGTTTTCACTCATGTTTTGGGCGAAGCGGTGAACACGGTTGTTTATCCGATTAACAAAGGATTGTTTATGGCCTTGGATGGAGGTATACCTAAGGAGGCTTGTCCAGTAAGAAAATTGATTACTCATTTCTTAGAGTATTTGGATGTGAGGTATTTGTTCACATTGAAAATATGATAGGACCAAGTTAGAGGCTAAGTCCGAGAAATGCACCTTTGTTGGATATGGTGAGGATTACCTTGGTTTCGTGTTTGGAGTCTTAAGGACAAGAAAATATTTCAGTCTAGAGATATTGTCCTTACTGAAAAATTCGTGTATAAAGATCATTGCAAGAACAAAAAGAGAGAATCAAAGAAAGAATACACGGTGTTAGAGGACATTGTGGATGGCAAGGTGTCCAAGGAGCTAGTTCAGTGCGAGAATATTCCGGCACAAACCAGTTCAGAACCTACTCATTAGGAAGCCCGAACTCTTGAGGTGATAAGGTCTTCTAGGGTAAGAAGAAAAGATGAACATTTTACTCCGGCTTTTTGAATTATTTATTGCTCACTAATAGTGGAGATCCAAAGTGCTTTGAGGAAGCGGTGCGGTGAATGCCGGGAAGAAGTGGGAACATGCCATGGATGAAGAGCATAGATCTCTTATGGATAACCGGACTTGGGATCCGTGGAGCTTTATCGAGGAAATCAAGCATTGTAGAACAATTGGGTGTAGATAATTAAAGAGGAAGATGGAGGAAGAAAAGGGTACAAGGCCCAGTTGGTGGTCAAGTGATTTATATATAAGAAAGGTATAGACTTTGATTTAATTTTTTCTCCCGTTGTTAAAATGAATTCTATTAGGATTGTTCTTGGTTTAGTAGCAGTAGAAGACTTGCACTTAGAGAAGTTGGATGTAATGACTGCATTCCTTCATGGTGATTTGGAGGAGGAATTTATATGCAGCAACCACCGGGTTATGAGGTCAAAGAGAAGGAGAGGTTAGTGTGCAAATTGAAGAAGAGCTTGTATGGTCCGAAACAAGCTCCAAGGTAGTGGTACAAGAAGTTTGGCATATTTATATAGGAGCAAGGTTACTTGGTGTCACTTAGCCCATTGTGTGTACATCAAGAAGTTTCTTGATGGTAATTATATTATTTTTGCATGTATGTGGATGACATGCGAAATAAAGGTACTCAAGAAGCGGCTAAGTGAGTCCTTTGTTATGAAGTATTTGGGGGCAGAAAGCAAATCCTTGGTATGAAAATAACTCAAAACAAGAAGGAGAGGAATATGGTATTATCTCAAGAACAGTATATAAAGAAGCTCTTGGAGAGGTTTAGTATGCGGATGCTAAACCGGTTGATGCTCCTCCGGCAGGTCACTTTAAATTATCAAAGAAGTAAATTCCCAAGACTGAGGAGGATAGAATCTAGATGTCCAGGGTATTATACTCATCAACGGTTGGCAGCTTGATGTATGACATGGTATGCACTAGGCTCGATATTTCCCATGCAATGGGAGTAGTGAGTAGGTTTATGAGTGATCGAGGTACGAGAGCACTAACATGCAAGTAAAGTGGATCCTTTAATATTTGAGATGGACCATGGGAGTAGCATTGTGTTTCATGGATCGAGATACTACATTGTGTGGCTATGTGGATTCGGATATGGAATGAGATTTGGACAAGAGGAGGAGCACAACAAGTTATGTATTTACGGTTGGTGATATAGCGGTGAGCTAGATTTCATGGTTAGAAAAATTTGTGTCTTTATCAACCACAAAGGTTGAGTATGTTGTTGCCATAGTGGCAAGCAATGAGATGATTTGGCTACGATAGTTGTTTGATGAGTTGGGGCATAAGTAGGAAGTTGGGAGACTACACAGTGATAGTCATAGTATTATTCATTTGGTGAAGAACTCCTCTTTTCACTCTAGGACGAAGCACATTCAGCTAAGATATCATTTCATCAAGGCAACTTTGGAAGAAGATAAGTTAAAGCTGGAAAACATTCATACCATTCAAAATCGTGTGGATATGATGACCAAGGTGGTCACAAGGGAGAAGTTGAAGTTGTGTTCAAATTTGGTTGGCCTTCATGATTGATAATGAAGGGTTGAGAACTTTTCTTAATGGAAACAATCTCCAAGTGGGAGATTGTTGGGGTGTGGAGCCTATTTTTAGTCTTCTGGAATCAGCATTGAAGCATTGTCTTTTGAACAGCTTAATTTTGAGACTTCGGAGCATTCTGCAGTCATGTTTTTTTTCGTGTTGTGAAATTCTTGCGTATTTTCTATTAACTAGCGGTTAATAGGCTCTTATCACGATGACGTATTTTTATCTGTGATAAGTTGAAAGGTCACGAATTTTTCAAGTCACGAATTTTTCTAGGGTCGGTTATAGAACTTCCTAGAAGGATTGTAATCTTATAAATAGAGGTATTAAGGGCATCCTAATGTATCTTGAGTGATCAAAAATATCTAGGAGTCTTAGATGTGGTTTAGCATCTTTGGGAATTCTGTTGTGAGTTCATGAGTGATTGTTGTGCAATTATAACTGAGAGAAGACTGTGATAATAAAATCTGAGCAAGTTCTTGGTGGACGTAGCCCACATTGGGTGAACCACATTAAATCTTGTCTTATCTTCTTTTGTGCATTGTTTATTTATGTTGTTATATTTCTACATGTACATATCTACTAAATAGTTTCCTACTACTGTGATTTGAGGAATTATTTTTGCATATTTGTTCTCTAATTCCTAAAGAAATGATGGTGGAGAGGCTTGGAAATGTACATCAATAAATGACCAATGACCATGCTACAAGTTACAAACCTGTCTTTAAGTTGATCAGGATCACTGGGGGAAGGTACTCATCCATACAAGTAGAGATAAAGGTCATCATGAATGAGAAAACATTCCATTCTTGAATGCCATAGTGCATAGTTAGCCCTACCAAGAATAGATGGAGGCTATAATGTAGAAAAATTCCTATGAAGCTTAGGTTTGGGAAAAGACAACTCCATAGTGCAAAGGTAAAACGAGCAATAAGTGCATAATGCAATAAAATAAGGGTGCAAGAATACACATAGTGTTGGAAGACGTCGGACTCAGCCAAGAATGCATCTAGATGCAATACAACACCCAAGAACAATGAAACCCCATATTTGTGGTACTTTATAAGTAGTACATTGATTACAATAGGGTGTGTTTGTGCGACGTGTGACAATTGACCACTCACCTTCAAGATGCGAAAAATCACGCAAGAGTGGAGGTCACAATAAGTCGAAAACAATGAACAACACAAAAGCAAGCACAAAAGCAAGCAACAAGGGAAGGAAGCTCCCTTGCCGCAAGTTTGTGGTGGAGGCGTTCACTAACCCACAAGTAAAGAAGAGAGATTACAAAGCAAAGAAAGGTCTCAAGAATGAGTCCAAGAGGCTTCCAGGATAAAATAAGGGCTCCTAGAAGGTAGAAAATGCTTATAAGGGATGCTACACACTCAACAAATGGTTAGTAGTAAAAAATCACCGGTAACACTAAAAAATCATACTTTTAGAAATGCCAATGAGCCTAGTTTTAGAGATTTTAAAGGGAAAAAAGGTGATTTTTAAAAAATGATAATAACGACAAACAACTACTAAACGATTAATGAAGAGTTTAAAAAATTAGACTAGATGCCTAACTTAAAAATTAAAAGCTCCTAAGACTAAATTAAATTAAACTACCTATAAAAAAGGAATTAGATCCTAATAATGTAATTAAGACCTAACTAATTAAAACCATCTTACATATACTAAATAAAGCACAAATGATTAAACCCAACCACCATTTAAAAAGGGCGCCCTCTAAAAATCAACTCCATTTAAATATAACCAACCCACCACTTTTAAAACACACCAACCAACATATAATTAAACACCCATCTAAAAAAACACACCCCATTTATAACAATAAAAACCAACCAATGATCTCAAGGCTTTGAAAAAGCTTAAGTGGGAGATAATGCGAGAAAAGGTGGGATAGGTTTAACACGATTGGCTCGGTCTATGACCGGCGAGGTGGATGGAGTCACACGGTAGGGAGAGCGGGTTGAGCCCTACGTGATGGCTCAATAAAGAGAGAGAGCACAAAGCCCACAACACGAAGACCGGGTTTCCAATGGCGAGCGTGGATGAAGGGATAGCCACGTCGTGAGACGGTAGGTCGTGGATCAAGATACGCAACGAGTAGAGGAGGGGTCATTAAATGGTTGTTGTAAGGCTTGGACACAAGAAAAACCAGAAACAAAGCACATAAAAACAACCATCTCGGTGTCCAAGGAGTCAACTATGTAATATGAAACCCAACCACATGGAAAAGCGATGCATCGAATCACGAGAGCAAAACATGGCCAAGCACAAGCACAAAGTCGATGAGAAGCCGGGAATGGACGACAAGGGGTGATTCGATGCAACATGGTAATAAACAACTCAAACGCATACAGATCCAAACCGAATGCAACTCAAAGGTAGCGAGACAATGCAAAGAAGAAGACAGAAAAGCAAACATAGCGAGAAGAGAAAAATCCAAGAAATGAACAACTCCACTCAAGCATAAACAAATCAGCTCGATCAATGCACTGAGTGAACATTTAGGCAATGCAAAAAATGAGTAGCACAAAAAAACTGGTTTGAAGATGCAAAAGAGTAACATGCAACTTTGATGTAAGCACAAAAAAATTGGCCAAGGCAAAGGGAAAAACTAGATAACCCGAACACGTGCATAAAATAATGCAAAAAAAAGCTCGAACATGCAAGGATTGAAGAAAAACCAAGGAGGAAGGGAGGCCTTGCTAGGATTAAAAACCCATTTTTGCTAAAAAAAATCACTTGCAACTAAAAAATCCGAATAAGAAACTAGAGATGCAAAAAAGGCAACTACATCTAGATTTAGCGATTCTAAAAACTTGGCTATAGCTATCTAGATATGGCTCTGGAACACCAGTAACCTACACATGCAAAACCAAAAAACCCATGTAAACTCCAAAAACTAGATGGTTAAACCTTTTAACAAGATTCCAAAATAACAAAAACTTGCACGAAACATGAAAACAAAAAAATGAAGTAATAAAAACTAGATTAATTGAGTGCACGTTTACCAAACAATCACTTTGATACCATATCAGATTGTTCTATGAGGATCAATAGAGAACCCCATACACATCGAACAAGGTTGCACTTCAAATGGTTCCGTGAACACTCCATGTTGATTAACTAAAATTGAGTATAAGTAGTGTAGTTAATCTAAACTAGAACAACGTGTAAAGACAAACAAATAAATGTAGTAAATAAATATGGAAATGACACAAGTAACTAAAAATGGGAATGTTAAACCCTAGATTACTAAGAGAGTTAGAATGAACTCAGTTTATTAGAGGAGCTCGTTGGATTGTGTCACAGAAGTGACCGGAGAAACTTGAAGGTGAACAACTCGTAGAGGTCCTAAAAATGATGGATCGACCTATCTAGCCGAGTAGAGTTCTTGGAGAGGGACTAGGGTGCCTACGGGTGATATGGTCTACATAATGGGAACCCTAGTCTAGTGCAAAAGGTCTAAAACTAAGTTTCATAGGTTCGACAAGTGGTGTGAAACCCTTGTTGTGTGTCGCATCAGATCCGTTGACCGCACTAGGTTTCACCGATAATACAAATGAAAGAAAGACCTACAAGAGACCATAAGAAGTATCAAAACCCTAAAAAAATAATGCAAATGAATGGGTCAGAATGAGCTCAGCTGGCACAACAGTGGACTTACTAACTGAGCGTTACACTACATTTCAAACCTAAATGTAGTTCTTGTGTATGTGTGCATCATGTGCCCTAGTTGCTCTTGTGTCAGTCACACTTTGTGAACTAGTGAGCAATAACTAGATGTAAAATTTAGTAGAATGGTGCATGAAATAGAATAGAATCCCTCCCCTATGCTTGTGTGATGTAGATGAACCAGCATTTTCCTTGTGATGGAGCTAATGGATGCAAATGATCTCCAAATGGATGCAACTCTAGGTGGATGATAGTAGTGACTAGTACTTGGTCCCTCATTATGGTCTCATAACTTTATATTTATAGGGTTCTCTTGATCTAATTTCGTAATTAAACCCGAAATGGGTGACCATCAAAAAGATGAGAAGTTAAAACGGCTAGAAAGTTCCCAAAAGGTGGCGGAAAGTTCAAAAGGATCGGGGTGCCCCTAGTAGGACCAGAACACCCATGAGTGCCCCAAGAGCTTTGAGCGCCCCAATCAAGGATAAAATAATGTGAAATGAAGAAATTTGAATGGGCATGTAGGTGCAAGAGGTTGGGAATGACGAAATAAAATAAAGAAAGATGGCCCAAAACGAGGGTTAATTGGTACTTTCTTCACTTAATAACCTTCTAAATAGTAGTATGAGATTGGGACTAAATAATATTTAATGTGCATGATTTTGTGACTACATTTTCCCCCACTTTATGTTGGTGAGCGAAATCTCAGTAACATAAAGTAGATAGAGATGCGTCCTGATGTCCATGAAGATTGTAGTATAAAATGCACCGAAGGACTAGACAAAGCGTGGAATGATAAAAATATAATGGAGAGTGGAAACTAAAGATGAAAAAGTGATAAGAGTGAACCTAGGGAGAAAACACGTGTGTAATTGTTAATGTGTGTGATGTACCTACATGGTTAGTATGGTGTGTATTGTCACGAAGTGTTTTGTTGACATTGTCATCATCGTTGTTGTTGTTGTTGTTTCCCCCATTTGACTGTGTGTTTCTCATACGGTCGGACTTGTAAGGAGAAAACGATCAAGTAGTCAATATATATATATATATGTACGTGCGTGTGTGCGTATGTATGTATGTATGTGTAAAAACACAATGTAAAAGACACATGTATATGAATGTAAAAATCATGTGAATGTAAAATACGCAAATAAAAAAGTGTAAATGGAACATGTGTACCTGATCCATGTTGAGAAAGAGAGTGTAGAAGAATATCCTGTATTGCCAAGGTTTTTTGGGAGATCTGATGCCATAGGTCAAGAAGTATAGGGAGGAATTCCGATGTATCCTCCAACCTTTAACTACTTCCCTAAATGTGTGTGAAGAGAAAACTGTATGTCTTTGTTTTTTGGGCGATCTGACACCACTGACCGAAGAAGTATTGGGAGGACTTCCGCTATATCCTCCAACCTTTAACTTCTTCCTAGAATGTTAAGTACAACTACGTCTTGTAAAAGTCACTTTGTACGGGGTTCGTAGACTGGTCTGAATCTACTCGTTGTATGTAACCTACAATGTCAAGGGCTGAAAGTGCACTAAACTAAATCGGTGTAAATGTGCTATGTAGTATGTAAAACCCCAAATGATGTCCCCCTCTTTGGGGGTGCATGTGACATCACTGATAGGAGAATGTGATCCCAAAAGAGGACCAACCGCATGTACCCTAAAACTCTGCCCTACATGGGGAAGGAAATGCACTTAGTAGAAACCAAGACGCACACAAACAAAAGGCTAGCTAGAACAAGTGTTAGTATAAACAAGCATGCATGTATAAAGCAATGTGTAATCTACGTAAACATTGTAAAAACTTCTAAGAAAAGTGGTAATGTAAGCACGCAAGAAGACAAGTAAGTCACGTAAAGTGGGCTACAAACATGGGACATCACTCATGATGTCACAAGACACACAAGACCATCACGTCCCCATACTACAAAAACAAGTGTGCACAAAAAAACGTAGGCAAAGCCCATACAATAAAAAAAAAATAAGCAAGTACAAACAATACATATACATGGAAGGAAATAATCCTACGAAAAAATGTTGCACATGAAGCATTCGTTAGCATGTTAGAAAGATAACCAATATTTAAAAAGTGTGTATAGCCATGTAACATAGAGTGTTAAGTATAAAATGAAACAATAACACCTGTGAGAGACAAATTTGGATGCCCCCAGTGACTGGTGTAGGAAGGGTAGAAGGTAAGTATCTATGTTGTGTGCAAAAGACATGTGTTTACGATCACAACTAGAAAAAGACGTGAATGTGCATGTGTGGATGATATAGATAAATGACATACAATGAATCTAACTAGCATGTGTAATAAAGTGACCATGAACAAGAAAAAGTAAGCAAGAGTAAAAGTAACCATAATATGTAGTATGTTGTGGATGGATGGAATGGAATGCAATATGGATGGTAAGAGTTGTGTGCCCCCAGTGAATGGAAATGTATGCAATGAGGTTCATTTGGTTTGCCCCCTCAAAGCAATGATCAATAATGAACCATAAATAAGAGAGTGTCATCAGGAAATGGTTGAATAGTGTGTGTTGTGTCTAACATGTTGTGATGAGTATGTATGCGTAGTGATGATGATATGTGACATATAGAAGAGATGTGCATGAACCTTATAGCCTAAGCATATATCATGACAAAATGAATGTATGAGTGATGATTTATCCCTAAAGCATGTATCACTACAAGATGAATAGTAGGGAGTGGTGATGTAGCCTAAAGCATATACCACTATAAGATGATAGAGTAAGTGACAATTTAGCCTATAGTGTGTGTCATTATCCTAGAAATTTCACATGATGAAAGGTGGAATGATAAACGTGTGATGAATGTAAGGTCCATTTGATTTGTAAACCCTCGGTAGTCAAGTATGGACCAAGGAACTAAAGTGCGTCATAGGGCGAAAGTGAGTGCGATGTATAGAAGATGATGTAGTTTATGTAAGGATGAAAGATGACCATCGATGAGTGGAAAATACGTGATGTGTTTAATGCAATGCAAGATGTGTAGAATGTGTAAAGTGTAATGTATAGAGTAGCATGTAATGTATGTAGATAGACTAGTAATGTAGTATGTAGGATGATGTAATGCTAGACTCATATGTGATGAAGACTAGTATAGTATGTAGAATATGTGTGATATGGAGATGCGCAGTGTATGATGTAAGGCATATGCCACAAGATGCAGTGTAGCAACATTATGTATAGAATACGATGTAATATGTGTAGATAGCCTAATAATGTAGGTAATGTGTAAGATGAATAGGATGTAACACCAAAGTTATGGATAATAGAAGCATGAGATATATATAATGATGACTAGTATGATGTATGATGTGTGATGTGTGAATAGATGTGGTGTGTAGGACCTATTGTGTAGTGTGTGGGGTTCATGTGTAGTAAGCCCTCAACATTCAAGTGTGAACCAAAGCACAAGAGTGTGTCATCGAGTAATGACGACGCTAAAATGTGTGATGAGTATGCCTATGCAAGGATATTGATGAATGATAATGAAAGTATGAGAGATGCATTGATGTTAATATGAACAGGGGAGATATGTGAATGTTATGCCCCCCAAGTGCGCGATGGTGCATATGTTGTAAAATAGAGAAGTGATGTATGAAGACGGTGAAGTATCATAGATTTTATAAGATTGATTGAGTGATGGGATAAATAATGAGAGATTGTATGGTATGCATGATGAGTGATAGATGATCGTAAATGTATGCATGTATGAGTGGTTATGTAATAGATAAATATGTTAATGTAAGATGAAACAAGGTTCTATATTGTAATAGACCCCTCAATAGTCATATAAGAACCATAAGAATATGAATGTGTCATCAGGAGGGTAGAGTGATAAGAGTCACCTACCAAAGACCAAGTTTGCGTTTAGTGGTGGAAGCATGGTCGGAAAAAGTAACAGGAGGACCATGCGATTGTGGTGGAATTTGTAATGTGTCATGACTACTAGTAGGAGGATTAGTTTCTTTGACAAAATTAATTGGTTGGAGCTTATACTTGAGAGGAGGCCAAGTTGCAGACCGAGTTTTAAAGCGGTTGCTTAGGTTGTGAACTAATTTTGATAGGTGGTTGATTATAATGACTTGGTGATGTTGTAGGTGGTTGCTTAGGCTGCTCTTGACTAACCAAAGAAGGCACATTTGACAAAGAGGGAACATATTTAGAGCCCATGTGGGTGTAGCATTCGTAGATGGGCATGTAATAGAATGTTGTGTAGTGAATGATATAAAACCCTGATGCTCAAGATGTTTGATTCTTTTTGTAAATCATAACAATCGGTGTCATTATGTTCATTGATTTGATGATAATTACAATATGGACAACCTTGGTACTTTGTTAGTCGATAAGGAGGATAACAATGAGTAGGTGGCAAAGTGATATATTGATGACTAAGGAATTCAATAAGAAGGTCATCTTGCTTAGTATTACGTTCAATTATGAGCGGCTCAAGCAATGGCATGATCTAAGGTTCATTTATATGACATGTAGTGGACATAAATTGAAGATGAGATGTAGAAGGAGAAAAACATGAGCTTAAGAAGCATCCTTGAGCTGTTGGATTTCAGATTTGAGAGATGTGATCATGGATTCCATAGTCGTAAATTTTTCTTGAAACAAAGAATGTAAAGATTGAATTGATTTCAATAGGGGTTGATTAGATGGAGGATCACTGGGGTCAGTAAATAGACAAGCGAGCATAGGACTTAGTTCGTGTGGTAGCGTATTGTCATCAAAATACTTGATGTCCAAGGATTTTTGTAAAAGCAAATTTCAACAATTAGGGTATCTTCTAAGTAAATTAGATAAATAAACTTGACCCATGATAGAGGAAAAATGATGATCCTAAGCATGAAGGACGGCGGGTTCACCAAAATGATTAACTAAAATTGAATATAAGCGATGTAGTTAATCAATCTATAACGACATGTAAATACATTAAATAAATATGGAAATGACACAAAGAACTATGAAAATGGGAATTCTAAACCTAAAGTACTAAGAGAGTTAGAATGAACTCAACTGATTAGAGGAGCTTGCTGGACTGTGTCGTAGAAGTGACTAGAAAAATAGGAAGCATGAACAATCATGTGTAGAGGTCTCAAAATGATGGCTCCGAGTTATCTAGTTGGGGGAGTGCCTGAGAGAGGGACTGGGGGTGTATGTGGGTGCTCTGGTCTCTGAAATGGCCTCCCTAGTATGTGAAAAAGTTTGAAAATAAGTTTCACAAGTCCGGCAGTGGTCTCAAACCCTGGTTGTTTGTCGCATCAAATTCATTGCCTCATGCATCGTGTGTCGTTGACAATCCAAGGTGAAAGAAAGACCTATAAGAGACCAAAAGAAGTATCAAACCCTTAAAAAATAATGCAAATGAATGGGTCGGACTAACCTCAGTTGCCACAACAATGGGCTTACTAACTGAGTGTTGCTCTACATTTCAGACCCAAATGTAGTTCTGGTGTGTGTGTGTGTGTGTGTGTGCATCATGTGCGCTAGGTGCTCTTATGGTAGATGCAATTTGTGAAGTAGGGAGGAATAACTAGATGTAGAATGTAGTAGAATGGTGCATGAAATAGAATAGACTCCCTCCCCTATGCTTGTGTGATGCAAATTAACTAGCCTTGTCCTTGTGATGGAGCTAATGGATGCAAATGCTCTTCAAATGGATGCAACTCTAGGTGGATGATATTAGTGACTAGTTTTTGGTCCCTCATTATGGTCTCATAACTTTATATTTATAGGGTTCTCTTGATCTAATTTCGTAATTAACCCTGAAATGGCCGACCACCAAAAAGATAAGAAGCTAAAATGGCTAGAAAGTTCCCATAAGGTGGTGGGAAAGTTCAAAAAGGATCTAATTGCCCACGGTGGGACCAGAGTGCCATGAGCACCCCAAAGACTCGGCATGGGCACCTCATTAAGGCTAAAATAATGTGAAATGATGGAAGCTGACTGGGCATGTGGGTGCAAGAGGTCGGGAATGATAAAATAAAATAAAGGAAGATGGCCAAAAGACAGGGGTTAATTAGTACTTTCTTCACTCAAGAACCTTCTAAATAGTAGCATGAGACTGGGACTAAATAATGTCTAATGTGCATGATTTTATGACTACACGCATAGTAAGAAAGATAGTGAATCAAAAATTGAGAATCAAGCAAAGAAAAACAACAAGTGTGTCTAACTTGCTCATAGATCAAAATAAGAGGTACAAATAGGAGTGTTGTGCAACTCATGTGAATGATACGTGTACACAACCCTAACTAACCCTATTGACCTATTCTCACTAAATTAGATGACTAACCATGTATGGTGGAAAAAACATCGAATGACGACAAAACATGTCATATACACCAACAACATGTGGTATCTAGGTGTAGTGTAATAAGATTTGACATTATTTCTTTAACAAATCTTGAACCGGGGTTTCTCTCTTACAAATCTACAAAGTGAGTGGATATAGTGATAGAGTTTTCTCATAAGTTGTCCAGTCATGAAATGCATGCTAACGATTCTTATGGTCTAGACAAAACCAATAGAGGTGTGTAAAGTCACACTTCTTGTTTGGGGGCTTTCTTGTGCAACAAGGAATGGAGGACTTCATATGGCACTCAATGTTTGTGCATGTATGCAAAGCTAGTAAAAATGTGATTGCAATGCAACTAAAGTAATCTTAACACTTTGAAGTGACCTGATGTTTGGGCATACTACATTTCCCAAATGAGTCTCTAGCGAGGTAAGCCATCATGTGCATAGAGCTAGACATGCTTGTAGAGAATCGTGTAATCTATGCGTACATCTCCAACCTGTTCACACAACAATAGAGCAATATAAACATCTCTCAAGTCCATATTATTCAAGTAGAGGGATAACCAATCTAAAAATGTGTGGCCACATGTGTCCAACAAGATGATAAGCACGTGTATCGACAAATGGATAGGTAAATCTACTACCTTGTTATCCTTTCCCTTATGCGTGATCACGAAGTGGCACCGTTGAAGGTAAGTCATCCACCTCATGTGTTGCACACTCTCTAGCTTATTTTTTTTGCAAAAATTGAAGTGGCTTATGATCAGAATAAATAATTGTCTCCTTACCCAAGAATTGTTTAATTGCTTTCTCAATAGCGTACACCTCTTTTCGTAGATGGAGTACTTTTGCATTGTGTCGTTGGATATATCTAAGTGCTATGTGAATGGATGTCCAAGTTGCATGAGTATTAGACCTTTGAGTACATAGTCAAATGCATCGATGTGAAGTTCAAAGAAGTGTGCAAATGTTGAGAATTATGAGAGTAGGTGTTATGCAAAGGTGTCATTTGAGTACCTTAAAAGTGTGTTTTTCTTGAGTCCAATCAAAATGGGCTTTGGCATGTGTGATATGGCTAAGTGACCAAGATATATGTGAGAAACTAAGAGCGAACCTACGATAGAAATTTGTGAGTCCAAGAAAGCTCTACAACTCTATGAGGTTGTGCGAGAGAGAAGGCCAATCTTTGATAACTCGATCTTCTCTAGATCTACATGTATCCCACTCAATCAATGGTGTATCCCAAGCATTGAATTTATGTTACGCCAAATGAACACTTTGCTTAGTTTTCCTACAACTTTTGTTTACACAATGTTTAGGACAAACATGATGTGATCCACATGTTACTCCCAAATCTGGTGAAGGTGAGGATGTCATCTAAGCGAGATAATGATGAAGAAGTTGAGGTAAGACCAAAATAGGTCATCCACCATTCACATAAATGTCGTTGGTGCGTTGATTAAGCCGAAAGGCATAACCAACCATTTGAAAAATCTTCCTATGCCTTGAAATTTGTCTTTCGAGATGTCTTCAAGATGGACAAGGTCTTAATGGTAAGGCAATCTTAGCAAAGTATTATGCTCCTTAGAGCTGATCTGAAGGCCATCAATTTGTGGCGGTAAATATCAATTCTTCATTGTGATCTTATTGAGCACACAATAGTCTATACAAAGTCATCATGTCCCATCTTTCTTGGGCACCAAAAATGTCGAGATGGCGAAAAGAAAAGAGCTAGGGTTGATCTTTCCCGATCAATAATCTCTTGTATTTGGCACCAAACTTCATCATTCTCCCAAAGTGATCTATAGTACAATGGTCTATTTGGAAGAGAGGATCGGGAACCAAATCAACGTGGTGCTATATTGTGTAATGCATTGGAAGGCCTTTTAATTTCATGAAAAATTCATTGCTTTACTTCGATAACTTGTCAAGTTATTGTTGTTGCAAAAATGTTGGCATGACGGGTACTACCAATGCTTGATTTCTCCTAATTGTTTCTAGATAAACCATCATTAACATAAATTTATGCATGTGTGAGATTAGTTTATGACATTGTTTAGAAAAGATAAATGTGACTTTGGTCATTGGTGAGAACTCGAAGAGATTAAAAAGATGATGTTTAACTTGATCACTCCATCTTTGTGGCTTCGCCTCATATGTAACATTATGGTCATACAAGTAGGTCCTCTCCACCAATATATCGCAAACCTCAAGAGGCACGATGTTGCAAGTGTCATTGTCCTCAATTGACTTGACTTTATATTGGAAAGTACATTGTTGATAGACTTGTATATCTTTTCCTGACTAAAGCCATCTAAACAAGTATAGTCGAAGATGCACAAAAGTAGGAAGTGACATGCATTAAGTTGCATCTTAAGAGGTGTCCTTTGGACTCCTCTTATTAATGATAACATGGAAAGGTGTTCCTTTGACCAAAACTTTGTGTGGAAGAGGCTCTCTCATTCTATATAAGCATCGATGATGATGGCACTAGTGCTCAAACAAGGACTATCTAGAGCAATGTCATATGTTTGCATGAGACATGATGTAAACTATGCAAGTAGGGATTGTTTTGTGTGACATTTAGAATCATCACGAGTGTGTGATTAATGTCAATGGCAATACTTGTCACCCATCTTTTTCTTGTCTTTGTCTAAGTTAGAAGGTGTAGAATCCTTCTTGTTCTTTTGGGCGGCCTTTATAAGTTGCTCACTTTTGCAAAGCGATCTACTTGTTATGTGCAAGGGCTTGAGATTGTACGTTATGCCCATGCTAACTCTTACACACGTCGGATGATTATGTGAAGTGCTATTTCATCTTGACCTTGGCTTCAATCTTTACAGTGTTGTGGTACACTTCACCTAAAGAATCAAAATTCCATATTAGTGCATAGATAATGTGAGTCTATTAATGCACTTCAACACCTTACATTGCTCTGGGAGGTCCTTTGCACAACCACGAAAAATAATCATGGAACTCATTGTTGTAGTCCTCCACCAAGTGGTTATTACAATGCCACGGTGACAAGAACTTTATGTATTCATCCTCGATAGTGTCTTGATAATACTCCTACGAAGGCATTAACAAAAGCATCCCAATTTCAAATGCGTTGGAAGTCTTTGTTGTATTGTGTGTTGAATGTCTCCCACCAATGGGACACTAAAATGTCGCGAAGGAGATCCTCTTCATCGACAAATTTGTTGACTCGAAGTAGGCCTCAAGGTTGTGTAACCACTTATCCAATGCCACGGCGTCAATCTTGCCTTCAAACATTGGGATATCAAGGTCCACTTGGACCTTGAAAGGGTTTGGTGTTGAAATCGTGTATGAGCCGAATGGGAGGAGGGTGCTCCCATCGGGTTGAGTTGAACCATTAGATCACGGGGTGGCTACAAGAGTTTTTACATTGTGCCTCCAAGGCATCTGAATGAGCTTTTGAACACAGGGCGACTATAGGTTGTCTGCAGTGTCAACCATCTTACTCTTGTTAGGGTGTTCTTCCAGGGATGTTGAAACCGATTGGCGTCTTGTACTTCTTTCTCTTGTTGTGCTCATGTGTTTACAAACATAGAAAAGGTTAGGCGATGTGCTCGATACTAATGAACTGCACCATGAATCCTAGTACCATGTGTAGGGGATAATCGTGTGGTCGCTAGAGTATCAAGGTTTATAATAGTGTGCACAAGTTATTAAATGGAATGAACCAAACACACAACAATGTAGCAACAGAGACTTGTACGTGAAAGGTAAATTCTATTCATTAGTGGGGAATATGAAAATACATAAATGTACAAACAATTAGTAAGACTAACAAGGCATGCTCTTGTATCATAAGGGGAATACGTCCTTATTAATTGTCTAGACTACTGCAAACGTATTACAAATAAATGAATGTTGTAGCAAAACCAAGTAAAGCTATCTAATGCATCTTGAGTGAAAGCTTAGAGCTCAAGAGATAAACCTCACTCTAACGAACACTAGATTGTATGCTACAATACATATATATATATATATATATATATATATATATATATATTGATAATTGTATTTATAACTCAAGTTGTTACAAAGACGATTACAATTGTTCCATCTTTCTGCGAGGCAGTATGCAAATAGAATCCAACACATGGCATGTTGCAATGATACTCTTGCATTACCTGGAGTTGGATGTGTCATCGACATGTCACTTGGCAACAAGGTGTCAACGAGCGAATATTGAAGTATAACAATTTTGTGCATATTTGTGGCAACACATGGCATGCAAGGAAGCAAGGTGCAAGTGTGATGACATGTTGGATAGTTGTAGAGGATTGCATGGCATTGCAAGAGCTACATATGCAACACATAATTAGTTGTGCATAATTGTGGAAGTTGTGAAGATTACGCAATGCAAGCACAAGATTATAGGAATTGTGCATATTTGGTTGTGTGCACCATGAGGAGTTGTTTGGGTTGCATGGGTGGTGAAGCATGCACATGGGACAAGGGATTGCATGGAGCAAAGTGCCAAGGTGCTGCGGGATGTCATGAATAATGCTATGTTTACATCAAGCTACGAAAGGGTAGCAAGATGCTCACAAAGATGCAAAGAGGTTTGTGTAATGCCACAATGTTGTGTACTAGCTACAAGATGTTGTGAGGGTAAGGCAAGTTGTGTGGAGGAAGTAAGCCACAAGGGATGTCACAAACAACTTGGTTGTTGCCACCTAGCACTGCGAGGTTGAGTCCACGCCTCTAGATGTTGCGATATGAAGTCCAAGTTTCACAAGAGGAATGAGGAGCTACAAGGCTACACATGCATCACTCCATGTGGTACTACTTTTAAAATTTGAAGTGTACATAAGTGATTATCAATTAGATAGTTATTACCATAAAGAACATTTGGGCCAGTTAAGTTTTCGACTATTGGCTATCATTTTTCCTTATTTGAAACGTACACTAGCAAGTAAATGCCAAGACGAATGGTTTTATTTTAGTTTTAATGTGAAGTAAAAGAAAATTGGTAAATGTAATTGCATGTCAATAATTAAAATGGCATTCAAATGGCATCTTTAAGTTATCATCCTCACTATAGAGATACTCCAACCTAATAATCATGATGGCATCCATGACGATTACTAATTACTGCAAATTTCAACCAAAGATGAAAGCAAACAGGGAGTTCCCAATTGGTCTTTTCGCTAAGCAAAAACCCAAAGAGTTGCCTTTCACCTTTATATAGAAGCAGGAAAATATTTAACAATACTAAGTACTTGGGATCATTTAGGAAACATGTATTAAATTCCTAGATCGATCTAAACATGTAGACATTTGTAAGAAAAATACTTGTTCTATCGGCCATGTGTTAGTAGGCATTTTTAGGGATGTGTAAACTAGACTAGACAAAATCGTGATACTTTTTTGATACGTAAGACCCTATGACCTAGTCAAGGACTCTGTATTGGTTTTGTATTTAATAAACAATTTAAAGTTCATATATCCAGGGGATTAAACAATTGTGTATAAAAACTGTGATAAAAATGTGGTAGAAGACATTAGTAGGTCATAAGAGCAATGCAAGTGTTATATGGGGATGTGTCCCCTCCATTTTTTTCCCCATCTGAAATGTCTCAATGAGGCAGAGGACATGTTCCCCCTCCATCCCCATTGATATTAGAAGTGTAAGTCCCCTAACATTTGGATGTTCCCCATAACACCCCTAGTCTTGGAAACAAAATAGGGGTTGTCCCTCATCTCCTCTAGTCCGGGAAATTTTCTGCTCTCTTCACGTCCTCACATCATGGAAACTTATGTAACATTGGAAAATACAAAAGCCATCAATTAATAACAATTTCTTCTTGGGAAACAAAGCTCAGAAAAGAATTCTGCCGCTCTTTTGCACCATAGACTATTGGTTCTTTAAAATAAAAACCTAAGAATGTAGTAGAAAACATGCTTAGGAATCAAGTCAGGATTTTATTTTAAATACAAAGAAAAAAATTGCATGGTCAAAAGACAAACTATCAACACTCTTTAAATCATGACATTTTAGTGGATAATAACCATCATAAAGATGACTGAATGCATGATTAGGCACATAGTCATCTTAGTTATCAAGTTTGCATATTTACAAGAGGCCTGACGGTCTCTTACAAGATAGCCTCAGGTTTGAGTTTAAATTCAATGAATGGTTCATGCCTCGATAAAACTTTGGCAGGTTAAGGCCAGTCCCAACATAAACAAAGAATTAAGGATGTAGAGGAACATCCATAAATGTTTGTTGATAAATTATCTTCAACACAAATGACATACCTAATATACATGAGCCTGGTAGGCATAAGATCACGTATGATAAAAATATCAAACACTTGAATCCAACTTTCAGTGGTTGAAGAAAGTTGAGATAGAATTTCAAATATTATCGACCAGAAAGTACTTTTAGAAGAGGGATAATGAACAAACATAAGTCATTTGAATCTTAGTCCTCTTCATCATCAACCCCTTGAATTTCACCTTCATCGTTAATATCTTCAAGTAAGACATCAACATCCTCACCTAATTCTGCCAATCTTGAACTTAACTTCTCCACTTTGCTCTGTTCTTGACCCAGACAAACCAGTAAGTCATTTAATTCGGCTTCACTCTCTTTTTGTGCTTCTTTCCTTCCCTCTTCACGAACTGCTTCAAGATCCGGTAGTATGGAAGCATTACCACTACTCATACTCTTCATTTCCAACTCAAGGCGATAGTTGGCTTGCTCCAGACTGTTATATGCATCAGACAAGCTTTTCAGATCTGCTTCATATTTTCCAGCTAGCTGTTTGTAAGTTGAGATCTCATCTTCACATTTCATTTTTTCAGCTTTTAGTGTTTCAATTCTATGCCGAGCTTCTTGAAGTTCTTGCCTAAGATTATCAGCTTCAAGTCTTGAAGTGATCCCATTTATAGCTCCTTGCACCGCACTGTTATGTCCTTGTATATATGAGTTGGACTCACCCTTTTTGGCAAGGTCATCAGCTAAAGCAGCATTCCGGCCAAGAAGTTCCTGGATACAAGTATAACACAATGTAAAAAATATGTGTGCACAGAAAATACGACTATGTATGGTTATTAAAGAGGTTTGCAAGAATTTACCTGCATCTCATGACATTGTTTTTCCATAAATGACTTTAGCCGGACAATATAGTCGCAATCACTCTCTCCATCTTTCTGCTCCAAACTTGCTGGAATTATTGTAACCTTGCTCTTCGGACGGCTGAAGAGGTCTACAATCTTTTCTCTCACAATTGGTTCTAGGCGTTTGATAAAATTAACAAATGTTGCATCATAAAATGAAGTCAACAAGGGATCAACAGGGATTGTTCCGCTTTTTCAGTCTCAGACGGTTGTTCTCCATCTGAAACACTGACAGCTTCAGCAGCCGTTGATCTTGTCAATGGCTTTGGAAGCCGTGATGCAGAAGCTGCAGATATGAACAGTGGACTACTCCACATTTCCTCCCAAATGTGGAAATAAGCTGTGAGTCCAATCCTTTGGCTGATTGCATCAACGACCATGAAGGCATCTCTGTTATCCTTGGCTGCTTTGTTGAACACAATACACTCACCTAAAAGAACAGCTGCCAAGCCAGCTACATGGACACTTGCTGCAGAGCTACTGCTAGAAATCAACTCTATCATGTATGTTAGATGTGCAGGTGATTCAAGAAAACAATTCACTGCATCTGGGCAATCAGCAAGCCAAGTGACCAAGAGCCTCAAAAGTACTGGCTGCAGCCACACTGATTTTTTATCAGATATCATATGGTCAGGAACCTCTTGCTTGTGTATTGTTGGAGAAGCAACTGCCAGATATTTAACCATGCGAGGCATGAGGAGTTCAGCTGTTGATAATGCTGAAACTGGAACTTCGAGTTGAATGCGAAGCACCTGGCCAAACACAAAATGCAAGATATATAAGATACACGAAAATATAAAGTAAAAGAGGATACACAATTAATACAAAGCCATATTTTCATTTATTTTATCCTACACCTATCCTCCTTTTTTTCTGAAAAGGAGGTCTATATATATATATATATATATATATATATATATATATATATATAGAGAGAGAGAGAGAGAGAGAGAGAGAGAGAGAGAAAAAAACCTTAAAATAACTAGTGATCAGCAGACGAGAAAATGCAGATGATAGTCTCTACAAATTGCAACTCTATGTCTAGAAGCACAATTCACAACCATCGAGATAAAACATTTACTGCAGCTCATAATGTCACAATATTCCACATTATAGCAACCATGAAAAGTACTGTTACTATCTACCATTGTTTTGTGACCATCATTATCACCTGTATTAAAAGAGCCTTTGATAAAAGCCTCTCTCTCAAGCTTCTGTCAAAATTGTATACTAAATTGGAACTTTCTCCCATAACAGTGCAAAATTAAATCCTAACAAATCAGAGTTTTGGGGAAGCATTCCCAGATGACTAAGCAGGCCCCAAAATGTTTTCCATGGTATCTTGAGTCCATGCTCAGGTTCATGTAGTTGAGGATGAATATCAACGACCTGATGTTCTTTGCCTGAATAGTCCCAAGCACAGAGCTCTCGAGGTCGTCCATTGCACGCTTCATAGCATCTTTGCTAACCAAAATCCCTTTAATGGCCCAAATGTGCTGCTCCAGGTTATCCATCCTCTGCTGCTCTTTTTCTGATTGTCATGAAGCTGCATAAAGCAAAGCTCTGGGGTAAATTAGAGTTAGTGACTCTGTTCTCAACAATTTTCTTGGTGAGTCCTTGGATACTTTTCTCAATGGCCTGGTTAGAGTTAATAAGCAGTGTGTCTCTCAGGATAGCAGCATATCAAGGAGAAGAGATCCCACTACAGCTTTGGGAACCAGTTGCATGAACATGAAGGTTTTGAGGAAACGGCAGACCTAGTGTCTAGTGTGTGGGGGGCATTTCAGGTGAAGTGTGGGAACGGCCGATTTGAGAAAATAAGGAGCTGCTCAAAGGATATAAAGCAGAATGTGGAATTCTGGTTCTGCTACTGTTTAAATGGCACCCAAAATTTCTCAATTATCTGCACATGCATGTACTTTTTGGGGGACACTGGGTAGAGCTGGGCCCTGCCACATGCATTTTGGGAGGCAGGAAAGCAGAAAAAGTAGACAAAGTATTCTGCATAGATGTACTTACCTGGGAATCCATATCACATCAACACGTGAGGGGGTGACATGGCACATTGATGGAGTCAACATGGACTCGTCATCATCATGTTTGATGGCCAAATGAACACCTTGTTGTAGATGAGGCTGGAAGTTGATTCTACCTTGATGGTTCTAACTGTAACCCTGCATACTGCTCCTCTGATAAACCCTTGTGAAGTTTGCCTAAGCAACTTGATTCTAGGTCTAAAAGCACTGCAAGTTTACAACTTCTGTGTCACATTTGCAATTGCAAAAACAGGGATGCCTCTTCTTGCCATTTTCATGAGTTTGGGGCTTTCCTTGGGAGCCATTAAAAATTGATTTGATGCAGATAGCATTTGAGTGAAAATAAGTGGAGAAAATATATCAATCCTTAAACATAAATTGCACGGATGTGAGAGATGTTTCCAATTTATGTTGAAGGATTTGATTAACCTCTTAAATCGCCATTCAGACTTTAATCCTTGGTTATTGGTTGGAGATTCATGTGTTTGAAATGCCTTTAAATCATATGTTTAACTGGAGATCAGGGTTCATCTTCAATTAATTTGATTTTGTATGGAGATGGCTGTAATGGCCATTGTAACCCATAGAAGAGTGCCCTTGTCTAATTTTCCTGCCAGTCATTGAGCAAGTGGAGGTTACCAGTGTGGATTTCAAACCCTTCGCTGAATTCCAAGCAGATAATTTGCAAATGCTGGAGGCAGTTGCGTTGATAATGCAAACTTGGTCAGTCAATCTGCAAGTGTTGAAGAAAATGACAGTGGAAATCCCACGCGAACGAGAATGAAGTGTGAAGGAATGTGCCCCATCCACCACTGGATAAGGCATAAGATAAACATGCATGATGCCAAAGTGTTTGCATCATGGGAATGTTTTATAGTGGTTGCGACGAGATAGACTTCCCACTTCCATTTTGTTAATGCCATCACTGAAATAATCTAAAGCACGGGCTCATGATGGAGGACACTACTTTTAATTCACACCAAGCTGTTTGGATTGTAATGGGAGGCCAAATGTTAAAGAAGTGATTGGGAGCGTTGTGTAACAATGATGATGTTAGGAATGGGGGAGGGGGAGCAGTAGGCAGATAGGGCACAGGGATTTGGAGCTGATGTTGTAAAAATATTTAAATACGACAAGGTCAAGGGAAAGAGATAGTGGTAAAGAAGGCTCCAACTGCTAGGGTGAAAGGTGAGATAAAAAGTAAGGAGAAGATGACGGGGAAAAGACAAATATGTGGAAAAAAGTGGATGTATTTTGGATAAATGGGGAATCATACATGTTGAGCCAAAGGATGAGAAAGGGCCCATACTTCAAAGATTTGTAGGAAACCAAGTTTGGGTTTGGCTCGACTCATGCAACTTCAGGTTACAATTGAGCAACGGCTTGATTAACCAAGGTTAGCTCGTGTGATGTGGATGGGCATCTCTAAGGCCACCAAAACTTGGACTCGGCTTGGGAAAATAATTCCTCCTTTAGGCTTTAAATATTTGTAAGTCTCCTTATTCAACATGGTCAATCGATCGCAATGTTATTAAGAAGAACTGTCTCTCTATTGTAATGTCTTCTTTCATGATAGATGTGGACCTCCTGAAATGCGTCCATGAGATCTATTATTTTGAAGGAAATGTTGGCCATTTTCCAGTCGAGAGAATTGGACTCACCAGGGTCTGTGGGTGCTCTTTACCTGCTTTTACAAACATTTTCAACCAAATGAATCATAACCTTGGAGTCCCTTTCAATATGCAGCCAGGTGACACCATATTTAATGGCCTGTTGAGTTCCTCTATACAGAGCCAAGAGTTTGGCCTAGTTGTTTGTTTGAGGCCCAGTGTTTTGTGAGACGCTGGTGATGGTAGCACCCAGATAGTTCTGGATTATTCCTCCAGATCCTGCCTTCCCAAGATTGTTTTGGGCTGCTCCATAAAAGTTTAATTTATGAAATTTAGGAGGTGAGGCCCAATTGTTGCAAACACTTACCGTAAACCGTACAAGCCTGTGATGAAAAAGAATATTGCATTGACCAGATGGTTAAAGATCACTCATTTTGGCCGAATCAAAAATTTTCAGGTGCAATGAAGTGTAGATAGAGCAGTACCACAGATCTGAGCCTAGATCTGTCTGACAATCATATGGGTTGACTATTGTGTCATCAAATATTCTAGCATTACTCTCTTTCCAGTTATTCCAGAATACAAAATTCAAAGTAATGTGATGAATGCACTAAAGGTCCTCCATTTGAGAATCTCAGTCATTTTATTATTTTATCAGAGCTATAATTTGGGGCAGGTATGCCAAGTAAACTAACCACATCTTTCTAGAATGTTTTGGTCAAAGGACATGTCATTTCCAAGATGGGGTATAGTTTCAGCATTTTGCTTGCAGTTCATGCACCTAGTGCACCTAGTGGAGCCAACATATAGTTTCATCTGAACGTCATCTGCTGTTAGAATTCTTCCCTGAAGAAACAGCCCATTAAAAGCTTTAACTTTTGGCCAGGATTGTTAAGGCCAAAAATTGGTCCATTTTATATTCCGAGCAGGAGTGGTATTACAGAAGATGGAATAAGCCGTGGCAACAAACAATTCTCGGAATTATAAGGGTGAGGAGATATCTTGGCAAGTTCTGATAAAAACCTGCTCATCTGAGTTGAATTTTTGTCCAGCCTGCTCAACCATTTCTGACTTCCAACTCAACTCATTATCATGTTGAACCAGATAGTCTGAAAGGCAGTCTTGTGTTTGTAAAATGATTTGGGGATTGGGAGATTCAATTCAATTAGGAACGGAGGGGGAGGGGTTGCCATTCCAGCTGTCCTCCCAAAACAGGGCCTTTGCTCAGTCACTAATCTGCCATGTTACTTGTTAGAGAAGTTCCATCCCTTGACAGATATGCCTTGCCATTCTTGAAATCCAAGGTCTCAATGAGGCTAAAAGAATCTAGACCTCGGGATGAATGATATTTTTCCCCGATGAATCGCACTCCCAAGGAGTGGTCAGATTTTGCCCGAGTCTCCAAGCAAGTTTTATAGCCAAGCTCCAATTGAAAAGCCTGATATTTTTAATATTAAGACCTTCCATTTTTTCAATTCAGATTTGGGAACAGGGTGCTAAAGAATGTTTGAACCGCTCCTCAACTCCTTGCTATGGGAAGGATCTTTGAATTGTTTAGATCTTCTTTTCTACCTGGGAAGACAGAGAAGAGTAAGTAGATTGATGGTTACAGTTTAGAGGAATGCTCTAACGAACCGACCGACCCACCAAACTGAGCCATCAATTGGTCCACTTTGATAATTTTAGCTTCATATGGCTACTCATGGGATTCCACGTATCTCGTGTAGCTTTCCAGTGCAGCGGGGATCCAAGGTATTTCAAAGGAGGATCCCTTCCAGGAATCCTAAAATATTCAACATTTGTCAGTTCTTCCTTGCATGAATGTTATTAATATAACATTTGACTTGTATTTGTCCACCTGCTAGCCAGAAGCCAATTAAAATTTGTCTAGGATGTTATTTAGCTGCTGAATTTCCCTTGAAATGAGATTAGAGAAAAGTACAGTACCATCGGAAAACTGGAAGTTTAAATATCTCTAGCCACCTTCAACTGCCAGTAGCCCATGGCTTTCCATATGGTTTTTCCTCAGCAAGGAGCCGGCAAAAGGTTTCCCCCATAATAATAAATAAGAAGGGGTTGAAAGGGTCTCACTGACAGACTCTCTTAGGAGTGAAAGGGAGTCCAATATCTCTGTTTTGAGATATAGAATAAGAGGGTGTTTGGACACAGCTCTGTATCGAATTCACTGCCAGAGTGTTAAAGTCAAAGATACTTGATCAATTAGAGTTTCCAGCTGTGACTATGAAATGCTTTGACATGTCAAGCTTGATCAAAACCTCATGTAAGTTTTGATGTTTGAGAGATTGGATGATTTCTTGAATAGCAAAGATGTCGGTGATTTGTCTCCTGGAAACAAAAGTTGACTGCATGTCCAAAATCAGATGAGGGAGGGGTGGCTCATGTCTGGCAGCTATTAACTTGGAAATATTTTTGTATCATGTTCCATAGGTGATAGGTATATATTGGTCCAATTGCTCCGCCTATGCCAATATGGGGTTGAGATTCGAGAACGAGCTTGGTAGCATTCATGTTTCGACGCATGTTTCTGATTTGCCTAGACTCCTCTATGACAGCAAGAGATTACCCTTCTATCAAATACGAAAGGTTTGGTAAAATAGAGTTCAGAATCTGTAAAGCCCTGAAGCCTCCCTCCAAAAGGAGAAAACAATGATCCGAATTTCTTCCTCTGATGTAGGGTGCATTATACTGCTATTAGTTAGCTCCCTCCGCACCCGTGTTTTTTCAGGTTTCTTGGTTCTTCGATGAGGATTACGTTCAACAAAGGGGAACTACACCTATCATCCTTTGTTTTCTGCATATTCTCCCTTGTAAAGCTAAAGCGACGAACAAATAAATGATTGCGTGCACTTACTAATCAAAATTTAAAGAATGGACATACCAATGAAAAATCTGACCTCCAAAACTCTATATAAATAAATCTTTGTTTTCTGCATATTCTCCCTTGTAAAGCTAAAGTGACGAACAAGTAAATGATTGCGTGCACTTACTAATCAAAATTTAATGAATAGACATACCAATGAAAACTCTGACCTTCAAAACTCTATATAAATAAATCTAAGTAGCTGATACGGCACCCCTAGGGCACCTGGTACCGGTACAAAATGTACCCGGTACGGGTACGGCCTGATTACGTGCCCGGAAATGGCCATATCCTGGCCGTATCTGGTCGTATCCTACCGTATCCTGGCCCAAAACTGTGTTTTTTTTTTTATAATTTTTTTCTAGTTTAAATTTAATATATCATTACAGCAGAAATTACAGTTTTCACAGCACCATTATTCTACAGAAGGTACCAAATACAAGCCATCATAAACATGGATAAAAATAGCATGTATGAGATAAATCATAAATGTAATAAACACCTCAACTAGATATGGTAGGGACAAATGAAATTATGAATTTATGAGTAGTTTGTTGTGGTTATTTAGCTTGTTTTGTTTTTCATATGCATAATATGTGGTTAATTCCTATTTAGCAGGCTGGAATTTATATATTTTTAATTTTTATATATATTTTGTACAGCCATATCCAATGCCGTATCCGGGGCCAATTTTTTTTTTGCCATATCCGCATATCGGATACTCCATACCCATACCCGTATCCAAAATGTATTGGCTACTTAGAAATAAATCATAAAAGTGAAATATGACAGAAGACATGGCTCTTTAGTAGGGAGAAGTCAACTTTGGCTCCTGAAATGCACCAAAGATGCACAGAAAAATCGGTAAATGTGTGAAGTTCATTTTAGACATTTTCTTCATGAATTTTCTGTACAACAATTTAACTGTGAAATTTTGCTCCATATTAACCATATGACAAAATTGTATACTGACAACAATTTTCTTGTTACAAATTAGTCACAATGATTTACAGCCTTAATTCCCAATTTAATGCTAGGGAGATACATAAAACAATCATTATTTATAAGATGGACATATAAAACAACAGATGCAAATCAGATCAACCACACAGATGTACCATATGAATGACTACTTATTACTTGAAAGCCGAGAAACATTTAAGGTGAATGTTTCCTATCTTCAAGAGGTAGGGTTGCCACCAAAACTAGGATTGCATTATGTGGACAAGAAAGCATATTTTATACTGCTTTTTCTAGGAAAAGTGCATTGAAAAACTATACATATTTCAGGGAAACTCTTAGCGAGTATGGACTCAACAAATTAATCAAATCTGAAACAGTAAAGATTATTATTCCTAAAGGAAATTTTATTAGATATTTAAAAAAGGGATATAAGTAAAAATCTAAGTTGCCGATACGTTTTGGATACGGGTACAGGTACAGAGTATCTGATTCGCGGATACAGCAAAATAAAAATCTACATTATCGTGTACAGCAGAGGCCCTGTATACAGGTACAGTACGTACCCAATACATAATGCGTGTACGACACATCAGGGAATACGGATAGGGTACAACCAGAAGTACCGGATACATCTGGGTACATCCATCACGTACCCAGGTACTTCTGGACGACCCGCCAGCGTACCAGACCCTAAACGGTGCCTTTTTCAAAAACAAAAATGGTCAAATATGGTCGAACCCAAATCATCTATCAAGGCTTCTCTAAGTTTCTCATTCTCAACATATCCACTGCCATTTTTGTTGAAGAAGGCAAATGATCATCATTGCCCACCCTCTGCAAATGAATTGAAACTGCAAGAAATTCTCCATAATCCAATATGCCATTTCCATCAACATCAGGACTCAAATTCCGGCTTTATTATCTCCCCAAACCACATAGAAAAGACATGGTGCTCAAAGTTAAGAACCATATATACTTTAATTATTCATACTCACGAGTTGCACATATTTGTAAGGCATGAAGTTAAGATGGCACATCTACATTAGCATGTAGAAAATTGACAACTGTAGTGTGTGATTCAAGATAGTATTGCAGAAAAAAATACAAATAAATATAGGGACCAAATTGCAATAGATGAATAGAACAAAGCATCACTAATTGATGATGACAAACAGGTTCCAGGCACAGAAACCAGAAGGTAAGAACATCAATAAATGTAAAGATAAGTTCTCTGACAGACATGAAGTGGATAGGAGACTGAGCACATGGTACTAGCAAAAGTAGAGAGCAAATAAATGGATGAGAATGAGCAAGACATCATACAGTTTCTGTAAAGAATGAATCAAATACATCACATGTTTCATAACCTGATAAGACACACGAGTACAGAAAAAAAAATCTTGAAAGTCATGCCATGAACCAAACCACTGTGAGCAGCAATAGACAGACAAAACAAGAACAAAAAAATCCCCAACCTGACCCAATGATAAAGCAGAAAAAACTCCACTAAAATGCATGGAATTTATTATTTAAAGTGAGATTCAACTTGGATCTAACAAAGATCAAAACCCCCATCTATGACCTCACTTATTTTGTTTATTCTATGCATGTATAGGGATAATTTTGTTTATTTGACTATATTTTTAACATTTTATATTTTTTTGTACGGCCATACCCAAGTGTCATACCCACATCCCCAAAAAATTGTTTTGCCAGCGTACCGGATCCCCATACCCAAACCCGAAATGTACCACGTATTGGCTACCTAGAAAACAATTGTCCCCATATACGGCTTTGGATACGGCTGTACAAACAATATATAAATTCCAGACTGATAAATAGGAATTAACTACGTATTATACATATGAAAAACAAATAAAGCTAAATAACCACAAAAACATCATAATTTGTTAAATGCTTAAAATAGACACAATGTCGTAATATATTAAACTTGATTATAAAACCAATGATCAAGCTAGTATTCAATATTCAACATATTCCTCTTTGACTTTTGGGGTTTCTAGTGTGTTTTTTTATGTTGGGAGTAGTTACAATGTAGTTGGAACAGTTATGTGACAGTTCATAACTGAAAACTACCAACTAACATGTGTGCCTATAAATATATTCATTATATTCAATACCCCCTTAATGACTAAACCAGAAACAACGCCAAGTTTGTCCCAAAATTTTACAAACAAGAGAGGACCAAGAGGTTTAGTCATTAGATCAGCAGGCTGCTCCTTAGAAGGACAAAGTGAAGAGAGATATCACTAGAATCAACTAATTGTCAAATATAGTGATGATGAATCTCAATATGCTTGGTGCGAGCATGATATACAAGATTCTTGACCATCTTTAGTACACCTTGATTGTCACAAAAAATGAAAGTGGAGTAGGTGCAGTCTGAGGAAGTTGAAGATCAAGGAGAATCCGGCAAGAAGCCAAACTGCTTCACAACTGGCACTGACAACTGCCTTGTATTCTTTTCAGTGGAAGAGATAGCCACAATGGGTTGAAGCTTACTCTGCCATGAAACAACTCCTAAACCAAAAGAAGATGTATCCAATGGTAGATCTCCAGTATCCACTTGAACCTCCCCAATCAGAGTCTGTATAGCCAAAGAGTCTGAAATTTGTGACTCTATGATAGAGAATGCCAAAGTCAAGAGTACCTTTGACATATCGAAGAACTCGTTTTGTCTGCTCCCCAATGTGTGAGTTTTGGTTTAGACAAAAAACCGAGAAAGATAGCTAACAACAAAACATATGTCCGATCGGGTGGATGTAAGATATATCAGCTGCCCACCAATTGTCTATAGAGTGATTCATCTACCGGTGGTGAATCATCATGAGCTGATAACTTCAGCCCGACCTCCATAGGTGTAGAAGAAGGATTACAATCAAACATCCTAAACTTTTGCAACAGATTCATAGCATACTTGACTTGAGCTATGAAAATCAAATGATCATGTTGCCAAAATTCTACACCTAGGCAATAGTGTAGGAGGCCTAAATCAGTCATGTCAAAAGCAACACATAAATCTGATTTTACTCATTGAATAGCAATGGCCCCACTACCCATGATGGCAAGATCATCAACATAAACAATAAGTATCACAATGTCATCACCATCACTTTTGACATAAAGATTCGGATCAAAAAGACTTCTTTTGAATCTAAAATCTTGTAGGTGTTGATCTATTTTAATATACCAAGCTCGAGGAGCCTGCTTAAGCCCATACAAGGACTTAATTAGCCTACACACTAGATGTTCACGACCACATGCTGAAACCCTTCAAGTGCACCATATAGACTTCCTCCGCCAAATCTCCATTCAGGAAGGCACTTTTTACATCCATCTAAAAACCTTCCATCCAAATTGAGCATGAAAGAAGCAACCAAAAAGTGACCATCTTTGTAGTAGGAGCAAAAGTCTCCTCATAATCTATTCCCTCCTGTTGTGAGAAGCCTTTCACAACAAGACATGCTTTGTACTTATCCAAAGTACCATCAACTTTGCACTTGACTTTGTATACCCATTTGCAGCCAATGGGTTGTTTCCTTGGAGGCAACTCCACCAATGTCAAGTATTATTCTTCATCAAGGCATCATACTTTGTTTGCATGGCAGTTTCCCATTCAAGGTATGCCTTTTTGCTTCAGAGTATCTTTGTGGCTCAACGATTTTGTGAAGATCAAAAGAAAGAGCAAAATGAACATGCTCTAAATCAACAATTTTCTTACCAGTCCACTCGAGGTCGTGCATCTGATTGAGGCATTTCATCCTCCCACATCTTGCAAAGTGGAGTAAAACCACTTAGGCCTTCATTGGACTAAAGAAATTTGTTTCGGCTGAGGCTCTACTGGATGAGGAACCAATTCAGTTCACTTCTATATACAAGTGTATCACTTGTGGGTGTCACAAGTTGTGGTGGAGTCCGTGGAGGAGTATGAGATAAACTAGACTTTTCATTGGGTAAAGGAATCACAATATTTTCAGATGTGGCTTGCTGATCACACCCAACTGCTTGCTGATTACAGCCAACTATTTGTTGATCACATGCAAAGAATGACTTTGTTTCTTTCACATCAACATCACGACTAACAATTACTTTGTTAGTGGAAATATCAATCAGCCTATAAGCCTTAGACTGATCACTATAACCAACAAAGAAATATCTTGTAGTTTTAGAGTCTAACTTACTCCTCTTTTTATCAGAGAACCAAAGTATATGCAGCTGAACCAAAAATACAAAAAAGTTGATACCTCGGGTTTGGTTTTGGACCAAGCTTCTTCAGTGTGACGTCTTGTAAAGCTTTGCAAGGACTCCATTGAGAATATATATCGTTGTGTTTATTGCTTCTCCCCAATATTTGAATGGTACACCTCTACTATGCATCATGCACCGAGCCATCTCCATGATAGTTCTATTCCGCCTCTCAACCACCCCATTCTTTGTGGGGTATATGGGGTTGTTAGCTGATGATGAATTCCTTCTTTACTACAGTAATCCTTGAACTGCTTGAAGTGAATTCCCCCATTATCGGATCTCAATGTCTTGATCCGCTGGCTAGCCTAGTTTTCCACCAATGCCTTGAATTTCTCAAAAGAAGCAAAACAATCAAACTTCTTTTTCAAGAAGTAGACCCACATCTTTCTCGAATAATCATCCACCAACAAAAGAAAGTACCTCGCACCAAGAACAATGGGAGACTTCCATGATGGCTCACAAAGATCTGCATGAACAAGATCTAAAAGCCCCTTGGCATGCCAAAGCACCTTCAGTTGGAAATGGCTTCCTTTTTTTTTCCAACCAAACACCCTACACACATATCTGTTTCTCTTGAATAGTAGGCAAACCAAGAACCATGTTGGCTCTACTAAGTTTGGCGAGATATTGAAGGTTGAGATGTCCATATCTCTCATGCCACAAAATGTTGGTATTACCCTCCACAACTAAGGCATGTAAGTTGACCATGGCAAGGTCAACCAACCTATACAAGCCTCCTTGCCCAATGCCCAAGGGCAACAACTTTGTTTAGTTTTACATCAGACACAATGCATTTCTTGCCAAGAAGTTTACAAAAATATTGGGGTTTTCCATTAGCTGACTTATAGATAAAAGATTCTTATTCATGTTAGGTACATATCTAACATTTCTAACATTTAATTTGACATTATCATTCAATATGATTCGGATATCCCCTATCCCTTCTACTATGAGATCTTCCATCCCTAATGAAACTGAATCAAACTGAAATTTGTGTGAAAATTTACATACCAATCTTTTTGACACATGAAGTGTCTTGATGCTCTAGAATCAAAGAACCAACACCTTGTAGGGCTGTCATCCGAGCATGATGCCATGAGGGCATACTCTTCTTCAAGCTCTTGTTCAACTACTGCCACATTTGCTTGTCCCTTTTGCTTTTTTTGGCAAGATCATATTGTCTTTTTGACAATCCTTCTTCACATGACCAAGTTTATGACAGTAGTAACACTTGACTTGATATTTAGGAGATGATTTTTCAGGTTGTCATTTCCATTTCCCTTTGGATTGAACAACAAAAGCACTCTCGGTTTGTCCAAACTAGACTCAAGTGTCTGAATTTGTCTCCATTCCTTTTAATAAATAGGAACTGACTTTATCAAAAGTCAAAGTCTGACTTTCAGCCATCAAATGGAGGGCTTCAACAAATGACTCAAATGATGATGGCAAACTATTCAGCACCAACACCACCATATCATCATCTACTATTTTGTTAATGACTTACTCTTTCTCTAAAGGCATATTTTGTAATAAATAGGAACTCCTTTCTCAAAAGTCAAAGTCTGACTTTTAACCATCAAATGGAGGGCTTTAACAAATGACTCAAATGATGATGGCAATCTATTCAGCACCAACGCCACAATATCATTGTCATTTACTGTCTTGTTAATGGAAGCAAGGTGATCTCAAGGCCTTTCATCTGAAGTAGGCAATCTGACAACGACCCACTCTCTTGCAATCTTGTTGAAAAAAACAAATTCTTCAGGTATAACAGTTACTCTTCTCAGAAGTCATATATTTGTCCTTCAGACTGATCCATAGATCACCCACCATTGTGGCATTATGGACTTCTGGTATCAATTCATCATATACCGACAACTTCAGTAACAATAAAGGCTTCCTTATGACGTTTGTCATAATCTACAAAATTAGTAGCAGGGCCTACTTTCTTTGCCAAGTATTATTTTATCACAATCGCAAAATTCCGCAATGGTCAGGATTTTATGGCTCCAAATGTTATAATTTTTCAGTTAACTTTGTGCCCTCCTGGTAGAACAAGGTTTTATATATTCGCCATTCACACCAATTTTAATTTCCAACCCACAAATTAATGCAAAATAAAAAATGAAGCAGAAATAAATATAAATATAGACGATTGCCCTGTCTAACCCATAAAATCTTTTGATAATTTATCAACACCTTGACCTGGGCTTGAAATTCTGATTATTCAGAATTGCTGGCATGCATTTTCGAGCAAAATTACTGTGCAAAATTTTCATGCCCTAGCACCCACGAAATGACACAGTAATTCGTGCCAAATCCCGTGCCCTAGAGACGTTTTGCATCTGAGCAATGCACCCACAAAATGTAGAGAAACTCGTGCCTTTTCCTTGAATCACGACCAGATTTTCATGCAAATCGCGACCAAAATATATACATGCAAATCACGATCAAATTTTATTGTGCAAATTGTGGACAAAATATTTCTTCCTAAAATATGTGGTGTTAAAACACTCCTTTCCCTAACGGAATCTAAGTCTTCATTATGTGTCCTAGCAAAATCTCAAAACATGTGTTTTCCTTCACCTTGCTCCCTAGTGGAGTGATATTCTTCAGTTTGTGCCCTAGCACAGGGCTTCCTCAACTATTCTTTTCAAAATTTGTACTTCTTTGCAAGTTTCCTCAGATTCCAAACATTTTCGAGCACTAGAGGCTCTGATACCAATGTTAGCAAATGTAAACAAGGATAGAATGAAGAGGAAATGGACTGCACATCAAATGAATGTGTCCTTCATTTTATTATGATTGGGAGTAGTTACAATGTAGTTGGAACAGTTGTGACAGTTCATAACTGAAAACTACCAACTAACATGTGTGCCTATAAATATATTCATGTACCAGTACTGGGTAGGTTTGGTCCCATATCATCCCCCATACCTTCCGTATCACCTACTTAGGTAATAATACTTAAGATTTTTAAAGTCATAACATACATAAGTTTTGTATCATGAGAGTGCGTGCACTTATCATCTTATCGAGTCCATAAAACAAGAAAGGATCTTCCGTTTTCGACACTTTATCAAATCAAATGGCATACTAGCCCATGATGTATTACTCTTTGGCGTAAGTGGTCTATCCGAAAGCACGATACAAAGCAGCACATACTACTAGGAAAACCAAAGAAGGTTAGGCTAAAAATATGAGCCTAGTGCTCACCAAGATGCAATCACCTAATTCAACAATCTTTAGACATCAGAAAACTGATAGTTGGCAGAGGAAGAAGGCAATTTCTAATTTGGGATCTCAAAAAGTTTAGAGAAAAGAATTAAGTTGCTCACAGAGGAAGATAACAAATTAAAATGTTCCATTAGAATGTAGTGAATACTCAACAACCTTTCACACAGTTATTTACTACTTGATATGCAACAAAGAGCAGATTTAAAATCTAAAGACTAATATAGATTCAATAATGTAACCTTTAGAGTTGGTGCATAACTTCTGTTTGCTATTGTTTAAGAACTAAGTGAATGGCAATTTCATGTAGATTTGGGAAAAAGAACTCGTGTAAAAATCACCCTCTTTGATCCAGGTCGGCATTTTTGCCTCCCAGAACACTTCTTTGGTACAGATATCATCTAATTGAACTAATTAGCCAATGCTGAGAAAGTGCAAACATTTTCATAAACAAGAATGAAAATGACGTTCATTCTTCATGAAAGCATCATCCATTAAAAATATCAAGATGGCCAGCAACAAAAGTTGGATACATTTCTCATGGATTATCAATAGAATTGTTTAAATTAAAACATATAATAAAATGCTTAAGGGGAGAAAACTAATTAATGTGTAACCCTTGTAACCAAACAGACATGATCTGGACAGGTATATGTCTCGTAAAGCATAATTAAGATACTCATTGCCCGTAGATAACTTAAAGTAATCTGATCTTGGTATAATAGGATACTGGTTCTGTGACACTTGTACCACTATGATGTCAATGCACGTAATGTGAAATGTTTTCTTGCTAGGTCAAAATGAATAATTTGATGATGACAAATCTAATAGTTTCTTCTAACTTCACTTTTCCTAAGAATATGCATCAGTTGCTACATTGGAAATCTACATGTATACACAAGAACTGTACAGTTATACATATAATCTTTTAATTTCTATCTTTTTAACTTTTTAAGGAGAATTGCCTATATGCTGGGATAGCACCTCACCCTTGTGCCCAGGTGTTTTTCAGGTTCCTCTAGCCATCCCCAAAACTTGCCACCCATTCTCAAATTTATGTAGCATCATGGTCCATGGAAGTCTTTTAAGGGAGAGACAACCAACTATTTATTGAAACCCTTGTAAACCTAATGATCTAGGTGCATTAAACTTGAACTATGATATGCCTTCAGTACCTGAACTTCAAAAAGCATCACTGTTTTATGTTGGCCACTTGAAGATCCAAGGATTTTCATTACCTTCATATGCACGCTTTGATGTGGATCAACATATTACACTTGGCTTTGAAACAATTGTTAAGGCATAAAAGATGGCAAGCCCACACGATTAAAGTAGAAAACTATTAGTTGTTGATCCTATGGTCCTTTACGCTGGCACTTTCTATTGTAATTGGATGTATTCTTGAGTGCCATTAAGTTACTTTTGGTCATTCGTGGACATTAACAATTTATTTCTTTCTTTTTTCTAAAGAAGAAGAAAAGTCTTCCTAAAGAATCATATCCAATCCTTACCCAAAGAAAACGACATTGATAAACTGTCACTTTAATAAAACATGCAGAAAATAAACTACCTTAACAAAGAAAAATAATAGGAAGTGTAACACTATATTTACCATTCATTTACATACCCTCTCTTTGCACTGTACATTATCCTTCAGGATATGGGATAAAATACTTGCAGCCCGGCAGCTGGCCTGACATTTGAGAAAAATTAAAAAGATAAATAAATATATGTCCCGAGACATTGAATTTTTTTGAATGACAAAGAATCAAAGGTGAAACCTAGTTTATGCTTCTCAACAAAATTAACAGTAATAGCCAAAGCATCTCCAGTACTTTCATTTACCTTCACAAATCTGTATTACAAAATTGTAATATATTAAGAGTCAGGTACATGACAATAACAGCAAAGTAACATTGCTAATAAACAACAGTCTAAAGAAACAAATACAAAATATCCATTCTCACATCTGAACTGAGATAAGAATTCCTGGTGAAATGCTAACTAGTTCTTGTCAAACTAAAAACTAATATTTTGTCATTCTGGTAAGAATAATCAGATTCAAAGTTTTGACCAACAAGCAGTTCCCTTGCTTAGCCAAAATGTGATCCAACTTTTGCATTTGTAATCACCATTCCATCCCCTAAACATACTTCCAATATTATTCATAAAGTTCCATCATTATAGGTACGAGAAAAGCGTATTTAATATTTATTTTATGTTTATTGATTATTCTCAAAAGGCTCTATTAAGGCTTCCTGTTCATTTAATAAAAGGCACTACAATTACTGACGGAAAATGCTTATCTAACATTATGAAAACTGAGTGAGGTTCTAGTGGTACTAGTTCTTAGTTATGAGTAGGAATTAGACCATGCAAAATCAATACAGAAGTGCAAGCAGTTTCAGGTGGTCCAAAAAATATATCGTGTCTAAAATAAAAATGAACACATTCTCTACAAATACTATAGGAAGAAACAGGTATATATGAATTGGAGATGCCGTCAATTGAGCTCTAACATGTTGAAACAAAGGTGCGAAATGAATAACAATACATCTAAGATTATGAAGAAGTAACATTAGAGATATCTTCTAGGAGATCTGGAAAATGGTGGTTGGAAACAAATATTAGATGAATAGCAAAAATTGCAGCTGGTTAAGGCTATTCATGTAGAGAACACGAAGGCCAAAAGTATAATTTCAGGATCAGCTCAAATCTGATTATGGAAGAAAAACACCAACAGGAAGCAGAAAATCAATATAGGAAGCTATCACAGTGAATATCACATAAAAATGCAGTGTACGCCAATCTCACTGCCATAAGATTGAAGAACAAATGGGGGAAAGATTGTCTTCTGCAACTGTAGTTAGGAAGAAAGCAAAGATTACTTCACGCTACCTAAGACCATATAAGAAAGCATAAAAACATGCCTTTTCTGATAGTTCACATGTTATAAAGCAACATTTGCAGGATAGATATATTGCAATGACTCAAATGGGTTTCCAGGGGATTTTCTCATGCAGGAAAGCGTCTTAAGTAGGAAAATGACATAAAAGTCTTCGGTTTTGGTATGAATACCGAAATATTGTAGCAAGAACCATTTTAACTCCTTTTTCTTTTTACTCTTCTGTGATAATAATAGTGGAAAATATTTTGATGTAATACAATTTCAATTATATGTAATCACTGTTTATGAGTTTCGTCTGCTCTTTGGCTTCACGCACAATAATGAAAATTTCTAATTCTTGTTCTATAATGCTAATATGTACAGATTTACTCTGGCACTCTAAACACTGATGATCCAAAGGAAGCAGCGTGATTTCATAAATCAGCATCCTGTGTTACAGTCAGTCCTAATATGATGATTTCTTCCTCAGTGGTTCGAAAATCCTATAGCATTTCTTCTTGTGCCAGAAACGAATTATTAACCCTTTCACTCATACCACAAATCATAAGAGGTTTCGTCACTTTACCTCAAGATCATTTTGACCATCACTTGAAATAAGAGCTCGAACAAGGATACTGTGTAAAGAAAAGAATCCATATTAACTGGTACTGTCATTTCCCAGGGTAATTGACACAAGGAAAACACAAATTAAAATACCAAAGTGAAAAAGAAATTTCATCATCATGTGCTTAATGAAACAATTGACCTTCTAAAACAAGGGTCAAGATTAACTCCTGAAATTAAGCCCTAGCATAAAGCAAGGAATCAAAAAGAGGCAAAACTAGTATTAATGTTGATAAGAATGTGGATTTAAAGTAACAAGCAAGAATTTAAGATGACCTTCCAAATGACAATCGATTGTCGTGTTCAATCATTTTTCCACCATTCAAACTTGATTGTGGTAAAGGAGTAATGGTGGATGCAAGCATTGTCTGTCCATCTGGATTGCCCTGCTTAAAGCATCAATCATGGATCTAATTAGAATCAACCCTTATGGACATATACGTAACAAAGAAAGTAAATAAATAGTTCACTATATGTTAATGAGCTGTATAGTTCCAAACAAAATAGATAATCAAATAATTAGTTAATAAATGATACTTTACAAATGTGCTTAGAATCATGGTAAATAATAACACTGAACATTTAGGAAATGGAAGAAATTGCAGCAAGGGAATGCTGAATGCTCATTATGCAGGAAATTTTCATGGCAATATAAAAATCACTCTTCAAATCAGTCCATGTAAATAGATTGATTTAGAGTTACTGTATAATAATATTAACATATCAATTTTATTTGCCTATAAAGAAACAAACATTTGCAAGTGTGAGGATAAGGATAAGAGCTATCAGGCAGAACTTTTTCAATGGATGACAGAGCATGCAAACATACTATCAAACTTAGAAACATTTGTTCGTTTTAGCTTCTTTTTATAGTAGTATTTGATGAATGGAGTTCATAATATATCACATTCTACAGTAGTCAGGGGACTTATATTTAAGATATCAATGACAACATGCAAATTTTGAGACAGTGCTAGTCCACAACCATTTACATGGAAGCACAAGAATGGATAAGCATATCAAGGCAAAGGGAGCTTATGAACAGGGTAACCAAGAAAGAAAAAACATAACAATCAATTAGCAGTCAATGCCTACTATCTTATCACACCATCATCCATGCCAGCTGTCTCCAGCATCATTGGTTCATAGTCTTAGGATTTCCCTTCTCCAGCTACCGGAATATTCCCACCAATTACAGGTTATAAGAGACCATCATATTAGACTAGGAAATAGAATCTTCCATCTTAGTTCTCTTTGTTGAATACAATATTTGATTCCTAAGTTTAGGAATGTTATTTCTAATACTGATCCAAAATTGGCTCATGTACATCATCCATATCAGTTGGTGAGGTTAATCTTTTTAAAGCCCACCAAACATGCAAGGAAACAACAGATAGACACAACAAGTACATGGATTCCTCTCGAAAAGTTCTGCACTTCAAAAAAAACGGCACCTGATTTGGTTGGAATTCGCCCTTAAGCAAATAAGTTAAACAAAGGAAAGTTATGCTTAACTGTAATCTAAATAATGCATAGAAATGGAACACAAGATATAGACATGAGATTTGACTTGGGAAAACCCTTAAAGTTAAAGACCCAAAGTGCACCAGCTTACAAAAACAAAAGACAATCTTCAAGGAATTGTATCTATCATACAATAGTCCATGCACTACACCATGTAACTATAGAACTACATTCTTTAATTTTGAGAACTTGCACATACTCATTCTTAGACTTCGTTGTCTAACCCATAGTAGGAATACTCGCCAAATCCAAATACTCGGCAGACCCCAAAAAAAAAACTCGGCAAAAACTCAGCAATATTCAGCCAATACTCGGAATACTCGGCAACTTAAAAAATACTCAAATTTCTTTAAAAAACATAAATTTTAAGCAACACATAGCTACAAAATGTATCAAATGAGCCCATAAAATGTTGGAGAAGTGTTTTCTATTAGATTTGAATACAAATACAATACAAAATCACATCATCATGCGAATACAACAACCGGCTGATAAGTAATATGAATTTATGATGATTGACATTGAAAAATATCATCATAAATTTCATATCTATGCAAGTTACAATATACAATAAATTACATTTTCCTCTTCCCCAATCTAGAGAAATATTGGGGAGAGGGTCTAGTGCCTCTACTAGTCCCCACACTCGGCTGCGTCTCCACGCTCCTCCTAGAAGGCTGTGAATCTGGCTCGATCCTGGAACTAGATGGTGGTGCTTTGGTGGCTCCTCTGCTGCATGTTGGAGATCACCTCCAAAGATGTCATCCAATCCAATATCTCTTCGAGTCCTACTAGTGCTTCTCCCTCCATAGCCTCCCTCTCAAAAGAAGCAATCTCGTCCGCTATGAACATAGGGTTTTCCTCTTCTTGCCCAGTCCACTCACTGTATGGATCTATCTCATCCAAATCAATGAGCTCCTCTGATGTGGCCTCAACTTTTTTTGTGCGAAGCCGAAGATTGTATTGCACAAAAACCAAGTCGTTGAGCCTTTTTTGAGTCAACTTGTTGCGCTTCTTCGTGTGATTATCATTGAACAAAAAAAACTCTTAAAATAGCAAAAAAAAAACCTACGCATCTGTTGATATGTGAAGTCAACATTTGAATAAGCAGGTTGCGACCAAGCTGGCAGGTGGGACGATTAGTCCAAGCACGGGAGAATACTTGTCGAGTTTTGGCGAGTACTCGTCGAGTTTTGGAAAGCTATCCAATATTTTTAATTACTAATCATGCCTACAAAGTGCGATCAAAGCTCATGATTCTTTCAGAAGATTACAAGAAGTTGCTTGGTCCAAAAAGGTGCAAAAATGGATTTTATAAAAATAAGAAAAATATTGCCATCAATGCATAGAGCTCGAGAAAATATGCACTTTTAGACAAAACGACACCTGAAACGGAGCCACAGAATGAAAGCTATGGCACATGCAAGTTTTTGCTGCTACATCTTCCCGGACCCTTTCCAAAAATGGCAAATTTTATTCAATGCTTGTGTTTTCTTCACCAAAAATCCAAAAAAAGGAAAGAAATGTTGTCTTTGGCAAGTTTTCTAGCGGTTTATTCATTTTGCATGGTTTTTGGTGAGTTGTTGGCGAGTATTCCAAATTTCCAACTATGGTCTAACCATTGCCAACAACCTATGAGATTGTTGCAAATGTTATCAATACTCACTCCTAAGAGTCTTCCAAGATTTAAACTAGCTCATGACTATTGTTTATTGTTTACGTTTTGGGATTATTGTTTACATTTTGGGATTACTTTGTTTATATGTGTGTGTGTTGCTTACAATTTCTTACTTGTTGATTTGATTATGTAAATGGATAATGCACTCGGGTATTCTTGTCTTCTTGTCTACTTATGTGCAGATGTTCTCTAGATCGAGAAAGGATATAATTGGAGAGATACGAAAAGATGCAGAAAATGGGTATGGATAGAGAGAATTGCCATGTGTGCTTTAGTGCACGAGAAACGGTGTCAAACGCAAGTTGAGATCCTAGATTTTCCTTGTGATTCAGCTTTGTTTTATGTGTTGGTTTGTGCGACGGGATTGATTTGATCACATCGGCAAAGAAGATAGTCTTATGCGTACTTGTCATGCGCAATGCCGGATTAGTCGAGCGGCGCATTGTCGCTTAGCGACAATGGCTCGCTTGTGGTATGACTTGACGTTGAATTAATTGGATATGATAACTTCGTTCTAACTGAACAAAAAAAGAGTAAATGAGAAAAGGAATAAAAGGGCTATTATTAGCAAAATTTAATTAATCATAGCTTGCATCAAAAGGGTATTTTGTTGCAGGGGATGACTTGGCTTATTGGGTCCTAGTTGGCCTTGTGCGTCTAAGTTTAGCTTTGTTCCTCCGAACCCTATGTTTATGTTTACCTCTCCATCTCGAGCACGGTTGTGAGGTGCCCTATGTTCTTACCACCTCCCATCTTGGGCCAGCCTCAAGTGGGCATGGTTATAGCCATGACTTTGCTATAGTGGAGAAGTACATTTTGTTATATAGACTTACTTAGCCTTTGACATGGTGTATGTGTGATTAATCCCCTTAAGTGTTAAATTAGGGTTGAGCTAGCTGAGCACCTCAACAAACCAACTCAATGTTTGCATGGATTGCTTTGATTAACCAAGCTCATCAATCTACCAAGTTGCTTAGTAACTCTATCAAGCTATTTGTCGAGCTCAAGCTACCCCACCTTGTTTATCAAGCCGAGTTACAATGTTGTCTTTCAAGCCAAGTTACATTGTTGTCTTTTGAACCGAGCTCACGTTGCATTGACTACAGAGTTATTTTATAACTCTGTCGAGTTATCGCCGAGCTCAGATACCCTTGTGATGTCTTTTGAGTTACCCTTCTTTATTTGACATCCGAGCTAAGCCAACTCATCAAGTTGCATTGCCTTCAAACCGAGTCAAACTCGACCGCATTGATCCGAGCCGAGCCAAGCTCAACCTACTACCAAGTTGCATTGCTTAGCCAACTCGCCAACTTGCATTGCTCAACTGACCAAGCCACTTTGCTTTACATTGCATTAATTGACCAAGCTCATATGCGAGCTAAGAGAACCTAGCTCTTGTCAAGCCGGGAGTTAACCGAGCCAAGATGAGTTAATCACTCAACCAACTCGCCTAGTTAGTCGAGATAGCGCGGAGAGTAAAATGCCTTTTAAAGGCAAGTCTGTAAGCAAACGACAAACTATATAAACTTTTAACCAAGTGAGAACCCTATCAATGTGGGATTAAAGCCTATGGAACCATACCAAAGGGGCACCAATGTGCATAACGTATCACACATCAGCGTACCCAGATGTTATTAAGTCAAAGCTTGAGAGAACATACCCACGGGGCACTAATGTGTGCAATGTGGCACACATAGGCAAAGCTAGGCACCAGGGAACTTAGATGCTAAGGCCTTGATAAGTGTGACGAGTGAGCACATCGATGGGCCACACTTGGCGCCAATCAAGAGCCTCTCTTTCCTCAAGAAGTTGTCAGGAAGCCATACCAAGGAGGAACCAATGGTCCACAGTGCATCAATTAGTGGCCCCTTGAGCTAAGCTAAGCATAGAGAAGGCACAAGGCACGGGGACACCAATGACCCCCATGTGGCGTGCATTAGAGGATCTACACAAGTTGTAATTGTCCCCTTCCTGCAACCTCACTTGGCCATGTGGCAACGTCTAGGCAGTTAACTGAGTTAGCACATTCATAATTAAACCTTTGTGGCGCGCTGACCACGAGGAATGTGGGATTCAACATTATGATTTAATGGTAATTAAAACTTAATGATCGAACAATTCAAAGTGGCTAGAATATAGGCATTAACTAGTGGTCGCAACCGAGTTTAACAGGAAGTTTATGAGGTTGTATGCAACCATGATAGGTGAAAGTTAATAAAGCTATTTTTAGTAAATTGTTAAGCTACCTGTCAATCCCTTTGAACAGGTCTTTTGAGAGCCATTAAGGGAGGAGAGATATAGAGAACAGATCAGGAAATTAAGGAAAACATTAAGTTAGCAGAGAGAGCTAATTGGCTGGAAAAGAAAAGAGAGTGACATCAGAGAACCATCATTGGTCTAGGCAAGTTGAGATTGCAGACAGACGACAATGAAAAGCGAACAGAGCTTTAGATAGCTGTAGCAGAGACAGAGAGAGAATACAGAACTGTGAATAACTTGTTGGGAAAGATTAGATGGAAAAGGAGAACTGAATGAGAAGAAAATACGCAGTTTTCACCCGCACAGAGAGCTAAGAATGGTTCGCAGGAAAGTAAACAGGAGAGAATGTCAGAGGTTTGGAACGAAAGAGTCTTGTTGAAGCAAACGGCAACAAAGAACACTAATTAGACTAGAGAAGTTAAAAGAAGGAATAGAGCTTCTGGGAGCTTCATGAAAGCCACAAAAAGGAGACAGAACTAGAGGCTTTTAATGGGGAGCCAAGACACAAATCGTTTGAGGGAAACACTAGAGTTACTCTTAGCCTCAGCTGAATTGATAGACAGAGAGACAGTTTAGCAAAGGGAAGCTCAGGATGGTGACAAAAGGACCCACACAGAATCAGCAGAGGATGGAAAAACTCGGGAAAGCTAGAGGAGGAACTAGAAGCTTATAAACCAGGTTTTCTCCATTACTGTTCTATTCTACTAAGTTGTATAAACCTTATGTTGAAATTTAGAAAGAAAAACTCGGTCCACAGTCTGTATCTCAGCATCATGGCAAGGAAGTGGTGTTGAAAAGGAAGGGTCAGTGGTGTGACTCTCTCTCCACGTATTTAAGCTTAAATTCTAATCTAGAAACTAGACTGTCTACACTATATGAGATTATAAACTAGACTGTATGAGAACAATTGTGTTTGAGGTTAAACTCAGTAAACAGTAGGCCAAAGGGTCTAGGTAAGAGAATATTTGGTTGGGATTAGGCCACTAGGATATCTTAGATATAGAGAACCTTAGTTTGCAAGATTCACATTGAACTATAAGAGTGGAATATGTAACCTTATCTAAACATAAGTGGGAAATGAAACACGGTTTAAGTCTTGTTCACAGGTTGACTTAGCTAAGAAACCGGGCACTCTGATAAGGGAGAATGTTAATTTGAGATGGTTACCCTTTTATAGTTGACCTTTGAATCATATGAAATCTAAAAGGGAGCTAGTAAATAAAGATGGAGAAATGACAGTAGTGCACATTAAGGTGAAACTAGGAACCAGTAAAGAACTTGCAGTAAACCTGATAAGTTTTATGACAGGCATACAAAGTAAAGCAGATTCTTTATATGAGGAACCATAGGGAACTAAGAATGTGAAGATCCTTGATCATGTGAACATAGGAGAATGTAACACAAATCTTAATATCCATTCTTTTTAAGACTTGATCAATACTCAATATTTTTAGGGAAACAAAATGCATTTGAAAGCTAAAATTATGGCCTTTCCACAAATGAACATAGGACCTTAGTGTTAAAAAGAATGGATAAATGATTATAAACCAAGGAGAAAATTTTGGGCTTTGACTTAATAACCCACAAGACCATTTTGGTTCCCCAGATTGCTATTGGCTTACGAATATTAAGATATATTTGACAAAGTTTTATATACATATTTAACTATAAAAGATACGTTCTAATATTATCTAGCTAGAAGACAAAGGATAACGAGAGTTCATGTTAGATTGCATGAAAACACGTGATTGGTGAAACAAGGAATATTGTCATGTTATGCAGAAATATGGTAACAAATAACTAAAGGGGTTTTGATGATTAAGAGAATCATAGAGTTTTACCATAACATGTTGTAAAAAGAAAATGAAAACGTGATAGGATAGTGAGATATCAAAATAGAGTCAAATGTGTAATGGCATCTTATAGCTTTTTATCAACAAGGAACCTAAAACCTAGGAACATGTTACTTATGTATCTTAAGATTATGATTAACCTTAGAGGAAGGAACAACGGTCATGAACTTATTATGAAATATCATTAGAACCAAACAAGGGTAATGTAAACCTATAAGGATGGAAAACAATGTTTTAAGTTGTATAAAACCTTGATAGGATAACTAATGAGAACAAACGTGACTCTTGAAAAGTATTATCAGAAATTGGGATTATTATGATGGATGATCTAGGAAGAAAGATTTTGGATTTGAGTATGATTGATAAGAAAAGTAGAAAACTTATGAACATAGGTTATAACCAAAGGAAGACTATAGTATTTAATTTAAGGATAGTAACATTATGAGAATTATTATAGCTTTCTTAAGGGACTTAAGTTAGGAAACGTACAGATATCTTCTAACTTGGAAATAGTAATATCAAAGGAGACAACAAAACATGACAAGTCTCGGGAGGAATGTAAACCACATAGTTAATACATTTTATAACAATTTAGATAACATCTTAACAGTTAACTTTAGTTATGATGCTTATGAATGGAATCATTGCATTGTAACCTTGGAATGAAAGAGGTGACATGTTCTACACTTGGAACGCGTATGGGAAATTAGGTATAGTTGATAAGCAACATGAGCTGATTAAGTAAAGATGCTTAATGTAGATTTCATATAGAGTTGGTTTGACCTAATGGAAAGGGTATAAATCAGTGAAGGATGATTTGATGGAAGAAACACACGTTGAATAGGAGAATATGAAATTTATGTAAAGACTTGAAGTTAAATTAAATGTTCGAGTTTTGAATAATGTTTGAAAACAATTGTACCTCGTAAAGGAGATTGAATAATTATTACCTATTGATTGAGGTATATAAATAGGATGTGCAATTATGAGTGTTTGGGAATTGATGTTCATCATACCTAAATTATATTTTGACAGAAACTGGAAAAAAACTAGGCAATAAGAATCCCTTATGAATTAGTTGAAATGACTATCCACAGATCCAACGATTGGAACCTGGCTCATAAGGATAAAAGCAAACTTGAATTAATTGATGACTGAAAGAAAATCATTTAACTTGATTGAAAAAGTATCCATTATCTTAATTTTGTCTTGATGGAATTTGGATGATTATAAAATGGGAAATCCAAATGACATAGATATGTTTTAGTGGGAATCTATACCCCACAAGTCCCGTGGATCAAAACCTAGCTTTCAAGGATGGGCAGTATATTCGAATTAAGTTCACTGGAATAAATATATCTGGAAAAGTAATTCCTTTTATCTTGATTTTGATCTTGGATGAATTTCAATCCCTCTTTTGGATATGACCATTCAATTTGGCATGCTTTTCTAGATTTTGCGTGGAGCAAATCTAGTAACTTTATGTGAATGAATGGATGTTTTGGATTTTGAAAATGATGAATCTTTTGGACATGACATGAATATTGAAATTTTGTGAGGATGCCATAGTAAACTGGGTTTAGGATTTTCTTAATCGTGCTTCTCGTAACTAGTATGGGGCAGTTACGTTGTTGTTATTACTAGAGTGCTACTCCTAGTTTGGGATGTTGCTAAATTGAACAAACCTCGATTACAGTCCTTGTAATCGTAACACTCATAATTGGTATGGGATGATTACGAATGGTATTATTGTTTGGATGTTGTTCTCAATTTGGTAAACTTTAATCTTGGATTGTGTTTGTATTGTTTCGTTAAACTAAGCAAACTTATTGATAGGGCACTACTTGCTAAACATGGAACCCTCATTTAGGGGTAAACTGAGTATGAGTTAGATACTTGAAATTGTAAACTGAAAACTGAAATGGATAACGTTTTAAACTATGTCAAGATTTTGACCTAGCCTTAGTGGAAACTCGAAAAGGCGTAAAACTACAACATGTGTTATAAGACTATTTATGGGACAATATAGTTCCCTTGTGATGATTTGGCTAACTAGGGTTAGGATCCTTGTAATGGCAATGTTTGCGGGTGGTATGGGACACTCACAAGGGTTGTTAATTACTTGAGTCCTTTCTCTAGTTTGTCTTGTTTGTACAACCGCCACGTGAGTGCGAATTAGAGGTCTACTAATGTAAGTTGTGAATGGGAGTACTTAGAGAGATGTGTAATGAGCTAGGATGTGATTTGTATAGTTGAGCAGAGTTTCCCAAGGCAGACTTCACACTTAGCATGTGTTAGGGGGTATGGGGTAGGCAACGGGTAAGTCTACCCTCTTGATTAGTCTCGTGAGATTATTGCATGCCCTTATACATTACATAGACTAGGGAGTGACTTGTATGAGATGGTTAGATAACTAGATATAGTAGAACACATGTGGCAAGTGCTAGGGATTAAAGGTTGATTGCAGAGGTACCAAAGTCTTCCCTCATGTATGGTCGATGCCGGACTCATCATGCCCCGCTTCGTTGTCGGATTTCAATAGGGAATATATTCTATTATCCTATGACTCTTTGCCAAGAGCATATTCATAACCTATTATTTTTTCTAGGATGTATTTTAATCCTACCTCTGTTCATAAGTCTATCGCTTTTTGAATGATTGTACTACACATGACATTATCTCTTACCTTATTGGTTACTTGCACATTCCCTCTCATGAAGGGTAGGGCCACTCTCATTTTGTGGGAGGTGTGTGGGATCTGTAAGGCTCGTGGTTAGAGGTAAAGCACTCGATGATACTCTTTCTCTCAATTGCATGGCTTCAATATTGGATGGATCTTTGGCAAAAGGCAATGTGGTGTCATGATTGTAGTTCTGATGTATTGTATGCATGATATGTAGTATATTATTGTATTTGAGACAAATGAATGTAAACATTGTATATTTGTAACTTATTGAAAGTTGAATACCAATCATGATGTAACTATTGTATTTGATTATGAGAGAAGAAGACTTATGTACATTGTGACAAAGGAAATGAAATCATTGGACTATTGAATTCTTGTAATTCAAATGTGTATTGAGATCCACTATATGAAAACATTAGTTTATGAGAATTACATTGTGATTAATGCTTGTGATATGAGCCTTGTACTAAATGTAATGATTGATCATTAAATCTTTATGGGAATTTGCACTTAGCATATTTATCATTGATTAGTGAACATGATGGAAACATTATATGGATGATTTGAGATTAAGGGAATGAACAAGACTATGCATTATAATCATCATACTTAAGGAAATAAATGAATCATGCGTGCTCAACCTATATTAAGGATGTAAACATTAGGTTGCATTGTGAATAAAGTAATAATTGAACTGATCATTGAAATAGTACTTATATTGCTCAATGTACTTATCATAATGGAATGAATGTACATGCTTAAGGAATTAATTTGTAATGCCTAAATTAATTGGATGAACAATTAATAAGTGAAATCATATAAGTTCTTAGTGGTTTACAATCAGTTAATTTTGTTACTTTAATATTGAAGCAAATTATACAAACTAAAATGTAAGACACAACCTAACTTAATTTTTAGATAACTCTAATCATTAGTATTGCTTATTATATTCCTTCTTACATGTGCATGGATGATTAGGAGTAGGACTAGGAAATTAAGAGGTGGCGATTTTCGTCCCTGGATGTGTTTGGGTAGTTTGGATATTCGGGTTTCAAAACAAATCCAATGTGTTTTTCCGATTATGCATCGGGGATTGTTACACAATTCCATGTGCACACTTTTCTGCATAGCATTATTGTGAAATACAATAAACTATGAAGACCTATGCAAATTTGAGACATTCCCAACATTCTGCCACATGTTGAACACTTTACATGTAGCATGAGTCACACTTTAGCAATTACGGGCAACCATGCCCATTCCATTCCTACACCAAGATAGCTTCTCAATACTCACCTCCTTAGTCAATGAATCCACAAGATTCAAATCAGTTTCCACCTTCTCTTAACAATATCCGCTTATCCTCCACCACTTCCCTTACAAAATGAAATTGCACATCAATGTGCTTTGTGCAAGAATGATACTCTAGATCCTTTGCTAAACAAATTGCAATCTGATTGTCAAAATCTATGCTTAAAACACTTTAAATGAATCCAACCATGAAACACGATCCTTGAAGCCAAACCACTTCCTTGCTTGCGCTAGTGTTCTCCATGTACTCGGCCTCTATGGTGGATAAAGCAACACTTGCTCGACACTTACTCATCCAACTTACAACTCCACCAAGCAAGTTGAATACGTTTGCACTAGTAAAGCTTTGGAATCAAATAATTCCAACCGTTAAGATTCACAAACCCATGTAGATTCAAAATCTTGCTTACACCAAGATTTCCCTGAAATGAATTTGCCTGTCAAAAGTTTCACGTAGAAGCTTCACATGTAGATACCTAAAGATTCTCTTCACATCACTCCAATGTTCCTTGCTCGTATTGGAAATGTATATGCTAATTACTCCCACCGCATGTGCAATGTCAGGTCTTGTGCAATCCATTACATGCGCCAAGCTTCCCATCGTACTCGCATATGAACATAACCCATGTCCTCCAATTCCTCTCGGTATCTTTTGGGCGCAAAGAGTTTCCAACCAACTAGCAAGGGTGTGATCTCAAGTTTACGAGTTTACTATCTTGCATCGTAATCCTTTCCAACACTATATCAACATATTTTCTCTAGTCCAACCGAGTTTCATAGCTCCACAATATCGTGTGATTTTCATGCCCAAAATGAATTTTGCAGCACCAAGATCTTTCATGTCAAACTGCACAAAAAGATGAGGCATTACTTGTTTGATCATTGCCTTGCAATTTCCAATCAGCAGCATGTCATCCACAAAGACTCATGGAAATCCTCCTCCTTTGAAGTACACGCAAGGATCCGCCTTGTTGTGCACAAGGCCAAGTTTCAACACGTAGTTGTCAAACTTTTGATTCCACGTCCTTGATGATTGTTTCAGGCCATAAAAGGACTTCTTCAAGAAACAAACCAAGTCCTCTTTCCCTTTGACCATGAAACTTTCTAGCCGTGTCACGTAGATTTTTTTGCCAAGATCTCCATGCAAAAACATTCTTTTAACATCCATTTGATCTATCTCCAAATCAAATGCAACAACAATAGCTAAAAGAAACCTAATAGAAGTTGATTTTGCGACAGTTGAAAAGACATCGCCAAAATCAATCTCCCCGGTAGAATCCATTCACAACTAGGCAAGCCTTATACTTCTCTAATTGTTCTTGCACATTGCACTTCTTTTTGAAAACCCAATTGCAACCCACATGTTTTCTTCCAAGACCAAATCCCAAGTTTCATTCTTATCCATAGACTCAATCTCCTCCTTCATGGCTTTCTTATAGGAATTTCTCTCCTTTAATCAAGAGCTCCTTTTAACGTTTAGGGTCATCACCATCAATTACTAAAAGTAAAAATGCAAAACAAAAGTTCGTTGGGCTATACCTTTCAGGATTTTGCACACCCAATCTAATCTCCTATGTGCAAGAGTTTCAAGGTCTTCTTTCTCCTTTGTCACATCTTCATCAACAACCTCATTTTCAAATATAGGCTCTTTAGACTTTAAGTTAACTCGCATCGTTTCTAACACTTCTTTTGGCTTCTTATTTGGTGGATGTTCCTACACAACTTCGCCACTACACAAACTTTTGCACAGAATCCTCATTGGCTCCTCGAAAACCACATTTTGGATGTAGATTGCCTTCTTTGTTTTGGGATTCCATAGCTTGTACTCAACATAATTTCCATATCCAATGAAGATACACTTCTCAAACTTATAGTCAATCTTTGTCCTCTTTTCTTTTGGAATGTACATATGCATCACAACCAAAAATTCTCGGTGTTTTAAGGATGGTTTCTTACCAATCCAAGCTTCTTGTGAAATCCTATCTTCCAACGACGATGATTGTGAATTATTTACCATGTAACAAGCAATAATCACTATTTCAGCCCAAAATTTTAACTATAAGTGAGCACCACTTAGCATACTCAAGCCTATATCAATCAACATCTTGTTCATCTACTCCGCAACTCTATTTTTTTGTAGTGTATGGAGTTGTCTTTCGTCTTTCAATTCTGCACCGCATGCTCGAATTCCTCTTAGCATAATTCACCACCAATATCCATGTGCAAGACTTTTATCTTCTTTTCCTTCTAATTCTCCACAAGAGCTTTGAACTCCTTGAATTTCTTGAGAACCTCGAACTTCTTTCAAAGAGAGTACATCCAAGTCTTCCAAGAAAAGTCATCTATGAAAGACAAATAGTACACGATTTTTCCTAGTGATAGCACCTTGATCGCCCAAACACATCATTATGTTTTACTGCAAGATCCCGTTTGAATGTGCATAATTTGTTGGGAGCTTGAACCGAATTTACTTGCCATACACAAAATGCTCACGAAGTCAAAATTCCAAAGGACCATCGGCAATCCCTTTCACCATTCCATAAATTTAAAATGAGTACAATTCCTTCTCACCAATATGACACAACATTTCATGTCAAGCATTGTCTTCTCAACCAAAAGCATGTTGGTTTTCTCATGTTTTCCATTGGCCTCAGAAACTCGGGAATAATTGTGTTGTTGCAGAAGCACCAATAACCATGCTTGAATCCAGCCTAAACAAGGTTCCAAAGCACTCTCCTCTCACCAACATCATGACAACGTGCACCATTTACAGCCATCTTTGTTAAATGCCACCGCACACCAAAGATCACACATCTTGCTAACCAAAACCAAGTTCCTCGCAAGACATGGAATGTGCGAACAACACAAAGAGCTTTGATCCTCCCATCCAAGAACCTTAATTTAACTCTTCCTCGACCCACAACTCATTGAGCAAAATTATCTCCCAAAAAGAAATTGCCACTGTCATATTGCTCGTATTCGTGTAACCACTCCTGTGGAAATTCATATGAAAGGAGGCTCCCAAGTTGATCAACCATGCATTAGTGCACACATGTGCACTTAACTCTACCAAGTGCGCTTCCATTTTCATCAATGGAACCCTTTCCCCAGGATGAAACATCCAATGATTTTTTGTTGTCCACCTTCACTCTAAAACCCCTCTTAAAATGCCTTGTTTTGCTACAATTCCAACATTTCTTCCGAGAATGTCTCTTTGGAGTCTTAGATCTGCCTCTAGACTTTGCTCATTTATCCCTAGATTTCTACTTGTTTTTTCATGTGATCTAACTCACACAAACAATGCATCATTGGTTCAATGATCCCGAATAGACTTGTGTCTCATTGCTTTTGAGAATAAGGTAGCAACTATCTCATCCATTTTTAACTTAGATGAGATGCTAGTAATTGTCATTACTAGATTATCCCAAGAGTTGGGCAAAGAATATAGTAGCATAACACGCCTCCCTTCATCATCCATTTTTATATCCACAAACAATAACTAATTAAACACATTATTGAAGGAAATTGGGTACTTTATAATCGAGTCGCCCATTCATCCTTAATGAATATAGCTTCTTGCGCAAGAATAGTTTGTTCATCATAGATTTGGCCTAGGACAACTTTCCCAAGTTATCCAATAGATCTTGTCATTTGTTCATTAAATATATTCAATAAACCCGAATCTAATGCAGTTTTTATCTTTCCTATCAATCTTGTCCTAATCTTGTTTTATTCCCACAGTACTACTACTACTACAATGACCCACTAATCTCTATCTGTCAAGAGATCTTCCATTTTGAGCTTCCACAACTCAAAATGTTGTCCATTGAACTTGTCAAATCTATATTCTTATGCTTCACAATATTTTCTATAAAAAAACTCAATAAAGACAAAACTCCGACTCATAACAACCAAAGTGTTACCTCGGACTTTGGGATGGCGAGATGCGAGGATGGAGTTTTGAGAGGGCAAAAATTTTCTCAAAAATTCGGGACGGTGGGGGACAGCTATTAAAATAGTATATAATATTAAAAATATACCAAAAAAATAAAAAATTATGAATAGCAATCAGTGACAATCCACCATGTGCATTTGTGCTCGAAAATTTTTGTATTGATATATCACCCTTGATTCTTAATTTTTGTATTATAATACAATACAATGAGGTTATGGTTAACTAGTAAACGTTTTGATCTATGCTTTACCGCTTTTATTATCTACACAACCTTTCTCTTCATATAGAAATATACATACAAACTTTTTAAGTTATTGGAGCTTCCAAAGTTAATTTTAATTAGATTTATACATGCAAACTTTTTTTAATAGAGACAAGTGGCTTCCAAAAACAATCTTATACTACAAGAGTACAATTTAAAAATCAGTTTTTAAAGAGAAAACAACAAAGAAATTAGTTTTTAAAATTAAAAAAAAATCAAAGAAAAAGGGACGTCTTGGCATTCCCAAAAAAAGGGGGGACATCCCCGAAATGTCCCTTGCTATTAAGGGGCGTCCGGAGACGCCCCCGCCTTTCCCGCTCTTTTAGAAATGTGGCTGGGCGTCCCCCTCCTTTCCCACCCCTTCGTAAACGTGTGGGTAGGTGTTTCCCTCCATCCCCGGACATTCGAGACATACCGACACTTGGTTATCAGGGTACACACCCCGCATAACACCGATAACAACCAATTATCGCAAGTAAATCCAACTCTCAACGAGCTCCCAACCCGGATCTCGATACTGGATGTTGGAATTTAGCCTTGCGCAATAAATTAAATAGAGGAAAATTATGTTGAATTGTAATCTAAACAATGCATAAAAATGGCACACAACACGTGCATGTGATTTCACCTAAAGACCCTTACAAAGAAAAACACAACACAAGAACCTCGTTCTATCAGCATTAACTTAAACTAGCGTAAAGACGCAATAGACAATCTTCAAGGTACCATACCTTTCATACAATAGTCCATGCACCACACCATGTAATATTTAATCGCACTTCCGATTTTGAGAACTTGCAAATAATCATGCTTAGATTTGACTCTCTAATCATAACTAACAATCTATGGGATTGTTACAATCAAGCTTCCAATATTCACTCATAAGAGTCTCGCCAACATTTAAGGTAGCTCGTGACTTTCTAAACTCCATGCACTAGAGAATCCACAAATTCCTCGTTGACTGCAGGCATTGATACATAATGCTCCACCGATCGTGTCGAGTGCTATCAACATGTTGCTTATACACCTCCGCACAACAACTCCAATCGATAATTGTTCAAGACAATGCATCATATGCTTCATATATTGTGCAACTTCAATGTGCACCATAATACAACTCCCTTATGCACATCTCCTACGCATAAATGTTCTTCCCACGCTACACAATACCCGCACAATGCCCTTGTGCACAACTTCCTACTCACATATCCCAACACACTTTTCTGCACACCATTATTGCACAACACTAATATCTGTGCATATAAGCCTTCACAAACCTATGCAAAGTTGAGACATATCCAACAATTTTGAGTCTGTACACAAGCGTTATGGCCTCCTAAGTTGCAAGACTTTGTGTCATTATGAAACTGCTGATTAAAGTAGGTGGTCGTTACATAACCATGCGTCTTTTTAAAGCAGTGATTTTGCAACCCTATACTGCAGTTTCGCAACCGTCGTGGGAATTTTGTTCAGTTTAAAGTGGCAGTTTCTCCACAATGCAACACACAGAAGAATAGATGATAGAGAGATGATTTCTCTTCATATTCCTGCCTTTTGGGCTTCTTGTTCAAGATTAAGGTATGTCTAATTGTATAAATGAACCTATGGAGGTTCAAGAAAGGAGTGAATGGAATGAATTGAATAAAGTTAATTAAATTGTTAAAATACATGGTGTAATGTCCCCTTTTTCAAGCAAAAATTAAATAATGAAGGTTGGTATCCTTTAATCCACTCCCCTTGAATTAAAGAAAATTAAATTCGGGGAAAATCGATTTGTGCATGTGAATTTAAAATTAAATATTATTTATTTTGTGCAAGTCGAATTAGTAAAGGAGAAAATCGATTTATTTTGGGCCAATCAAATATCATTTGAGGTAAATCGATTTAATTAAGGCAAGATGAATTATTTAAAGGCAAGTCGATTTACTCTTGGAATTATTTAAATATTATTTATGGGCAAATCGATTTATGGGGCAAAATTCGACTTCCATGTGGGCATTAATTAAATTAATTAATTCCTATTTTCTATGTATTTCAAATATTATCTTGGGGAATTAACATTTGCATTGGAGTTGACTTTCAGGTCAATTTTAAATTAAAAGCTCTCCTCTCTAGAAGATGGCGCCAAAAAGAAAGGAAGCTTTGAGATCGTGATAAGGATAAATCTATAAAAGGAGATGATGGGCACCCTTTTTGCATGTTGACGGTTTTGGAAACTTATCTTCATGTTTGAAGAGGGATGTATGCCCACTAATGATCTAAAATAAAAGGTGTTCTTCAACACCACCTTTATGTGAAGTGTGTATACCCTTCAAGCTATGAATTGATGAGTTTCTTGCATTAATAATCTATGTGAAGTCGTCATTTTTTAGAGTATGTGAGCTTGATTTATGAGGGTATTTGTGAGTTCTTTATGGTGAATGCAATCTGAATATTGTTGCTAATTATTGTGATCCAAATCGACTTGCTTGGAGGAGTTTTGTGGCATGTTTTGATGGTATTTGACAAAGGTTTAAATCTGGTCTGTTCTTGCATAATTTTCTAATGGTTTTGCCCTTGTTTTGATGATATTTTGGGTCTCTAATACTGTTGTTAATTATTTAAAGTGGATCGACTGGTTTGGGGAATTTAATATCACATTTGGAAGGGTTTTTGTTGAGTTTGCAAGTTGTTATAAATTATTCATTGCAGATCTAGAAATGACATTTTGAGTGTTGGAAAGCCAAGGGAAAAATCTGGAAATTAATTTATATATTGTTCTAACCCTAGGTGACTTGTTTCCAGCTTTTGTGGGCAGATTTGAGGGGTTTCTCGGTGCTCAAAAAAATTGTTTAATAGCTGGTTGGAAAGGCCATAATTTTAGCTTTCAAATGCATTTTGTTTCACTGAAAAATATTGAGTATTGATCAAGTTATGGAATTTTGAAGTTCAGTTGGTTTTTCAGTGTTTTAAATTAATTTACTACTGCTGCAATTAATATGGTTAATGAAGTGACATCTCCAACTAGTTAGCCCATCTAAACCCATCACCTTGGCTCACTCCAACCCCATTTGGGTTGTATTGAAGCCGACACTGGGTTAGTTGAGGTGAACCTAGAAGGGTTGCTCTTCTAAGTTTACTTTTTGCAAGTAGTTTTCAGATTTTTAATTAATATCCCAAAAGGGGATATTACACATGGTGTAGACTGAATTGTGTGACTACATGGTGAAGATGGTGAGGACAACGTAGTCAAATTTGCTTAGATTCACAGAGATTGTTGAGTGCATTTGCAAGTGAGGAATGTTGTGGTTTTGATGTTGGTGTCTCTGACGGCCTCAAGAAGGCGAAAGCTTGTAAAACTGCAAAAATATAGTGAAGATGAGGAAGCACACCTCATTCTTCTCGGAGTTTTCCCACATTGGGTTTCTCCAAGCTAATATCTTTTGCTTCCTTGCATGTTTGATTCTTTTTTATTACTTCTATTTTCAGCAACTACTTCGCTATCTCAAACACTTAATAAGGCATAAGAAATCAATTGAATGTATGAACAAAAGCATGGCAATAGATCCTAACAACAAATAGTAGTTGAATTCACTCTCATGAAGTTTGAAATCAACATACTCATGCAATACTGTTTTTAGATTTGATAACAATCACGGGTTTGGTAGTAGTATGGTTGGAGTACGAAGCGTGATATGCAATGTATGAGAGCATATGTAAGATTGCATAGTGAAAGGTATGATGTAAATGGCAATCATGGAGTTGCGAAAGCATTAAGTATGAGCATTTGAATGTTCATGTTGTTTCAATAGCATAAAACTTGGGAACATCTATGGAAAGTAAATCTGTGTTCATGAATCATACAATGGAATATCCATGTCGATTACATATCGATGGCAACAAAGCAAATTTTCTTTGCACCGTGAAAGGGGTTGCTAACATATTTTCAAAGTTGTATTGTATTTGCTTCCATATTTGTTCATTCCTAAGGAAGTGTGGATTTTGGTTGCACAGTCAAACCCTAGGTAAAGATTCTTTTTTTTTTTAAAAGATCAAGAGCTTGAAAAGATCAACCAAAAAATCCAAATGTAGAACAGAGAATTGGCAAAGATGTTGTATCACTTGGAAGACGAGAATCAAGAGTTACAAGCTAGATTGATGAGCCATGGAGATTTCCTCATGGTATCATTAAGGAGCTGCAAAAACAGGATGAGATGTCGGCAAAGTTCCAAACTAATGGTGTAGGAGTGAAGAGGAGAGGAGAGTTTATCATACAAAGAAGATGGGAGCAAATACGGGTACGAGGAGACTGGAAGAGTGCGCCATTTTTCAAAAAAAAATAGGAGATGGGTACTCAGAGATGGTAAAAGCATACATATTTAAATATATATGTAAATTTTATCAAGCAACCAACATAATACAGCCTAAGAAAAACATTAATAACTTTTTAATGTAAATATATTAGATGTTGACAAAAGATAAGAGTAATTATATTGATATTTATCTTTAATATCTCATCATATCTAGGGTCAAGAGTACAAATATATTAAAAACAAACACTGAAATGCAAGTCTTTGAGACGAGTACGAGTCTCGAGATGAGTACAAGTCTATGAGATGAATTTCGGTGGTAAGAGACAATTCTCCGTGCAACACTATGCATATGTAAGCACCTCTGAATTGTTTTTTTTGTGTTCCATTGTTGAAAAAGGCAATGGGGGAACTAACGTCATTTGTATGAGCAAGTAGGGAGGAATTTCGCTCATCAACGATGAATATGGAGCAATCACTCAATCAATTTGAAAAGCACATGTATGAGTAGCTTACTGCATCAACGAGCTTGTATCATTTCCAGCATTCTTATGTTCATGTTGACATACAAGCTAGCATGAAGTCATTACCACTAATTGCATTACATGACAAGATAGGTAGAAAGAGGCACTCCGTGTTGAGAGAAAACTCCAAGCGAGGTTGAAGGCCAATGCATAACAAAGGTGACATCATGTTTTTTTTTCATCTCTTCAAGCTAAAAAAACAATTCAAATTACATCATTTGTAGCATGTCTATTTGTTTTTTAGTATTGTAAAATGCACATGAGAAATACAATGATTGTACCATGGAGGTATAGGTTGGGCTTTCTTAATAAAAATGATTTTAGCATGCCTATGATGGTTGCAGTATGCATATGAGAAATTTGTAACAGCTGTAGCAGTTTGTAGCAAGCATTTGTTGTTGTATGCACATGGAATAAGGTTGCAGAATGTTCTCCAAACTAGGTTTTGGTATAACAGCAGTTGCTAAAAGTATATTGATTGAAGCATGCTCATGAGCCCAAGAGTTCGTCCATGATGAGAAAAGAAGTGGCATGACATCAGGTCATTGATACAAGGTGAGAAGTGCACCTGTGGTGAGTGGCACTCCACAAGAAGACTGCTGGTTTGATGGATGTGTGATTTGGCATCCATGTTCCTTCATTGAATAAATTTCATTTAACAAGTGTTGCATTTGTTAATGTGAACTTTAAGTTGCAAGATAGGGACAGCTTTGTAGATGGAATTGTGTTTTCATCCATGTATGTTGCATTGGTTGTTAATGTGAATGTTGAATTGTAAAGCTCAATATAATCGAGGCATTAGTGATATCTTTTAAGCCACTTACATGATAATAAATAGTTTCTTTATGTCATGTCCACTTTTTCAAATAAAGAAACCTAATAAATGTAATGTTTTTAAGTTGTCAAGTCACTCACTTTTTATTAAAAAGGTGACAACTTAATATAACTTTATTATTAAAATAAAAATAAAGGTGACTTTCCAAATAAAGTAAAAGCCAACAATAAATTAGAAGATGGAAAGTCACTTTAGTAATCCCACATGGAAAATTATAAAAGGAGGGGTTGGGGTTTCATTTGAGACATCTTTGGTCATTTATCTAATTTCACTTTGGAGAGTTGAATGCATTTGCTTTCACTTTCAGCCATAGAGGACAAAAACCCTCCTTGGTATCCTATTGGGGACGAAACCCCTCAATAGAATTCAGATTTGAGGATGAAAACCCTCAACATCTATTGGGTGACTTCATTCGAGGTCACATTTGGGCGCAAAGATCAGATTTTCAAAGCTAGGGCACATTTTCTACATTTTCCACTTCAAATCTGCATTCCAAGCGAAGAAATTCAGCCAGTGGAGAGACATCTACCAAGACTTCAAGCAGGGACAGCTAGGGCATGATTTGCAGCCATATCTAGGGCTATCTACACCATAGTTACATAAGACTTCGAACGGGTTTCCATGACAGCAATTTTTTTCAAATTTTGGGGATGGCAGGGGGACGGCAAGGGGACGGCTGATAAAAATATATATATAATTTATTAATTTTACAAATATAACATAAATAATTCAATAAACTAAGACTTAAAACTGAAAGTTTGAAGATTGAAACCATTAATGATTAATCCAATTATTCATCACATAAGCCAAGGCCCAAAATGCTATATATTCAATGTTCAATATGACAATGAAAATTAAAAACTACAAGTCTTCAATAATCAACATGAGAAGAGTACAACTACATATGTTATTAAATATTATGTCATAGACTTATAGTCATAACTCAAAAGTACATATATGATATTACATAACCAAAATGGCAACTCAATAATCACTATCAGAGTCCTCTGAAGGAACACTCGCGAACCACTCCTCTTCACTAGAAGTATCTATATCAACAGCATCATCTACATTTGCAAAGGAGATATCAACCAATCCTCATTGCTCCTTATTACAATGAGTGTGAGATGTGTTTTTATAAGTTTTTAGAGGCTTTTAGGGTTAGGGTAAAGCAATGACATATTAGAATAAAACTTTAGCTTTAGCTTTAAGTTTTTTTTGTTTTTTTTAATATTTAGAAGAGGGACAGCATAGGGGACGTCGTGATATCCCCGGGACGTATAAAGCAATGACATATTAGAATAAATAAAAGAATAAAACTTTAGCTTTAGCTTAAATTTTTTTCAATATTTTGAAGAGGGAAGACGTCGTGACCATAGTTATCGATCCGATCGGATCTGCACAAAATCGATCGGATCCGAATTTTTCAGGCAGCCTGAATAAATTCGGTCCAGGTCGGCCCTATTTTTTCCCAAAAAATATTTTTAACTTTTTTTGCAATAAAAAGACACCCAACACCCTTTAATATTATTTAATAATAAATATATTAACATTTTATATTACATTATTAATAATAAATTTGTATTTGTCAATTTTTTCATATTTATAAATTATGCTCATAAATAATATGTATATATTCCACATCAAATTTTTCCGAACTTTTTCAAGAGTTCGGATTTTCGGATTTTTTTCCCTCACGAACGGATCCGGATTTCCGGACTTGGTAACTATGGTCGTGACATCCCCAAGATGTCCCTCATACGTCTCGGGGATGTCACGACGTCCCCTATGTCGTCCCCCAAACTTTGAAGCACCTAGACGCGTCCCCCTAACCTTACCCCCGAGACTTTTATTTTTAAATTTTGGGACGCGGGAGAAACGTCCCATCCCAGGACATCCAAGACAATTGGAAAGGGGGTGTGCGCATCCCCAAGTAACACCGATCTACACCCCGTGGAATTTCGGACTAGCATTTAGGGTATCTTCTATGGGAAGATTTCTTCAATTTCGGGTTGCATATTCATCATTTGGCCTCTTCATACCACCCAGGGTGTCAGTTATCAGAAAATTGTTGTAATCATACACGGGTATTTTCTTGGTTTTTGGGTGTGAAAAATAAATAAGATAAATTCAAAACCTTGCTAGAAAAATTATTTTCTTTCATGATTATGTTCCTAGAGGCTTCTTGGATGTTTTAAGCCTTCTAGGTATTCTAGATTACGGATATTTTGATCAATAAATAGAAATTTCAGAAGTCTACGTTTTTTGGTATCAAGGGTTTGAAATAAAAATCAGGACATTATCTTATTCTTGGCATTAACAACTGATTGTTGTCATAAATTTCAGTTTGTTGCTATATTTTTGCAAAAAGGTTTGTGGGAATCTGATTTTACCCTAGGCACTAGGGTTTGGAGAATTAAATTACTGAATATTCATTCTTTCCCAGAATTTATTGTTGGTTGAGTTTGCATACTTTTAGATTTTATTTTTGGGGTTTCGAGGAAAATCTGTTTTGTACTAATTTTAACCTGAAAGGGGACATTACAATGGTATCAGAGTTGTGATTCTCCCAGCCTGTGAAGGAGAAGATCAGTTTTGCATGGACGCAGGTGAAGGGGGTTTTAGATATCACTACTCAAGAAGAACTCTAGGAAAGGAAGGTATGGGTGATAGAGAAAGGCCTCCACCAACAGATGAAATGAGCTATTTGAATGAAGTGTTCACTAGAGGCAACAAAGAATTGCAAACCCGTTTGTTGGATGCTCAAGAGGGATCTAAGAGACTCCTTTGTAGGAGCTATTGCTGATTTGAATCGATCTATACAAGGGCTAAGCACTACCATACCGAATCTCCAAGGAAATCAAGGTAATCATGGTGAAGGAAGCTCTTCTGCCAATCATGGAGAAAGGGTCTCAAGCAAGACCCCCTCTCAATTCTTCCGTGCCAAATTCCTACAAAGAGAAGAGCCACAAGTGGAGTTAGAACAACCACAAGCAGTTGGAGTTGCTGATGAATGGGATCTCTATGGGGACGAATATGCATCCTTGAGCAACAACACAAGAGATTTGCTTTCTTTCAGAGATTATTGCCAACTAAGGAGAAGTGAAGGACCAAAGAAAAATAAGGTGAGTCATCAAGAGCCAAGAAGAGATATCCAACATAGATTGGGTAAGATTACTCTTCCTACATATGATGGTACTGATAAATGTTCAGCTAGGGGCTTGGTGAAGGCTTTTGAGCCTCCTCTTCAAGATGCCATCAAGAGATCGCTGAATTTGGAATCTTCAGCTGTTAAGAGTAAAAATTTGCCCTTTGGACAGCCAAGAGGGACTTCATTGGGGCAGCCTAGAACCCCATTTCAAGGGCAGCCAAGAACAGCCCCTATTAGCCAAGCAAGGAAGCCATTTCAGCAGGGGATGACACCACAAAGAGAGCCTCCAAGGAACAACAAAGAAGTTGATACAAGGAATGAATTAAGAAGAAAAAACCTTTGTTTTTCATGCAAAGATCCTGGACTCCCGGCCATCGTTGCTTGGGCAAGGGACAAGTGCACTACATAGAGGTAATTTCAGATGGGGAGGAAGAAGTAGAAGAAAAAGAGGAAGAGTCTCATGAAGATGGAGACCAAGAGAAAGAAGAAAAATCCAATTTGCAAGGGTGTGGAGTGAATTTGGGGGTTAAAGCCAAATTTCCAGATGATAAGGTTGATGTTCAACTTGCTGGAATTTTCATATCAACAACTAATGGTACCAAATGGAAAGAGGATCTTTTCCAAGAAGCCCCTATCCATCTTCCAAGCATTCCAAAGATTGAGCAATGGCCATTTGAGATGGATTTTCAAGATAGCTATGGAAAGGCACTTGAAAAGAATGGTTGTGATAAGGCAAATCTAACAAAAGCTTCTACTTCAGTCAAGGGAGATAAGCCTTCTAATGACAGCCCAAGGAATGATGGTCATGTCCCATATTCAGTGCTCCATACTACAGCAGTTCTAGATTGTTGTCAAGAGGGTAAGCACCCTTATAACTTCAGTTCGAATTATGGTGAGGACAGCAAAGAACTATTCCAGCCTTGCCATCACTCAGAGAATGGGAAAAGGATGAAGGTAGAACCTTGGGTTCTAAATTGTCCTAAGAAGCCACTATGGGTTGTCAATGAATCAAAGCAAGCAGCAATGGAACAATTCAAAAATCAGGTAAACCAACTCATACAATCTTTGCTAGCTTCAGATTTGATATTCAAAATGGGATTGCATGGGCCAATACATATGTTATGAGAAATGGAGGTAAATGGATAAATGGCTGCCTTCTAGACAAGGTCCAAGGCATGCTAGATAGGGCAGCAACATTCTCCTTTCATATTGTTTTTGACTCAGCTGGTAAGCATGCATTTGAGGAGAAAATTGTGGGTCACAAGGATGGAAGTGTCGAGAGTATCTCAACAATTCCTATTTTGGCAAAGGAAGAAAGAAAACTCATGAAGAATCATACAAGATATGTTGTGAATCCTAACAAAGGGGTGAAGGACCAATTCATAAGTCACTCCTTGGAGCAAAGTTCTAAGCTTGAAGACTTGGTTAAGAAGACAGTCACTGTTGTGGGGACAACAAGTTGCTTAGGAGAGTTCAAGAAGTGTGAGACAGGGGTAAAATGGGATCATTTGGTCATATGTTATCAACTTAACATAGTTGGTATAGTTATGGGTAACAAGAAACATAACCCATGGCTCTTGAAGAGTGCTGTCACAAACTTTTGGACTGTTGTCTTCCACATTTCCAGCTTTGCCCCTATACCTTTTGCAGCGATAGAAGAAGGTTTTGTCACCAAAAGATGCATACTCCATCCACGGACATTGAAGAGGCTTTTGTTGCCAGTACAAGATGGTTTCCAGCCACCACAAACCCAAGGTTGAATGAGAAAATACAATGCTACAGCCATGGTATGATGTTCTTTCTAAATTCATGTTTTGGAAGGATAGTACTCTCCTTGGACAGCTGTAGGTTGACAAATATGATGAAGCTCTTTTGGTCTAACATGATGTGTGAAAGGGATCAATTGTGGGGATCATTAAGTGCAAAAATTCCAACACCCTTCCGGTTGTTTGGGAAGGAATTAAGAGCGAGGGTTGATGATCTCCTACCACCCAAGGAAAGGGGGAACATAATGGGGACAGCCATGTTCCGAACTTCCAACTTGAAGGTTGATGTCATCACCAATTCCAGCAGCTACCCCACCTCATTGACAACCATACAAATGTGTTTGGTCATAAGATTGAATGATGCTGCTGCCCATAAAGTGTTTTCAGTCATAGTTGGGTTGTTTCCAGTCCCTATACTATTGTTATTACTAATCGGTGTGAAGAATTTCCACTATTGCAACTGTTGCATCTTTCTTATGTTACTGATATCCAAGGATTTTGAGTTGAGATTGTTGTGAACAATCACATAAAGCCACAAGTTGAGTGATTTGAAGAATTCCATAGCTATATATGAATCATAGTTACCTAAGACTCCGGGACGACGGGATGTCGGGACATAGGGACGGGGTTTCCGGACGGCAAATTTTTTTGAAAATTTTGGGACAGGGGGGACGGCAAGGGGACGGCTAATAAAAATATATATAATTTATTAATTTTACAAATATAACATGAATAATTCAATAACCTAAGACTTAAAATTGAAAGTTTGAAGATTGAAACCACTAATGATTAATCCAATTATTCATCACATAAGCCAAGGCCCAAAATGCTACAGCTATATATATATATATATATATATAATTCAATGTTCAAAACTTCAACATGACAATGAAAGACTAAATAGTAAATAGTAAAGCTGAAAATTTAAAACAAGTCTTAGTCTTACTCTTCAATAATCAACATGAGAAGAGTACAACTACACCCACATTACATATGCTATGAAATATTATGTCATGTCTCATAACCAAAATGACATTACATAACCAAAATGACAAGTGACAAGTACAACTCAAAAATCACTATCAAAGCCCTCCGAAGAAACTGTTGCAAACCGCTCCTCCTCACTAGAGTATCAGTATCAACGTCATCTCGCATCTCGCAAAGGAGATATCAACCAGATCCTCGCTGCTCCTGATCTTCATCAACCTGCCTTGCATCCTTAGGATCCACATCCCACCGCAATGTTGGGCTCTCCTTGTACATAGGTGTCTTGCAATCCATGAGACGCAAGGCACTATGTACAACAACAAGTTTCTCTGCTCTCTTAGAGGTAAGTTTGTTCCTCTTAAGAGAGTGGATCCACCCATATGTTGACCAATTCCTCTCAGAAGCAGAGGAACTAGAAACCTGAGAAAGAAGACGAATAGCAAGTGTACGTAGCAATCCTACATGTCCATACAATCACCACCAACTAACTGGACTCTCATGTGCCAATGTGGTCCTATCTATCTTTGATGATTTTTTGTAGCCATCCAGATAAGCGAACTTGAGCCAATCAGTTTTGACTCGTGAAGCATCCTCTGCATTATACATTTTTTTAGGGCTTTCAAGAAACCCTTCCTCACCTCCTCATCATCTACTGGGAGAACTCTATCAGGCCTCTCAACATACCACTTCGATTTAGTGCATTGAAATATCCCTTGTTGGGATCTTACAAAAACTTTGACAAAATACAGAAATTTGCAGCAAATACTGAATCTGATTTTTGCAGATTTTATGCAGAAAATTACAGCTAGGGCAGCGAACAGTAAAATATGAATAACTCCCAAAATATCCGTTCAAAACACTTGAAATTTTAAATGGAACTAGATAATAATATAAAGAACACAAGGGAAATATTTTTGGAATTTTTCAGTCAATATAACGCTGCCAGAAAATTACAGCGTGCCTAAAATAGCTGGAAAACTTCAAAATTAATATCTTTCCGAATACAAGTGCAAAAGCCGATGAAACTTGGGAAATAACATATATAAATATAGAAGATGACTTTCCAACCTTCAGATCTGAAAACGGCCAGCAGAAAACCCTAGAAATTAGGGCTGCAATCTCCCAAACAAGTCGCCCCCTTTGGTAGATGGCCAAAACCCTTGTGAAACCTTCGTGGATGATGCCAAATCCTTCCTCTATGGCTGCCGTAGGTCTGATCCGAAAACCAGCTAAAAATCTCCACCAAAACTCTCAAAAACCCTCAAACCCTAACTCAAAAATCCTGAAAATACCTCTATTAAACAACCCCGAAATCTGCTCCAAATGACAAGCTAGGTAGATCTCTCACTACCGAAGAATGCCCCTGCTAGCTAGGGATGGATCTCTCACCACCGAAGCTAGGGTTCCCGTGGGATCTTACTCCACAAGCTAGATAGTTGCAAACAATGAATTGCACATGAAAAGAAATATAAGTGTATGCATGAATGAATATCCCTTCACTCCTCTTCTCCTTTTATAACCTTTTTCATGTCAAGGAAACCCTAAAACCCCCAAGTCGCACTTTCTCTTAGAGAGGGCCCAATTAATAAATAACTTAAAGTTACTTTTTTCCTTCTAGGCGCCTTGGCCCAAAAAGGCGACCCAACAAAGAAATATAACATTTAATGCAATACACATCCCCTCAAGTCGCCAAAAAGGTACTTTAAGTGGCCCCAACGAAGAAACATAACATTAAATGCCAAAAGTGTCCACTTAAGTGATCCCAACGACAAAATAGAACACAAAGGGCCCATTAGACCCTCCCAACGCCTAAAATATAACAAAAACATAGTAGGAAATCAGACAACCATCCCCAATAACCTCCAAAGTCGTTAGTCCTTGGGAATGACCAGCTACGACCAAAATAGAGCCGTTAGGCCAACCTGCTTCTCGGAATTGGGGACATTACATGCATATGCAGCCATGTGTAAAGGAGTGTTCAACTTCTCCCATCTCCACTCAATGATAGGCAATATGGTGATGGTAGAACTCCAAGGTGGGGTCCTCGTTGCTCGAACAAAGAGCCTTCATCCGCCAAGCATACTATCAATACATTTGTATATCTCACCAAAGCTAGGGCTCTCGGAACCATATTTTATCACACTTTGGCAATCGGAGATATTATGGATGTGATATATCTCACATCTATCCAAAATGTTTCATTCACCACAATTGCTTTCACCTTCTTCCCCGCTCTGTCTTCACCCATCCCACCTAGACCACTCGATGTCATGACCATGCACCGTAATGATTCCCGCAACTCACCATCCTATCCAAAGAAAATAAAATATGATGCAAAACGTGTGTCCACTTTGGCTTGAGAAATTTCTTCCTCGAAAAGCTACGGAAGAGTGCCAATGACATATGGTGATTGCAGATGAACATCTGCACATCTCTAGCATCAGCCACTACATTTTTGACCCAATCAATTTTTCCAATATCTTTTAGTGCATTGTTCATGGCATGCACACAACATGGGGTCCAATATATATGTCGGTAATGAGCCTCGACAAGCTTACCTGTTGCCCTGCACACATATGTTGCATCTGTAATAACCTGCACAACGTTGGCAGGGCCAACCTCCTCAATAACATCTCGCAAAATGGTGAATTGGAACTCTGCATCCTTCTTCTTCCCTGAACAATCAACTTCCCTCAAAAAGTAAGGACCCTCTCTGCATGAAACAATGATATTTATGAGTGGGTGGTGTCTAATATCCAACCGTGTCCCACCTCATTTCCTCCATCAGTAAATTAACCTTGGAATAGTTCTTATCCAAGATTGTGGTTCTCAACTTCGTGTCTCCTGGGGGCACATAACTCACACCTGCTTTGGCTATCTTAGCCACAACCTCCTTGAAATAAGGAGAGCGAGCAACATGAAATGGAATGCCAGTAGCAAAAAAGAATTTTCCAATGGCATCATCAGCCTCTTCTCTAGCCTTTGTATCATACATTTCAACAACTGGATTGGAGGCCACAACCTTCCTCTTCCCCCTACTACTACCAAAAGCATCCAATTCAGACACCTCATAAGATGCACCTGTAACACTACCAGTATTAATTCTCACAGAACTAGAAGGGGTGCCAGTGCCACTAACATGACGGCCACGAACTTCTGGAACCTTTTCCACCATATCTCCATTATACAACCTCACCATTTCTGCCCTCTCTTCAAGTGATAGTTATCCACACATGCCTACACCTTTCCCCATGCAATGTGCAATAAATGTGCATTCAACCTAGTAATGTTGCCTGACCAAGATAATGAGCAAATGTTGCATTTCCATATTTTAGTGCCCCCTGAAATGTTTGATCTAGGACCCTGCATAATTTGACCAAATTGTTTCAAAGGTTTTTTCTTATCAAAAGGCCCCCTAGCATACTTTTTCAACATTTCGGAGGGGCAACTAAACTTGTCCACACTCCCTTGTGAACTAGTAGCAGTATTAGGTGTTTTTGATTGTGTTCCTTCTCCTTGCACACCCATTTCAACCTCATATTCATCTTGATAATCACTATCGGAACTCATTTTGAAGCTGCAATAATTAAAATAAAATAATATAAATATACAATACAATAAAACAATGAATACAATTTTTGAATACATTTAAAAATTTAAAAAAAAAACATGATGAATACATTTAAAAATTAAAAAAAAAACAGCGATGAATACATTTAAAAATTAAAAAAACAAACAATAAAAATGCCCTCCCTTTATGCTTTATCTCATTCCATCACTTGCTAATCCAAATAGGAAAAAAAATACAAGCAAATGCAATGCCTTCACTTTCAACTTTGCATTTGGAAATTAAAAAAACAAAACAAAGAATGGTAGTAAATTAGTAATGTATGTACATACCTCTCTTGCTCTTGCTCTTTGCACCTTGCTCCTTGCTCCTTGCTCTTTGCTCTTGCCTTCTCTTTTTTTACTCTTGCTCCTCTTTTTTTTGCTCTTGCTTGGTGTGATTAGAATGAGTATGAAATGCTCTTTTTATAAGTTTTTTTGTTGCTTTTAGGGTTAGGTCATGTTAGTTTTAATTAGAAAGCATTAAAAGTTTTAAAAAATATTTTAAAAACATAAAAATGATAAAATAAAACTTGTTTTACCTTTGGACAGCGTGAAAGACGTTGGGGACGTCGTGACGTCCCAGGGCGCCCGGGGATGTCACGACGTCCCCAATGAAGTCCCAAACAGTTTTTGCACCCGGGACGTCCCGGGTGCGTTCCTAGTTTTTAGGGGACGTCCCCCTTATTTTTTGGAAAATGGGGACGGCAGGGAAACGTCTTGTCCCCGTCCCCAAGTCCCCGAGACGTCCGGACGTCTGGGACGTGATGAAAACCTCCGGGACACGTCCCCACGTAACACTGATATGAATGTTACACTCACTCATCAGCACTCATGGGTCCGATCCGAGCAAGTTTTGAAGAAAATTCAAAGTGGGGAGCATCGAGGCACCTTTTGGAATCCAAAATAAGCAAGGTAATAACAATCAAATAGAGGTGAGCATAAGTATTGACATACATTGGTTGAGATTGTTTGATAGAATGGAATTCAAAGATGTAGAAAAGAAAGCAATATTTCAAGGTATAGTGGATAAAGTTCCAAGCATGACTACCGCTAAGGAAAGAGAGATATATTTTCAAAGCACTCAATGCACTGAGATACTCCATTGTGGCAATTGTTGGTTGGTTTCGAGACACACTCACTACTACTGCCCTATGGTGGACACTTGAAGAATTATGTGCAAAATGGAGCCTTCTTGTTGAAAGCCATCTTCTACACAAAGTTGGGATAAGTATGGACTGCAAGAGTTTTGAACTAAGGGCCAATATGTCTATTGTTTTCAATTGTAGATCTGCTTTTCTCAAATTTTCAGTTCTTGTAAGGCGATTTTCAGTTTCTACACTGCTCATGATTTTGTATTTTTCAATAAGATTTCAGTTTGGTAGCTGTTATACCATTGTCATATGGCTGAGTTTGAAAAACTCAGGCTTGGAACTGTTGTTAGCAGTCATGGACAGTTGCGAGTTTGCACATTTAAAAAGGATTCCATCATTGGATGATGTGGACAAAAGGTTACAGTGGAAGAAGACAAACAAATCAGATCCGATAGCCCTGATTTGGATAAAATTCCAAGTGATTTATGGCTGTTGCAACTTGTTTCCAGCCTATCCTCAGTCTGATTTGCATCATATATTGAGAGGGACAGCTTGCCAAATCAGGGAAGGATCCATGGGGACTCAAGGTTATGATATTTCAGATTTTTCATTACATCGAATTGCTCTAGTTGAACTTACCCATGTTATTTTGCATTGTTGGCTAAAGATGCAAGGGGACAATTGCATAGTATTAGGACAGCATGAAGAGTGGTCTAGTCAAGGAACTGATTTCCTAGTTGAAGATGGGGATGGTTTTCAAAAACTTTCTAGATCCCAGCTAACTCATGATTCAACGATCATAGATTCACTCAATGAGACTGTTAGAGAAGCATTACCTCAAGTTCCTCGTTATATCAGAGAAGTGCAGCAGAAGCCAACTACATCACAAGGAGGAATGGAAGGAAAAAAAGATTGATTTGGGATCCTGGGATTACAACAATGGCCAGTTGGGAAGAGTGGAACAGTTGAGCTAACAATTGCTTGAGGACAAGCAATTTTGGGAAGGGCGGACTGTCATGTCCCCTTTTTCAAATAAAGAAAAATAATAAAGTTAATGTTTTTAAGTTGTCAAGTCACTCACTTTTTATTAAAAAGGTGACAACTTAATATAAATTTATTATTAAAATAAAAATAAAGGTGACTTTCCAAATAAAGTAAAAGCCAACAATAAATTAGAAGATGGAAAGTCACTTTAGTAATCCCACATGGAGCGCCCAACTTGGGAAAAGGCAATGGAAAATTATAAAAGAAGGGGTTGGGGTTTCATTTGAGACATCTTTGGTCATTTATCTAATTTCACTTTGGAGAGTTGAATGCATTTGCTTTCACTTTCAACCATTGAGGACAAAAACTCCTCCTTGGTATCCTATTGGGGATGAAACCCCTCAATAGAATTCAGATTTGAGGACGAAAACCCTCAACATCTATTGGGTGACTTCATTCGGAGGTCACATTTGGGCGCAAAGATCAGATTTTCAGAGCTAGGGCACATTTTCCAGGCACGTTTTCTACATTTTCCACTTCAGATCTGCATTCCAAGCGAAGAAATTCAGCCAATGGAGAGACATCTGCCAAGACTTCAAGCAAGGACAGCTAGGGCACAATTTGCAGCCATATCTAGGGCTATCTACACTCTGTGGGATTTCAGATTGGCGTTTAGGGCATCATCTGTGGGAATATTTCTTCGATTCTGGGTTGCATATTCATCATTTGGCCTCTTCATGCCACCCAGGTGTCAGTTATCAAAAAATTGTTGTAATCATACACGGGTATTTTCTTGGTTTTCAAGTGTGAAAAGTAACAAAGATAAATTCAAAACCTTGCAAAAAAATTATTTTCTTTCATGATTATGTTCCTAGAGGCTTCTTGGATGTTTTAAGCCTTTTGGGTATTCTAGATTACGGATATTTTGATCAATAAATAGAAATTTCAGAAGTCTGTGTTTTTGGTATCAAGGGTTTGAAATAAAAATCAGGACATTATCTTATTCTTGGCATTAATAGCTGATTGTTATCATAAATTTCAGTCTGTTATATTTTTGCAAAAAGGTTTGTGGGAATCTGATTTTACCCTAGGCACTAGGGTTTGGAGAATTAAATTATTGAATATTCATTCTTTTCCAGAATTTATTGTTAGCTGAGTTTGCATACTTTCAAATTTTATTTTTGGGGTTTTGGGAAAAACCCTGTTTGGTACTAATTTTACCCTGAAATGGGACATTACACTACACTTGTTGAAAGAATGTGAACAAGGAATATGTTGTATCAAGCATCTCTCAAGAAAGAGCTTCATCATAGCCTACAAATGTGTATTGCACCAAGGGGCTAAAAGAAATAGCCAAGAGTACAAAGAGCAAGACAAGAGGAAGACAAGGACACCCAAGATTGCAAGAGGGTCGATTGACAGGGACATGTAGTTTTCAACTCTATCTAAACTTGTTTTAGAGGATGCAGGTTGGAACAATACACACTAACAGTGGAATAAAAGATATTCCATTGATGATAACATAAATTCTTACCATTTCATTATAGAGATTTTGTGGGACCAAACGCCTTCAAATTGAGGATGGGCGATCCAAAATGGATCATGTATATCAACCATATCCATTGGTCGAGTTAATCAACTTTTATGACATCCAAGAAGGAGTTGCGACATGTTAAGACCTAATAAAGGCAGGTTTTCGTGCAGGGGCAAAAAATCGGTGAAAATATCCAAACTGATTTTAGATTTATATATTTTGATTCCTCTCAAACAGTTATGCACTTTCAAAAAAAAGGCACCTAATTCTAAGTTTTTATATAAAAGCTATGGCTCCATAAGTTGCGAAGATTTTGTTTGGTTATGCAACCACCAGCTTAAGCAAGTGGCCATTAAACAACAATTTTCCAACCTTGTGTGGCAGTTTTGCAACCATTGGAGCGGTTTTGCCACCACCTTTTCCATAATTTAAGTGGTAATTTCATTACAATGCAATACACAGAAGAGTAAACAACAAAGAAAGATCTTCTCTTTAAATTCCCAACTTTTGGGCTTCTTGTTTGAGCCTATGGGATGTCTAATTGTATAAATGAACCCATCAAGGTTCAAGAAATGAATGAAATGGAGGAAATCATCCAGTTGTTCGAGATATATGGCATAGTCTACCTTGAGATGTCCGGGAAAAGACACATAGTTTGCTAAGATCCATAGCAAATTGCAAAGTGTATTTGCAAGTGTAGAATGTTGTTTTTATGTTGGTGTCCTTGAAGACTTCAAGAAGGCAGTAAGTTTGTAAAAGTACAACGAAGATAGTGGAGATGAGAAAGCATGACTTCCCTCTTCTAAAGTTTTCCCACATTGAATTTCTCCAAGAAATACTTATGTCTACCTTTTGTTCCCTTGCATATTTGATTCATTGATTCTTACTTCTATTTCCTGCAACTAATTCACTATCTCAAACACTTAAGAGAGCATAAGAAATCAGTTGAATGTATGAGCATAAGCATGGCAATTGTTTCCAACACCAAACAATAACTGAAATCATTATCTCATGAAGTTTAAGAACGACATACTCGATGTGCACTACTGTTTTGTGGATTTGATAGCAGTCACATGTATGGTAGTAGCATAGTTGGAGCATGAGAGCATGTGTGAGATTGCATAATGAAACATATGGTGTAGGTGGCATTCATAGAGTTGTAGAAAAAATCAATCATGGGCATTTGAATGCCATTTTAATAACATAGAAGTTGGGAGCAACATTTATGGAAAGCATTGTTACCTAAGACTCTAGGACGGCGGGATGGGGTTTCCAGGACGGCAAAAATTTCTAAATTTTGGGGACGGCGGGGACGGCGCGGCGTGGCTAATTAAAAATATATAAATATTTAAAATATAAAAATATAGTGACTAAACTATATAAATAAGCTGAAATAAAACCATTTGAGATTTAAATAAGGTGAAACTTGAACTCATAAACATCAAATACATTCCTTAATATCATGATTCATAATATCAATATGTTAATGTAAGTTACATATGTCATATTTGAATTTTGAATTTGAAACTCAAAATTAAATAAGCTGAAATAAAATATAAAACCATTCTAATTTATGATTGATCAAGTGACAATATTGATATTCATATCATTAATCTCATATTCAAATACACCAACAATTGTCTATTGTCAATATTACAAAAAAAGAGGACAAGTATCAACCTAAAAATCAGAATCAACATCTGAAGCAACATCCATGAACTCCTCCTCGCTAGTACTATCATCCTCGTCCCCAAAGGTAAGCCCAATCAATCCCCGTTGCACGCATTTGTCCTCTTGAACCTACCTAGGCTCCTCGGGATCTACATACCACCGTAATGTTGGAGTCTCCAGACCGAGGTGTCTTGCGATCCACAAGACGCAAAGCACCGTGCACGCAGCTACAAGTTTCTCCGCTCTCGCAGAGGTAAGCCTATTCCTCTTAACAAAGTGGATCCAACCATAAGTAGACCAATTCCTCTCAGAGACAGAGGAGCTAGAAACTTGGGAAAGAAGGCGAATGGCAAGTGGTCACAGCAGTCTTGGAAGCCCATACAGTCGCCACCAAATCACCAAACTTCTCCTGTGCCAATGTTACCCTTTCCGGCTTTGTTGATGTTTCATACCCATCAAGTTCAGTGAAGTTGAGCCACTCCAACCTGATTTGTGAAGCCTCCTATGGACTATACAACTTTTTAAAGGCCTTCACGAGGCCCTTCTTCACCTCATCATCATCCAAAGGGATAACTCTACCTGGCCTCTCCACATACCATTTGGGATTCAGTGCATGCGCGAGCCATACGAAGAGGGGTGTTCAACTTATCCCATCTCTTTTGAATAATGGGTTGTATATTTTCATTGTAGAACTCCAAAGTGGGGTCCCTCACCCGAATAGTTGTCTTCATTTGCCCAAGTATGTTGTCAATGCACTCATAGATCTCCCCAAGAATGGGGTTGTTAGAATCCCCATATTTGATGACACTAAAAACTAGAGCTATGATTGATATGATGTATTTCATATCAACCCAAAATGTTTCCCTCAACACCACATCCTTCACTCTTTTCCCTTGCTCTGTCTTGGACTCACACCACCTAGTCCAATCCTGTGTCATAATCATAATTTGCAGGGGCTCCTGCAACTCAGACATCCTCTCCAACAAAATAAAATATGATGCAAAGCGGGTGTCAACTGGTTTCAGAAATTCCTTCTTCGAAAAATTTCAAAAAAGTGTCAATGATGTGTGGTGATTGCATATGAACTTCTGCACGTCCCTGGCCTCATTCACTATCTGGTTGACCCACTGAATCTTCCCTATGTCTTTCAGTGCATTGTTCATGGCATGCACACAACATGGGGTCCAATAAATATGTCTATACTCTCGCTCCACTAGCTTGTCTGCTGCTCTACACACATAAGTTGCATCTGTGACAACTTGTACAACATTTGAAGGTCCAACCTCCTCAATGGCATCCTTCAAAATCTGATACTGGAACTCAGCATCTTTCCACTTCCCAGAACAATCAATTGCTCTCAAGAAGTATGGTCCATCTTTGCAAGAGACAATGATATTGATGAGAGGACAGTGTCTAATATCCGTCCACCCATCCATGATAATGCTACAACCATGTGACACCCATGTAAGCTTCATCTCCTCCATCAATGATTAACCTCGGAATTGTTTCTATTCAAGATTGTTGTCCTCGGTGTGGTGTCTCCAGTGGCGCATAACTTGTACCTACTTTTGCATCCTTAGCCATAGCCTCTTTGTAATAAGGAGAGCGAGCAGCATTAAATAGAATCCCAACAGCATAGAAAAATTTCTTAGTAGCATCATCTTGCCTCTTCCCTTGCCTTTGAATCAAACATTTCTACAACTACATTGGGGCTGCCCCCACGGCCTTTCTCTTCCCTCTACTTTCCACTTCTAACACTCCAAAACTAGAACCAGCCAAAGTATTACTATGTTTGCCAGTCCTATGAGAGCTCAAAGGAGTATTAGCCGCAGTACCACGAACTTCTGGCACATTGTCCATGGTATTTCCATTGAAGATTCTCACCATCTCAGCTCTCTGCTCTAGTGAAAGGCCCTTACAAACGCCAACCCCCTTCCTGTAAGGTGCAACAAGTGTGCATTGGTCCTGGTGATGTTGCCATGCCAAGTCAGTGCACATATGTTGCACTTCCATAGTTTGCTCCCCCTCCCGGACTTGGGGTTCTCAACTATCTCGAGCAAATTGTTGCAATGGCTTCTTCTTATCAAATGGTCCAATGGCAAATCTGGACAACATTTGAGAGGGGCAATTGGTAGCACTACCAACTGAACTACCAGTTGTCGTTGCCACTACATTTTGTCTCCCTTCTCCACTTTCCCCCATTGTGGCATCACCAACACTTCCACCTATCTCAAGTTCTTATTCAACCCTCTCCTGCTCTGATTCATACTCATACTCAAAAGAACTCATGGTGATGATTGTTGCAATGAATTAAAAAAACCATAACTATATGATTGATTGATTATGTAATGAATTAATTTTATTTTTTAAAGTATACGCAATGATCATAATTTTAATTTTAATTTATAAATAATGAAAATAACCATAAGTTACAACCAAACCCTATACATATGTTTTATTTTTAATTTTTTAAATGTAATTAGAAAAAAACTAACCAATATGCATTTTGTAAAATCCTACAAACTATAAACATGATTACATTGTGAATGTAGATACAAAAACTAAAAACAACCCCTAAAAAATGCAAATATAATCTAAATTTTAAAATGGAATAAAAATGTAATTTAAAAAAATGTAACCACATTCTGACTAAACCCTATGCAATATGCATTTTTAAAATCCTACAGACTATAAACATGATTACATTGTGAATGTAGATACAAATGCTAAAAAACAACCCCTAAAAAATGCAAATAGAATCTAAATTTAAAAAAAATAAAGACTTTAACAAGTATTGTAAGCAAATAAAATTATAAATACCTCTTGCTTGCTCTTGCTCTTGCTCTTGCTCTTGCTCTTGCTCTTGCTCTTGCTCTTGCTTGGTGTGAATATGGAATGAGCCCATAATGTCATTTTATAACATAAAATGACACTTTTAGGGTTAGGTATGTTTGTTTTAAGTTATAATTACCTTTCAATTATTAAAAAAACATTTATAGTATTAAAAATGTGGTTTTTTATTAAGTGGTGCAGAAATTGCAGGGGACGTTGAAGACGTCTAGACATCCTCGGGACGTACCTCGACCATCCCGGGGACGTCCAAACGCGTCCCGAACCATCCCCGAGACATCCTTCGTACTTGCCAAACGTCTGGGGCGTTTCCTCTAGCCCCTACCTTCTCGGAAACGCGGGGAAACGTTTCCCCCGTCCCAACATCCCCAAAACGTCTGGGACGTCCCAAACTTGTATATTTTGGGGGACGCGTCCCCCATAACACTGATGGAAAGTAAATCGGTGTTCATAAATAGTATGACGGAATGTCCATGTTGGATATGGATCAAATATCCCATCCAGGTCTTATTTTGTGGGTCATGAGGGTATGTAAATTAGGAGTTTGTTTTTTCTTTTTGTTATTTTATCCATCTTATAATTGCTTCCATGTGTCATTGCTCTTATGTACATGTAATATAGTGTAATGGCAATAACTTAATTCATGTTTTTCTCTCTTACAACTTGCTTGCAATGTGTCACTCTATTCTCCTACATGTGGTTCTCTTACATTCTTGTAAATAAGTGGAGAATTCTTCTTCTATTTTATGTATATTTTGGATAATCTTTCACCCTCATACTTGGTGGAAGATAGTTGTAAGATATACATATATTGTCTATAATGCAATACTGTGTGATATATCTTCTTTAGTGGAATGTTTTGTTCTACACTATTCAAAATGTCCTTTTCATTTTCTGACTCTCTTACAGAAGGGGAAACGGAGGATTATTTTATTTTCAGGTGTTCCATCCATTATGAGATATGTTGCAAAACAAAACATAACTGATTGGCGGCATAGCAGTTTCGAGTGCCATGGAACTTCTTGTGGAGCTGAATTAGTGTTTCCTAACATTATGTGGTGTTTCTTTTATGGCCTGCATAACTATTTCAGCAGGTTGAAACATCCAAGAAATAACCCACTATGACGGAAAATGAATGGTGAGACAGTCATGTTTCTCACACCATTGCATCCTTAAAATGCACAATTCAAAGAACAAAAAAGTGAAAGACAACTTAAACAATGGAAACAAAAAATTAATTTTATAATAAAAACACACGTATCCAAGCATGTTGGACGCCTTATCGAGAAAACTGCATGAGTTTATTGTTTAAGGATTTTTGTGGGCTTTGCTGGAATCAATAACACAATCTTGAATGCTTTAATAAGACAAAGTTTTATAATAAATCGTTTAATTCCAGACAATATATAAAAAGTATGGTTCTTGGCAGCTCCTTTGTTGTGTGGAAACACACTTTGCTTCTGTTTGTCTCATGATTAATCACTTCACGAAAGTGAAGCAATCATTTAGGAAGATGGTGTTGTCCACCAAGTACAAGAGACGGGAGTCATCATCCTAGTACTAGCGAGTGGAGCAAATCGATCATTAATATTATTATCAACGTCAGCGCTAATTTAGTTTGGCAGTAGACACCATATCTTGTGATGCTCTACAAACCCATTGTCAAGGCCCTTCAACTATTTGACAATGATATGGGTAGTAAACTAGACCTTCAACAAATGAAGGAGAGGCTAAATGACATACTAAAGACTAAAGCAGCCTCCAATGATGTAGAGAAGACAGATTTTACTTGGTCCACTAACAAGAAGAGGTGGAAGATGCTCCACAATCCTCTTCATGTTGTTTCTTTTTTCTTAATATAAAATGATTAATAAGAAACCATGGACAGATGCAAAGTAGTTTCAATGATAGACGACCTACTTTTTTTTTGATAGATGTTATAATATTAGACATGATAGTACTTGAATAAAGACACGCTGCAGAAGATATACAATGACACGCAATTGAGGGCATCTCATTAGCAAACTAGACACTTGGAATCAGTATGAGGCAAGGACACCTAAGATGAAAAATGCCCATTTGTCTTAACCCACATAAAATTAATTTCTTAACTCGTTATTGAATTCAAATTGTTATGATTTGTTATTGTTGATTTTCATTGCGTTTGTTCTTCCTTTTTTATTTAGTTATTGATCCTAGGGTCATTTTCACCCTAGCGCTTTTTACTGTAATTGGATGTATCCTCAAGTCCCATTGATGTACTTTTTGTCATTCATGGGCATTTACATAAACTCTCTCTCTTTTTCTCAATTAATTTAAATCCATCTTGAATCACAAGAGCCTAGTGTCCCCCTCTGAGTAAAATCAAAGAGAATATTCGTTCATCTCTTCAGTGATAAACAATAGGCTAGGCAGAAAAAGGGAAAAGGATCTTAAATTTGTTCATTTGAATCTTGGCCTTTGAATCTTGAGCTGCCCCTTAATGCCAATACCTAGATGTGGGATAAAGGAGGTTTGTTAGATGAATTTCCAATTAATATGCTTAAAGAGTATGTTAAGGCTCTCTTATCTAGAGGTGGACATTGATCATCAATGGAGGGAGGGCCAGGAAGCAAAACCCCTTCAGATCCCAGTGAAAGTAGAACCTTTAGAGCCACAACCAAGGTATCTTGGTGACCCACTAATAATTATCGAGCATTCTTAAATCATCAAACAAATACCTAGATGTGGGATAAAGGAGGCTTGTTAGATGACGAGAATGATAAATTTCCAATTGATATGCTTTAAGAGTATGTTGAGGCTCTCTTATATAGAGATGGACATTGATCATCAATGGAGGGAGGGCAAGGAAGCAAAACCCATCCTTCCTATCTGAGTGAAGTGGAACCTTTAAAACCACAGCCAAGGTATCTTGATAACCCGACTAATAATTATAGACCGTTCTTAAATCATCAAACTTGTTTCTCTTTTTTGATATTGTTTTTAATTTTAACATTTTATTAGAATGCATTGTATAGGGTTCACATTTAGCCATTATTGACTATGGCTTCATACTCATGTGACTGTTATTAATACTAGTTCCTTTGGTTTGCTTTCTTATTTAAAAAAAAAAACCTTGTGTACTAGGTGTGGACATGTTTTCTTGAATCAGAATAGTTGTGCATGATATATTGATGCATATCTCAACAATTTTTAATTTCATTCACATGCATATGTACACACAAACATGTTTAAATTTAATATGTTTACCATGTTGAAAACTCCCCAACCTTCTTGTATCGCAAAGTGTCAAACTAAGCAATGGCTGCTCGATTCAAAGTTGTGTGAGCTAGCCTAGTTTTCGAAGAAGACATCATTAGGTTTGTACTTCAAAACTCAGACTTGGAAGCCCAAAAAAATGACTCAAATTCATGCTCTGCAAAAAGTAAAACTCAAAACAAAATTGGCAAATACAACAAATACATAAATTCATAAAATAAACCTAAACGATATGTAAAATATTTATAAAAAGCATAAGAAATGAATTTAGAGATCACGTACAGCTATTTTCGATTAGATTTTTATAAAGTACAATGCACATTATAGTCCCATATGATGATGATTCATCATCATAGAAAATTACAAATCCCTCAAAACATCTACTTTTTCCCCTTCCTCGACACCCTCAAACTAGAAGATGAGGCACCCTACTCAAGAATAAATGCATCATCAAGTCTTTAATACAAGTCAGGCCCATTTAAACATTGAATTCATACTTTTGACCTCTCAGATTTAACTCCAACTGTCAACAACTATTTCAAATCCAATGATGATCACTTCATGGCAACTGAAAATTTTTCAAAATTTTGTTACCAATCCTAAAAGTTGGCTAAGTTTTAATACAAAGGGGTCCTCTTTATATTATCTTCATCATTATAACTCCTAGAGATTTTAAACCAATTCTAACAATCTTGGATTTTATAGTTATGAAATAAACTTCAAGTATAAACACTAAGAATAACCGTGTGCTTAAATCTTGTTTTATAAATATAATTTTGACTACCACCGACTTCCCCATCATTATCTCATAAAAAAAAAGTAGAGTTGAAACCCGAAATGTGGAAGATTGGTATGCTTCTAAAGAAGAAGCAACGAGATCATATAATGACTTGATCTCCAAGATGTGGAGGCCGTGAGGAGCATTTCATTTTCGGATACCCCATTTATTAAGAGATGTGGGAGAGACATCATTCTCTTTACTGAGATTTGGGCAACCATCTATCCACTTCTTTCAACCCAAAGAAATGATATGTAGCCCTTTTTCTTCGGGAGGTTGTCACCCTTCGACATGATGCAACTTAGGAAATGTGTACAAAAATTTAAGCTAAAACCAGTGTTACGGGGACGCGTCCCCCCCCTTTTCAACATGTCCGGGACGTCCCGGGCGTCCTGGACGCGGGGGGGGAAACGTTTCCCCCACGTTTCCTTTTTTGGCGGGAGTGGGCGAAACGCCCTGGGGACGGCTGGGGAAGGAGAGAAACGTCCCGGGGACGTTGGGGACGGCCGGGGCGTCTGGGCGTCCCGAACTTCGGGGCGTCAACGTCCCCCGCCGTCCCCCGCGGCTTACGTGTTTTTAAAAAAAAAAACATACTTTTTAGAGATTAAAACACTTTTTTTTTTGTATATGTCTAATAACATAAAAGTGACATTCCTAACCTAACCCTAACCCTAAAAGTGCTATTTTATGTTATAAATTAACAATATGGGCTCATTTCATATTCACACCAAGCAAGAGCAAGAGCAAGAGTGAGAGCAAGAGCAAGAGCAAGAGGAAGAGCAAGAGTGAGAGCAAGGGCAAGAGGAAGAGCAAGAGGAAGAGCAAGAGCAAGAGCAAGAGGGAGCAAGAGGTATTTATAATTTTATTTGCTTACAATACATGTTAAAGTTTTTTTTTTTAAATTTAGAATCTAGATTATATTTGCATTTGTTAGGGGCTGTTTTTTAGCATTTGCATCTACATTCACAATGTAATCATGCATATGCCATATAGTTTGTAGGATTTTTAAAAATGCATATTGCAATTGCATAGGGTTTGGTTATACAAACTACAATGTAAATGGTTACATTTTTTTTTTTAATTACATTTTTATTTCTAGTTTAAAATTTATATTATTTTTGCATTTTTTAGGGGTTGTTTTTTAGCATTTGCATCTACATTCATAATGCAATCATGCATATAGTTTGTGGGATTTAAAAAAATGCATCTTGCATAGGCCCTAGAGGCTAGGGTTTGGTTGTAAAATTTAAAATTTAAATGGCTACGTTTTTTTTAAAATTAATTCATTACATAATCAATCAATCATATAGTTATGGTTGTTTTTAATTCATTGCAGCAATCATCACCATGAGTTCTTCTACTTTGAGACTCAATCGGAGCATGAATCAGAGCAGGAGAGGGTTGAACGGGAAGTTGAGATAGGTGGCCGTGGAAGAGTTGGTGATGCCACAATGGGGGAGAGTGAAGAAGGGGCACAAAATGTAGTGGCAACTTAAGAATCGGTAGTTCAAATTGTAGTCTTTACCCATAGTAGGAAAACTCGCCAAAACCAAAACTCGCTGCACCCCAAAAAAAAAAAAACTCAAAAACTCGCCAATATTCGGCCAATACTGAATATTCGACAACTTAAAAAATACTCAATTTTTTTTTAAAAACATAAATTTTAAGCAACACATAGCTACAAAATGTATCAAATGAGCCCATAAAATGTTGGAGAAGTGTTTTCTATTAGATTTGAATACAAATACAATACAAAATCGCATCATCATGCGAATACGACAACCGGCTGATAAGTAATATGAATTTATGATGATTGACATTGAAAAATATCATCATAAATTTCATATCTATGCAAGTTACAATATACAATAAATTACATTTTCCTCTTCCCCAATCTAGAGAAATATTGGGGAGAGGGTCTAGTGCCTCTGGCTCCACTAGTCCCCACACTCGGCTGCGTCTCCACGCTCCTCCTAGAAGGCTGCGAATCTGGCTCGATCCTGGAACTAGATGGTGGTGCTGGTGGCTCCTCTGCTGCATGTTGGAGATCACCTCCAAAGATGTCATCCACTCCAATATCTCCTGAGTCCTCGCTAGTGCTTCTCCTCCATAGCCTCCCTCTCAAAAGAAGCAATCTCGTCCGCTGTGAATGCAGGGTTTTCCTCTTCTTGCCCAGTCCACTCACTGTATGGATCTATCTCATCCAAATCAATGAGCTCCTCTGATGTCGCCTCAACTTTTTTTGTGCGGCCGAGATCAGATTGCACAAAACCAAGTCGTTGAGTCTTTTTGAGTCAACTTGTTGCGCTTCTTCTTCGTGTGAATGGCCTCAAACAAACTCCAAACCATTCGCTCACATCCGTAAGCGCTACAAGGTTGAGATAGAATTCTGAGGGCTAACTTTTGAAGATTTGGGGTATTCCCTCCCCAATCCTCCCACCAAGAACCTACAAACATTTAACAAGATAATCAAAAATTTATAATTAATTAATAAAATCAAATATGTAACTAATAAGTAACTTGGTAAACATTCTAAGTAACTTGGTATTACTTGGTGACTGTGTGGTTCTCCCTCGAATAGCTAGCACCGATGAAAAGAGTCTCCCCTACCATGTTCAGAATCTCAGCTCTAAAATAACGAGGTCCCTCGTCTCAACATCCGGTATCATCCTCTCAATACATGTCGAAAGGCCCTCCATAACCTCTCCATTCACATCTGTGAAGCTGTCAGAGTAGAAATACTTGGGGTTGAGGTAGTACCCGCATTTAATAATAGGTCAGTGAGCTGATTGCTCCACCTCCGATCAATAATCTCCCAAAAGGGACCATATCTGACGATATCCCCCCTGTAATAGTTTTGGATAGACTCTTTGGTCCTATCCATGGCCTCATATACAAACCCCATGGGGTTTTGCTCCCCATCAACCAAACGCAAAACTCTCACCAACGGCTCTGACACCTACACACAAATTAAAATGTAAGATTGCAAACTTACAAGTTACAATACATATTAGAAATGAAATAAAAAAGTGAAAAGTAGAACAATGTATTTAATATTTATAATTTAACAAATTAAAATAAAGGAATGAAATATAAATCGAAGTTTGAAATTACCTTGATGATCTCTATAGCTCTCTTTGCAAAGATATCATCAAAAACTATCTTTGCAACCCTCTCTCCGTCAGCTTTCTTTGAATATCAGTGAGTCTAGCCATGCTTCGACTCACAAACATTTGTTTCAAAGATGTCAACAAACTAGAAATACTTTGCAACGCCAAGAAGTTAGTTGCAGAAACCTCGTGACACCGGCTCGAACAAGTTCTTTCCCTCAGTGTGTACTCTCATCAAGCTCAGAACCCAAGGGTGATTGTATATGTACTTCGTTATAGATCTTGCATCTTCTACAACCGGCCTCACCCAATCAATTTTGCCTATGTCCTCCAAAAGAAGGTCAATGCAATGAGCTGCACAAGGAGTCCAAAAGAGTGATGGATGTCTCTCCTGCAATAGTCTCCCAGCTGCCACATATGCTGCTGCATTGTCTGTAACAACTTGCACAACATTCTGTACACCAACCTCTAATACAACTGTCTCTAACATAACACTCAAATTTTCTGCATTTTTTATTATGTCAGAGGCATCAATAGATTTTAAAAACACCATCTCACCGTTTGAAGTTGCTAAAAAATTAACAAGGGTGCGGTTCCTTCCATCCGTCCACCCATCTGAAAGAATGGTGCATCCGAATTTTTGCCATTGTTTCTTGTTTTCAAGATGGTAGTGGCATCTGCAATCGCACCTCAAGTAATTTTCCGCTCAAATCTTTTGGAGAGGGTGCCTTGTACCCTTTCCCTACAACACAACAACGCTGCTACCAAGTACTCCCAAGATGGGCTCTTTTCGCCATCAATGGCAAAGTTGTTGTAGTACCAAAAATTTGCACAAGCTTTATCCACTTCCTCGTGCATATCTTTGTTCCGTAATGCACCATCCAATGAAGGTCAGGCTCCGTGTGTGTTCCTCGCCAAAAAACCTTGTGATGCCTTTGCTCAACTCGATGAAGATGAGCCTCTTCCGGCTCTTCCTCTTCGTATGCGTGGACCGCGAGTAGAGCCCACAATCAATTGCCGCATCATCGCCTAAATTCTCTTCCATCAGCAGCCCCAGTGTCTAATAGCTTGTGCTATGGCTGCCTTCAACCTCAAGGTTCTCTAGTTTTTTCTCCTCTAACTCGCCACTCGCTTTAATCTCTCGCGTTGCCTCTTCCGACACGTTGGGGCAAAAATCAGAACATCTCGGCAAGGAATAGTCAAAGGTGATATTTCAAACGATTGATGCCTCCATCCAGCATCATTTTCTTGTTACGTAAAGTGCAAAAATTTCGCCCGCACAACTTCCACGTACAAAGATACTTCCATGCTAGCATGGAACGGCATTCGGAGGAACGGTCCTCGCTAGTGATCCGATGATGCCGAACCCGATGCCGAGCTCCGATGCCATTGCCATTGTTAAACTCTAATCTGTAACACAATGCACATTTAAAAAATTAGAAAACGTAAACTTAATTTAATTTTAAAAACAAAACATGCCTGAATAACAAATTTGCGTAAGTAAAAAAAATACATTACAAGCATTCAATTTTACATTACATGTATTTAGAATTACACAACGAATCGATTACAATACACATACATAAAATTTAACTAATTTACAATGAATTTGCGTTAATTAAAAAAAAAATACGTACCTCTAGCTGCAAATGAGTATTAAAAATTTACAAGTATTCAATTTTACATTACATGTATTTAGAATTACACAACGAATCGATTACAATACACATACATAAAATTTAACTAATTTACATGAATTTGCGTTAAAATAAAATAAAATTACATACCTCTCGCAAAATGAGTATAAAAAAGTACAAGCATTCGATTTTACATTGCATTGATTTAGAATCACAATAGAATCTATAAAACCTAAATAATATATTCAAAATTTGGAAAACTTCAAAGAATTAAAAAAAAAAAAAAACCTACCTCCAAATGCAAATCTCCAAATTCTCTCCTCGAATTCGCTTCTCAAAATCCACTCAACACAAGCAATGCAAGCTCAAATGGTTGTGTGGTGAGTGACAATGAGGGAGTTGAGGGCCTTAAAAAGAGCCAAAACCGTGTAAAAAGAATGTTTTTTTATGTGAAAAGCGTGTATCCGTAACTGTGCCGCTGCGTCAAGTAGATATTTAGATCGGGCTCGCCGAAATTTTGGCGAGTACTGCCGAGTTAACTTTCGGCGTAAATACTCACAAAAACTCGGCGAGCCCTGTTTTAGGCGAGTTTTATGGCGATTTAACCGGGTTTAGTTTGGCGAGTTTTTCAAAAACCGGCGAAGTTTTCGTAGTTTTCCATCTATGGTGCTACCATTGCCCCTCTCAAATGTTGTCCAAATTTGCCATTGGACCATTTGATAAGAAGAAAACCATTGAACAATTTGCTCAAATAATTGATAACCCCAAGTCCGGAGGGGGAGCAAAAGTATGGAAGTGCAACATATGTGCAAATACGACTTGGCATGGCAGTATTTTAGGACCAATGCACACTTGTTGCATCTTACGGGAAGGGGGTTGGCACTTGTAAGGGTCTTTCACTGAAGCAGAGAGCCGAGATGGTGAGAATCTTGAATGGAAATACCACGGGCAATGTGCCGAGAAGTTCGTGGTTCTACTGACTACTCCATTGATTGAGCACTCATGGGATGCAAACTTACTAATACTGGCAAAGGCTGGTTCTAGTTTTGAAGTGTCGAAGTGGAAAGCAGAGAAAGAGAAAGGCCGTGGGGCAGCCCCAAATCCGATTATTGACATGTTTGATTCAAAGGCAAGGGAAGAGGCGGATGATGCTTTATTGGGAAATTTTTCTATCTTCTTTGGATTCCATTTAATGTTGCTCGCTCTCCTTATTCTGAAGGAGGCTATGGCTAAGGTTCTGTGGTACAAGTTATGTGCCTCCTGGAGACACAAAACTCAGGACAACAATCTTGGATAGAAACTATTCCAAGGTTAATGTATTGATGGAGGAGATGAAGGTGACATGGGTGTCACATGGATGCAGCATTATCATGGATGGGTGGACGGATATTAGACACCGTCCTCTCATCAATATCATTGTCTCTTGCAAAAATGGACCGTACTTCTTGAGAGCAATTGATTGTTCTGGGAAGCGAAAAGATGCTGAGTTTCAGTTTCAGATTTTGAAGGATGCCATTGAGGAGGTTGGACCTTCAAATGTTGTACAGGTTATCACAGATGCAGCTTATGTGTGCAGAGCAGCAGGCAAGCTAGTGGAGCGGGAATATAGGCATATTTATTGGACTCCATGTTGTGTGCATGCCATGAACAATGCACTGAAAGACATAGGGAAGATTCAGTGGGTTAATCAGATAGTGACTGATGCCAGAGATGTGCAGAAGTTCATATGCAATCACCACACATCATTGGCACTTTTTCGAAATTTTTCGAAGAAGGAATTTTTGAAACCAATTGACACCCGCTTTGCATCCTATTTTATTTTGTTGGAGAGGATGTCCGAGTTGCAGGAGCCCCTACAAATTATGATTATGACACAGGATTGGACTAGGTGGCGTGAGTCCAAGACAGATCAAGGGAAAAGAGTGAAGGAAGTGGTGTTGCGGGAAACATTTTGGGTTGATATGAAATACATCATATCAATTATAGCTCCAGTTTTTAGTGTCATCAAATATGGGGATTCTAACAGCCCCAATCTTGGTGAGATCTACGAGTGCATTGATAGCATGCTTGGGCAAATGAAGGCAGCTATTCGGGTGAGGGACCCCACTTTGGAGTTCTATAATGAACATATACAGCCCATTATTCAGCGGAGATGGGAGAAGTTGAACACTCCTCTTCATATGGTTGCGTATGCACTAAATCCCAAATGGTATGTGCAGAGGCCAGGCAGAGTTGTCCCATTGGATGATGATGAGGTGAAGAAGGGCCTTATGAAGGCTTTTAAAAAAATGTACACTCCACAAGAGGCTTCACAGATCAGAATGGAGTGGCTTGACTTCACTGAACTCGATGGGTACAAAACATCAGCAAAGACAGACAGGGTAGCATTAGCACAGGAGAAACCAGTGAGTTGGTGGCGACTGTATGGGCTTCCAGGATTGCTGCGACCACTTGCCATTCGCCTCCTTTCCCAGGTTTCTAGCTCCTCTGCCTCTGAGAGGAACTGGTCTACGTATGGTTGGATACACTCTGTTAAGAGGAATAGGCTTACCTCTGCGAGAGCGGAGAAGCTTGTAGGCTACACGCACGGTGCTTTGCGTCTTATAGATCGCAAGACACCTGAGTACAAACAGACTCCAGCATTACGGTGGGATGTAGATCCCGAGGAGCCGAGGCAGGTTGAAGAGGACAACACTGTGCAGCGAGGATTGATTGGGCTTACCTTTGAGGACGAGGATACTAGTACCAGCGAGGAGTTCATGGATATTGCTTCAGATGGAGATTCTGATTTTTAGGCTGATACTTGTAGTTGTCCTCTTTTTTTGTAATATTGACAATAGACAATTGTTGGTGTATTTGGCTATGAGATTAATGATATGAATATTAGCTATTGTCACTTGATCAATCGTATTTTAGAATGGTTATATGAAATTTCAAATTTCAGCTTGTCTCATATTCAAGAATCAAAATTCAAATATGTATTATGAATTTTCAATTTATGACATTAACATATTGATATTAGACTTTATAGTGTATTTGATGTTTATGAGTTCAAGTTTCACCTTATTTAAATCTCAAATGGTTTTATTTCAGCTTATTTATATAATTTAGTCACTATATCTTTTTATTTTAAATATTTATATATTTTTAATCAGCCGTCCCCCCGCCGTCCCCAAAATTTAGAAATTTTTTGCCGTCCGGAAACCCCGTCCCGCCGTCCCCCGTCCCGTAACAACACCTTTGCTAAAACCTTTGATATGGATATTGGTACCACAAGGCCATGTCAAGTAGCCGTGTACAATTTGCATAAAGAAAGAAAATCCACCCTTAAGAGAAAGTGGGGAACTATTTTAAATATGAGTCCTAACAACAAATCCCTAATTAGCTACTCATATACATATACACCACAGAACTATTGAAAAATGAATGACCTTATAAATCCATTTACAAACTACATCGGTAAACACTGTTGTGGCTAAGTAGTAAAAGATAAGTCATAGTAAATGATGTTTGACTACAAAAATAACTCAAATTGTAGAATCTTGAACATATAAACGAATCACACCAAGGAAGCAAAGACACAAAATGTCCCCCATTAATGTTGACTTGAGTGATGTTTAAAACAAATCAAGGACAATGGTGAAGAACTAGAGCTCCAATGAAGATAATGTCCATCCTAGAAAAATATTGCACGATCGGTCTGAATCCACACCTGAACACCAAAACATTGACAAATGCAACTTGCACAAATGAGAGAGGGAAACCTACTATTATAAGAAATAGATATCCCCATCTAATGCATGTGACTGGCCTACAATCATCAATGCATGTGGTTGGAAAAAACTGATGTGGGTAAAAGGCAACCCATATAGTCAAAAGACAACTAGGACTTCACAGACTCAAAACCATGGGGGATTCAGGTTCAAGTCGTGAGAGGTATCCATACTTACTCGTATGTTCTTGTGAGGATTTCATCATCATGCCCCAATAGGCACCAACATTCTAGTATTTTTAGATTAGTTTTCTCCTCTAGTTTATCGACATCTTTGTTGGTAGGTTACATTCTTTCAGGTATTCCTTGGATGAGCCTCATCGACTTCTTCCAATAAAGGAGGTCATCATTAGACCTATCAAAGAGGATATCTACAAAAAATACATGCATACAACTTAGACCTCTCCCACTTAACCACAAATCCCAAAGCTTGCCTTTTACACCGAGCATTTCTCATAGGTGGTGGATTGTGTAATTCATCTTCCTCTCTCTAGTGTCTTTGGTCGCACGGCTTGAGGTTTCCCCTACGCCAGTTGAGGGTGTGCTCACACCACTTGCAAGTTGAGATTTAACATCATATGCCGCGTGGGAACCGCATTTTTCATCTTTGCTCTCTCCGGAAGGTGGAGACTAAGGAGCACTTCATTTTCAGATGCCACATGTACTATGGGATCCAAGGAGATACAACTATTTTACAAAGACTCAAGTGACTCTTTACCCACTTTCTTTTGACACCTGGATCAATGATACCTAGCCCTTTTTCTTCAACAGGTTGCCACCCTTCAACATGTCCCTACAAAGAGCCCCTAGAGCTCCCAAGCATTTCACCTCTTTCTTCTAGTCCATCACAAAGGTTGCCAGCGTTCAGTGCCCTATGATATTGTTGCTTCTTACATTGAGGAGGGTAGGTCGGTGTGGTGGTGCTCATCTCCACACATCACTACTACTAACGCTCCCTAACACACTATCTCTCGGTGATAGGAATTCCCTCCTCAATGCCTTTGATCTATTCCATCTCAATCATTTCCCAAGTTATGGGACAAGAACACATTACAAGTTTATTCACTACCACGAGAGCTTCTTCGGCATTGGATGTTAGGAGGGATTCTAGGGGGAGTGACTTACTTCCTCCTAGGTTACCCGAAAGGCCCTTCAGCCCTAGATTCCCCCTAATGAGCATTATCACATCCTTGGCCCTTTCATAGTGATAGATGATGATATAGGTGATTTCTTTGTCACGAGCATGGTTAGAAATGTTGAAAGGACTACCATCCAGTCTTTTCAACTTTCATCAACCCATGCTCTTTAAGGGTTCTTGCTCCCCCACATGCTATTTGTATTGGTACCTTAACCACATGGGTTTGGACTATTTGTAAGGCCTTTACTACTGGGTTGGGCCTTTACTACTTTAGGTTGACCCCTCATTTATTTTCAATACTTTTGTTCTTTTTATTTATTAAGTGTTTAATCATAGTGTCCTTATACCCTAGGACTTTCTATTGTAATTTGATGTATTAGTGAGTCCCATTAACCTACTTTGGGTCATATAGGTACATTAAAATAATTTCTTTCTTTGTAGAAGTGGTAAGTGCACATGTTTTTTTATTTTCCTTATTTATAAAACAAGGAAATATGAAATATGCTAACCTAGGAATAAAACCATTAACCTAAATAAGTTTTGAAACTATAGAGCAATAACAACTTTCACAAAGAGGTGCAATTAAGCAAGTTTCTATCTCAAACTCACAAACTACCCTACAAGTTTTTCAGTGAGTTCTTGGCCAAAATTTGTGAGATGAGTCATGCATTATTTACTCGTGACTTCTCAAGACTTAGGTTAGCACTAGCCAACTTTTGTACTATGTGTGGGTTAGAGGCATCTATTTGGACTCTTGGAGTGGAAAGCCTTTGTTCTTCGTCTTAAGATAGAACCTCCTCTAAATATCTCTTTTGGCTAGTGGTGACATCTAACAATTTCGGTTTGGTTGGTATAAGAGTTATCTCCTATAGAGCATGATCCTTGTTGCTTTGCTTGAACAAACCCGTCCTTTTTAAGACCCAAGAACCACAATGATAAATAATTTTAACTACTTTGGAGCATAGTTACGCAGGACACGTTCCCCCATTTTTGACACGTCCCAGGGGCGTTCGACGGCGATGTGGGGGCGTGGGGACATGGGGGAAACGCTTTCCCACAGTCGGTGCATTTGGCGAGGAAAACGTCCCGGGACGTCTGCAGAGGGAGGGAAATGTCTTGGGGACGTGGGAAACGTTTGGGCACGTGGGGGCGTCAAGCGTCCCCCAAGAACTTCCCAAGAACGCCCGACGCCCCCACGTGGTTTGACGCCTTTTTAAATAAAAAAACATTGTTTTTACACTCTAAACACTCTAAAAGGGTAATATCAGCTATTGTCACTTGATCAATCGTAACTTATAATGGTTTTACTTTTATATTTTATAATATATTTGAAATTTCAGCTTGTCTCAAATTCAAATTCAAAATTCAAAATTCAAATATGTATTATGAATTTTCAATTTATGACATTAACATATTGATATTATAGTATTAAGGAATGTATTTGATGTTTATGAGTTCAAGTTTCACCTTATTTAAATCTCAAATGGTTTTATTTCAGCTTATTTATATAATTTAGTCACTATATCTTTATATTTTAAATATTTATATATTTTTTAATCAGCCGTCCCCCGCTGCCCCAAAATTTAGAAATTTCTTGCCGTCCTCGAAACCCCGTCCCCCCGTCTCAAGTAACTATGCTTTGGAGCCAAAATTTGTGCCAGCATATAACCCTCAAAATCTGTTTGATTTAATGTTGATTGACATTCCTTATCCAGATCTATGAAACTTATGGAAGGAATGCAGCAATTCTTCAATCACAAAATTCATAAATTTTAGATTTTTTGTAAATTTCCAATTATTTAACACTTTTCCCAGTTTCTCGACGGTCACAATTTTCATAAAATCAATGTATATCTCTACACTCCCATTAATTGCTCATGGTGATTAGTGGACAGTAATACTATTTATTAAGTTATACAATAATGTGCCAACTTATGAGTGTAACAATCAGCATTTCCAATAACCATGATCAAAACGGTACTCAAAGTTGAAATTTTCTTGATTTGATATCATTTAAATGCTTATATTTCTAGTAATCAAAATGAGATGGAACTTAGGATGGGTATGTTGAACAAGATCTACAATTGCTATTAAGTAAATATTTAAAATGGGGAAAGCATTGCAAATTCATTAAAACCTTGCCTCGCAAAAGCACTTAAAAACATATTCAGCTGCAATGCATTCTTGTGAGTTGGATGTGCGAAGGAATATCCTCAGAATGGCGTTAAGAGCAGGTTCAGCATCTGGATCTTCTCCAAGCAGTTTACTGCCAAAAGTATCACGGTTCTGAGCATGCCCAAGAACCATGTCCCCAATACACCTCAATGCCTGCAGAAGGAAGCTAATAGATTAAACTCAAAATTAAGTTAATACACAAAAGAAACATTCACATGAACTCTTTCTGAGCGAAGCATTCAAATATTTACAGTATCAAAGGGGATTGAGACATACCAACCAGTCCATATTGCCAAATTTGGAATACAAAGCGTCAAATTAAAAGACAGTGAGTTCAATTTCCATCTTCAATCATTGACATTTGCCGAGTTGAAAGAAAGGACTGAAATTTTTCATTAAACTTAACATTTGAATAAGCATGGCTATACTTGCATCTTGATTGACAATTGTAGCAAAATTGTGTGATAATGATTAAGCGATGCAATCTAGCTTTAAATGACCTTGAACCAGACTTTCATAAAAACATATGAGGTCATATTCTTCGTTAAAACATCTATATTAACAGCTAGTCAACTTCCACAAACAGTTCAAAATGATTCCATGGTTTCATACCAAATTGCATTAGATTGTGTTTACTTCTACTTTGATTTTGAAAACAATCATAACCACTAAACATCTAAACAAGAAAAACTTGACTTCTCCAAATTTTACATTCTCAAATGAGAAAAGTCATCAAATGGGACTGGAATACACAAAAATATTCTACAAGAATCAGGCAGGAAGGATGTAGAATTCCCACACCTATGCTATCTATTGTATATTAGATAGTCATAGTATACAACTAACATGGACTTGTCATTGTGCCTACATCTTACATCATAGAAAAAGTTCATCTAAGGGATGAATAGTTGTAGAATGGACATTTATGTTAGCTGTACTTTTGTGACAAAATTAGTTATAGACTATTGGCTTAACTTTCAAAATCTTCAAAGGAAATTTGATGTTGTTCCCCAAAAAGTATCCTTGGGGTTGAAAATATGCTCCCACGTTCCGTCAAGAAATGGACATGGGGGTGGTCAAGAAACTCTTGCACATCCTCTTAGCCAGTGAAATAGTGGCCATACCATCTTTATGGACAACTATGGGTGAGGGATGTGTAAAATTCCAAGTCCGAATTTAAACCATCTAGAAATCCTCCAAATCCAAAGAGGACTGTTAAACCATCAAGTGGTCCAGCATTAAACATTGATTGTGGAAGCCAAGCAAACAACTACATAAATCTGATGATTTTCGATTTCCAAAAGAGTACTAATTCCAAGGAATGGTCAATGCAAAAATATTGAAGTGAATGGGTAACCAATATTTCAGATTCAGAAATTGACAATAGGCCATCTCAAAAGTGCATAGGGAGTGGGGATTTAGAAAAATATCACCCGGAAAGGCCAAAGATGTAAGTTCTTCCGGACACCATGTTAGAAGAATTCCTTCCCTTGCGTTGGCTATAATCCAATGTTATAGACACAAAGAAAACATAGATTGGAAGAGTAGCTATGAAATCCAAATTTTTAGACTTCTCCAAGGTAAGAGTCATTTGAAGTAATTTTGATAACTAGAAAACAGGAGTTTCTACTAACTAAGAAAACAAACAAACAGAAATTAGCACTGTCAAGGGAGTTATGCATAACTAAGTTAAATACTGCACTTGTGTATATACATACTGATCCAAGAGGATCTAAGATCTCAAATGATTGGTGGTACCACGGAATTGATCTGTGGCATTATCAGACTTCGCAAGTGACTTCAACATCACAATGCGCGCACGTATGCATAATGTGAAGTCCAAACTCCTCTAAGATGCCACATAGTTCTTGCAATGTCAATACAATACCAAACAGCTCTTCAGTAACGTAAAATTGAAGATGGACTAATGATTACTTATGCAATGGTTGTTAGCAACCCCTGCAACAGTCCAACCAACGCTTTATCTTCCTCCCTCGTAAGACATTCTTCTCTTCTTTGTAGTGCAGGTAATAAGCATAAAGACTAGGAATACGTAGACATTATACATCCGACCTCTTGGATCTTGTAAAAGACTTTGCATTATACAACTTTGCAATTACACATGTACATCTGGTGTCAATTGTCTTCCTTGCTCTCCCATTTGTTTATAGCACTCTAGTATATCTTCGGCCTCTATCATTCATTGTGTCTCCCCTAGACCCCAGATCAGCAGTATCAGAGCATATACTCAATTTATATTATATTCCAGTGGTAATGAAGTTTCATCAGAGTTCTCTCTTTGTTTGTATGCCCACTCATACGAGGCCTGAAGACAGGAAGTTGGAACTCAAAACACGCGATCCATCATCATACCTTCCTTCAAGTCTTGAGATGGGAGACCATACAAATTCAGAGACTCCAAATCCATATATCTTAAGAAAATGGATGCTTTGCAAAAGCAACAGGAAGCATTGGAAGTACATTATGCACATCAAAGAGCCCATATCGTCGATCACTTTGCTCAACTTCTCAAGCATGTTCATACTCCTCCCAACACAACTCCTTCACATCGGCGTTTTGGTGGTCGCACCCCATACAAGGTACAATTGAATCTAAACATCACTATGTTTAAAGACAAAATACATGTAGATGCCCTAGATAATTGGCTTAACCTAGTATGTTCACATGACATAGTCAATCAATCCTCTAATAAAGAAAAGTTTCGATTTGCTCTTCTGAAAAAAAAATTAAATATAAATAAATGGTGGGGTAGCTAGTGCATTGTGCATGTGTCACATTCTGTTTTATTCAGTTGCAAAACATTGTTGTGTTCTTGTTTACTTACACCACAATAGATGGATATGATGTGATATTGCTTTATAATGAGTTTCTTTGCTTAAAACTCTTGATTATTTTTAAAATGCTTTTCGCTATGCATTGTTAGTGCCTAACAAACTACCTATTCAGTGGAATGAAGTGGATGCAGGATAGGTACAACCCCTTGCTGAAACACTGGACACAAAAGGAGGGCACCATCAAGGAGAGGGTTGCAGATCAAGTGCAGAAAACCTAAAAATGGAAAGGCAAGGAGAACCTCACACACACATGGATTTAGGAAATAATGTTGGTTAGTTTTTGTCTGTTATCATACTTGTTTGTGATGCAATTAGTATACAATGCCTAATCATATGCAGTGTGTTTAATTAATTGACACAGACTCGTGACAGAGCATAGGTAGTGATACTCACTACTCGGACTACGTGGGTTGATGTAATGTCCCCAACATAATCCGACACATGCGTGACACCAACCGTAGCGAGCACAGTTTATGCCGTAGCAGAAGCAATACCTTATATGTTTTGTTTGAGCTTGTTGTTTTTCTTGTTTGGCCTAAAAATCTGATTGGTTGGGAGTCTTAACTCGCACCAACCATATTTAACGAGATTACAAAAGGCATAGCTTTTTTTTATATACATGAATGAGTTTGTTCAAGGTCTTGATTATAGGCAAGTTGTTATTTAAATGCTTCGCCACAAGGACTGTTGTTATCTATAGTTTTTGGGTGGCATAGTTATGAGTAATAATCCTTGGTATAAGTCTAAGCCCTTGCAGACAATCAACATATAGTTGACTTTAATTATCAACATAGATTATTGTTAGCCTCCCTTGGATGAGGGAATGGACTCAATTTTCGAGTCCCAAATATTAATCAATGAATTACTTCCTACTACCTGAAAGTTCAAATATCCATCATTAGATTTTGTATTATTATTGTCATTGCCTTGTGAAAGCCACAAGGGAAAAACGCAAAAGACTTCTCCTTTTCATGCAAAGATGAATGCCCTAATTTGGGGAGCTAACTGTGACCTGTCACTTCTACAACTGGGAGTTACTCCCAATTTCAGCTGTTGCATGAATTGGAAGACTATTTTTGGGCAGCCGCTAACTTTAATAAAGATAGCGGGTATATGAGCAGAAAAACTTAAACTCGGGCCATTGGGGACTGCTGGAAAGATTACTGGTGAAGTGTGGACTGCGGCAAAGTGTTGGAATGAGTTTGGAACTAGAACTCTTCCACCAGAAGCATAAGTACCTGGGCTGCAGGCATTCACAAGCAAGCAGCAAGCAGCTAGTACCAAGTGTTATTGAGGAAGAGTGCTTTTGTTGTGATTGAGCACAAACCAGTCCAGGAAATTAGAGGATTTGGGGAGAGGATCTGTGGATAGAGAGGTTTCAATCCCATCTTATTTGCTAGGCATGTTTTCTTACTTTTGCTTTAAAGTACTCCTTGGGGTTTGAAAGGAATCAATATGGGTTTGTTGGTTTTTGCTTGTTATTACCGATGATCGAATGTCTCGAGTGTTTCTTTTAAGTTTGGTAGCAAGAAACCACTCTTTGACAGGGCTGTCCATGACTGGTTTAAACTTTAAACATAACAAAAAGGATGCCCGCACCCTACTGATGTTCAACATTTATCAAAATCTTGCAGGGCCTGATTGGTCCACAAGACAGAATGCATGTTAACTGTTTGACATAATGTCTACATTAGGGAATGCATGTAAACCATTTGACAAAATGTTTACCCTTGGATAGAATGCATGTTAGCCGTTTGAAAAAATGTTTACACTACTCGAATGTATGTAAATTGTTTGACAAAATGTCTACCATGTTTGAATGCATGTAACCTGTTTGACAAAATCTCTACCATGCTGGAGTACATCTAAACTGTTAAACAAAATGTCTAGGTTATTGAATGGTTGCAAGAAACGCTTACAGAGTTAGAATGCATCTGAAAATAGTTATTTTCTGCCATAGATGGTACAAGGAAATCTCTAAGAGTAAATGTTTTTACATATTCTTCTTGCTGTCCTGAATTACAGGATTTGTAAATATTCATACATATTCTTCTTGATGTCCTGATTACAGAATCAGTAAATATTCGTACATATTCTTCCTGCTGTCCTAATAACAGTAAATATTTGTGAGAAATCATCTTGCCGATCTGTTCACAGCATGATTAAGTTACAATTCTCCTTGCTATTTGGAAAAGGGCATAGGATTATACTCTTGCTGTCATAATAAGAAACTCAGTTAACTGAGGAAGCTTACTTGTTTGCTGGATGGAAGCATTAGATGTGATCATGTTAACCGACCTTGCTCACACCAACCTTGAGCAAGCTCATAACCTAGGACACACACGTGTTCCACTTAGAGGCTTATACGGCTGAACCTAGTGATTGAATGAGTGATACATGTTAGTTGGCAGCATATTATGGAACTGTGAGATCTGCTGCTGACTTTGCATTAATATTGAACTGCATCAGTACCTACACATGGTTGCATAACAGAAACAAAGATGATTTGATGTTAATTGCATGAGAAATTATTCATTCTAATTTGGGAATTAAGTTTGTTTTCGGATTGATGCTTTATATGATGAGACAGAACAAGGAGGAGGTATCGTGAAGGGAGCTCCGCCCTTCATGAAATCTATTCCATGTCCTCGATTTCTTGTTTGTTTTTATTTTGGTCATAAAGTTGTGTACAGAGATATTGTGTGTGTGATCAGAGGACCTAACACACCATGTTTTCTGCAAACTGCAAAGTATTAAGCTCTTTAGTAGCTAAGAGTGCTTTAGCCAAAGTAATTTATTGTTGTATCCATTGTGCAGTCACGTTCCCCGGATCTTGTGTAGTCAGAAAACATAGGAAAGTGGGGTACAATAGATTCTTATGTTTGGTAACATATGGTTGGGGTAGGCACACATGGTCCTCTTTTCTTTTCTCTATAGTAGGATGGATTCCTGTATTTGTTCTTTTGTTGCAAGGGCAAAGCTACAGCCCAGTTAGGGAGGTGAAGAGAGATCCTTTGAGGTCTGCAGTTGGAGGAAAAGTGCTTCAATGATGTTCTCCCTCTCTTATAACTACACTTTATTAAGACTGGTAAACAGGAAATTCGGATGTGGCCAAGATTATCGTTATTCACTACTAAGGGGATCACATGCTGCCCTCATTTCCATGTGATCGATTTAGAGTCTATGCTTTAATGAGAACTAGTAACTGTTTGTACTTTTTCTTTATTTACGCATGTTATAATTTATGGTAGTGACTGTTGTAAAATGAAATGTATATTGCTGCCTTATTTAAAAGGAATTAAATTGTATTTCATGTTTGCATATCTTCTAAACAATAAATTAAAAAAATCTGCAAATTGAGAGCATTTAATTGGTGTGAAATTTCAATTTCCTGTGGGCAGCAATTGGTAAAAATTACTTAGTGTCTTTTACAAAGAAATTGAATGCATGTTGTTGGATATATATATATATATATATAGTTATTAACATTTATTTATTTATTTAAAAATCATGTTTTTGTCTTCTGTTATGCGAGACCATTACATTTTGGCATTAGAGCTTCTAGTTCTACACTTGAGCCTAATGTAATGTCCCCAAATGGGACAATTTGACCCCAAGTTGGATTTGTAATAAATCTAAACACCAAATACAGATTTTTCAAAGAGATAGCAATTAATTGCAATGCATATCAGATTTATCTATGAGAAATGTGACTAGGGTTTGATGGGAAACCCATATAAATCAGCCATTATAATCAACTTTTTTCACTCAGAACTGAAATACTGATTTTTTAAGACCAAAATCTGAGAGAACATGCAGATATATAATGCAAAACAGATCTGAAATAAATCAGCAGAGTGAAAGTACCAATAATGAGCTCCAACAAGGCTGATTTTATTTAATATTAAGCTGCAGATATGATCTGAAAGTACAGCAGTGGAATGAGGGTTTAGACCCCAACAAAATGCTCCAGAATTAGTAGAATAAATATCTGAAGATAGGCTCCAAACAGCAGATGCCAAAACTGATTTCTATATCCTTTATCAATGCAAAAACAGTCAACAACTGATCGCTCCAACTGGCAAATATAATGATTCAATAATCAGATTTCTCTTGAGTCTTCAACACACCAAAAGATGAATCCAAAGGAAGAGTTTCTGTTCTTCTTTCCTCCTTTCCTGAGGGTTTTCGTCCTCAGAAATTACAGCTGCAAATACTCAGTTTCACGAGTAATTTTCAGAATTTTAGATGATCATAGAATGTCCCTAATGCAGGTCGACTTGCCTCTTTAAAGAAGTGACCCAAAAGTGACCTCCTACACAACCAATCAGCATTCTTGAATATTTAATTCTTTTTCACCCAAAAAGCCTTCCTCATGCAAGTCGCATTTTTCTAGTGTGAATAACTTTGGCCCATATGCTTTTGCCTTTTTCTTATTTATTTTTACTCCCTAGTGCAAGTCGCACTTTCCTAGAAAATAACAATTTGGCTCAAGTGCTTTTCACTTTGTGTTGCCTTTTTCTACTTTTTAAGTCACTAATAAATTATTATAAGTGCATCTAATGTTTTTATTTTATTTTATTTTTATTTTGCACTTTATAATAAAATATTAGAACTTAGTCTCCCTTTTAAAATTTTCCTTCGCCCTCGGGAAGACAAAATTGGCTAAGGGTCTTCGTCATGACTATCCTAAGAAGTGCGACATTTCACCTAATGGGTTCGTTTACACTATGTTGTCAAATTGCATTGAACAAATATGATGGCACACACTCGAGGTGGTGCTGACCCTCGAAGCGATAATGCGGCCGGTGATTAGACCAACAAGTTGGACCAAATCCTCACTTGCTCTCCATGAGACTCAAGATCATATATAAGCTTTAGAGTAGGAAGTTTGGAGAGAGCAAGAAGCAGAGGATGAAGAACAACAAGACCAAGACCAAGAATAAAATTAGAAAGGTTCGGACCACGAACAAGGAAAGGAGGTACATTGAGTCAAAACGGCTGACCGGCTGCAAACTTAGCAAAGGACATTAAGAGTATCAACCCACCAAAATTAGACGGCATTGTACTTGGAGATGGTGTCGAGGCTGGATCAATGAGATGGAAAAGTACTATGAGATTAGAGACTTTTTGGAGGAAGCCAAGGCAATATAGGGAGCATACTAGTTGTCGGGGCGAGGCTTTGGCTTGGTGCAACAACAAAAGGACTGAATTAGGCTTGGATATGATATCGATTTCTTGGGAAGAAATCAAGGGATACTTTGTGCAACGGTGGTTGCCACAACTTTATTTTGATCAAAAAATGATTGATTTTTAGAATCATGTCTTTGGGAGAGCTCACACATGTTACTAATTCTTGGGAAAAATTTACTCGTCTTCTCAAGTATATACCTCGATATCAAAAGTATGAAAGGTTTAGGATAAGAAAAATTATCACGGGGTTGAACATCAACATCAGCGAAGAGGTAGATGTGCATGGGCCTTCTACCATGGACGAAGTATTTGAGAATGCAGTTAAACAAGAATAGAAAATGCGAGGCTATGGAAACTCTAGAGGAGAATAAGAAAGGACACAGAGGGAAAATTGAGAACCATTGTGCTTAAGGAATTCCACAATGCACCTTACTCGGATATCCAAGAGTAAACAAAATTTCTTGTGGATATGAATTAATTGTATTTTTGGAATGGGAAAATGAAGGATGCAACAAAATTTGTGCCTCGATGCTTAGAATACAAGAAGGTAAAGGCCGAGCATATTCATCTTGTTGTACTACTCTATCCACATGAAGTAGCTCAATGGAAGTGGCAAGTGATAAGCATAGATTTCGTGCAATAGTTGCCTAGATCAAAAAAACATCATTATATGATATTAGTCGTGGTGGATAAGGTGACAAAGGTGGCCCACTTTATACCAGTGGAACCTTAAGGATGATTTACCAATACTTGCAAGAAAGTTTGTTCGTGAAATCTTCATATTGCGTGTGATACCAAAGCAGATAATCTCATATAGAAACACCCACATGACATCTCGATTTTGGTAGCCGCTTTAAGTGGCCTTGGGATGAAGTTAAACTTCAATTTCGCTTTACGCCCAAAGACTAATGGCCAAACAAAGCAAGTTAATTAGGTCTTAAAGGACATGTTGAGAATGTAATGCATGGATTAGTAATACAAATGAGAGAAGTACCTTCCACTAGTGGAGTTTGCTTATAATAACACATACCATTACGCACTAAATCGGTTGGGATATAGTTGAGGACAAAGAGATAGTCAATCCGGACATGTTGATTGAAATGGAAGAGCAAGTGAAGCTTATAAGACACAAATCAAGGAAGCCACAGGGCAGGCAAAAAGAGTCACACCGATAAAGAGAGAACGGATAGGAAGTTCTCTGTAGGTGCCAAAGTATTCCTATGAGTCAACTGAAAGAAGAGCTCGATTAAATTTAATAAATAAGCTGAATTGGCACCCCGATATGTGGGACCCTTTGATGTATTAGAAGCCATTGATCCAGTCACCTATAAGCTAGCTTTGCCTCCAACCTTATCACAGTTACAAGACGTATTTCATATATCATTGCTTAAGAAATATACAGTTGATGCATCTCATATTCTGGATTGGAAATCCTTGCAAGTACAAGACCCAGACATGGTAGCCATAAACCAATTAAAATGTTGGATATGCACAAGCTCGCTTGCATAATAGAAAGGTGGCTCAATGTAAGGTCCAGTGGGACCAGTGCTCTGAGGAGGGTGCCACCTAGGAGAATTATGATGACATGCTAACAGTATTAGTCTTAGACCATTTAGATATTCATATCAACCTTTTATAAGTAATAATTATTTACACAGCTATGGGATAAATGATTATGACTTGAACGCGTTGTTTTGATAATACTATGTGCTACCAATTAGTTTGTGATACTTTATAAATGGACTAATTCAGACAATTAATATTTTCTTTCATTTGCTGCCATTATTGAGCAAAGAGATTTATCAGCAACAATTGTTTTAACGCCAAACAATTACAGGTTTTAGAAATGAATTATGCTTATTTTTCGCTGAAAATAATGCCGAAAAATAATATTTTGGAGTGGTTTTCATGGACATCTGTTGATTATCAAACCTCTTAGTTACTGAAAATTTATGATTGCTAGCATTTATTGTTTTAATCCAGAAAAATGAGAGAGATATTGCTATTGTTGTGCAAAGAAAGCGGTTACAGCATGATGTTTTTCAGATGGTTTTGCTTTTTATTGAGAATTTTTACTGTTATATACATGGAGAATATGCCAAAATTATCAGTGAAGCATATTGATGCTTTTGGAGCATTTAAATATTGCAAACTCGCTGTTTTATTTCAACAGTCATTGGGATGATGAATCTTACTGGTTGGCAAGGATGTCACGTCACATTTTTATCAGTTGCAAAATATTGTTGTGTGATTGTTTACTTATGCCGCAGCTGATGGATATGATGCATAGTTACCGAAGACGTCAAGACGTAGGGACGGGGTTTCCAAGAAAGCAAAAAATTCATAGTTTTTTTTGGGACAGAGGGGGGATGGGTAATAAATGATATATAAATATTAAAAATATACAATGGGTCCCCTCCTAATCCTGGAAAACACAGGAAAGATTATAATTTCAGCACCATAGCCAGCAATGTTACCAAAGGGCATGCAACATCTCTTTATCATGTCACTTATATGATTATATCCTCGAATTAAAAAAATAGTTTTTTGTAACAGTAGAGGCCATGCAAACTACATGAATAGCCATCCATAGACAAAAACCAGCTAAGGTAACTGAAAAACGCTAAAAACTTAAATACAAAGTTGGCCTCTAGAACATCCTAATATACTAGTAAAGCCTCCATTATCATACAAAAAGAGGCAGAAAGACTTGCACAACAAAATTTTGAAACTAAAGAAATCCTTAAAATATTATTGCATATAAGAAAGGCTTAAAAATGTAAAATAGCAGCAACCTCTCATTAGAATATCTTCTTTTGGAACCTACATAAAACAACAAAAGTCCATTTCTTGGGAAGGTAACTTTGCATGGGAAAAGGATTTACATCTAGTATCACTACATAAAGTACTAGTTTTCATTTTCCTCTTTTCAGAGTCATAATCTTTTATGTTTTTTATTTTTTAATATATTTAAAAAAATTGACTCTGGGACTTCGGGACATCCCCAAGACTTCTCCTAGCCATCTCGAGAACATCATGTTGTCTCTTTGGAGTCCCCAAAGTCTCAAAGCACCTAGGACGTCTCGGTGCTTTCCCTAAACTCAAGGAGCATCCCAAGACATCCCCTTCATTTTTGCATTTGGGGGTGTTACCTTTTTTTTACGCAAAGGATTGGCTATTTTTGGACAGTGGCTAAAATTAGCATGCTAAAAATAGCACTAGGCTATTTTAGAGGATTTGGTTACTTTTGGAGGTGCTTAAAATAGACGAAGGTCCAGTTCTATTTTTGGAATGCATGAAGGAAGGGAAGAGAGAGTGCTTTTGCTAAATTAGCATGCTTTTATTATTTTTATTTTAGTAACTGCTGGTTACTAAAATAAATAAAAATAAATGCATGCAGCAGCAAACAGTCCATACGCAGCAGTCAGCAAGAAAAAGACAAAGGAGAGAAAGGACAAAAATGGAAAGAGAGACAAAAAGGACAAAAGACAAAGAGAAAAAGAATTAAATAAATATGAATTGTTGTTCCTATTTGAGCTCATGACACCAAAAGGGATAAAGGAAGATGAATATTTAACAAATATAAGTACAGTTTCAGTCCAGCAGTTTGCCATGCGCCACCAAGGACAAATAAATAAAGGAAAAGGCAGCTCCAGCATAATAAATGAATAAAACAAAAGAAATTTTGTCCTATCCGCCAAGGTGAAGGAATAAATAGTTTTAAAAGAAAACTCCAGGTCCAAAGATAGATATGGCGCATGACGGCAAGAAGGAAAGAATATTAATTAAAAAAATGCAGCTGCTGTTTTAGAAGATTGGGCCCAGCATTGGGAGGGATAAAATAAAATAAAATAAGTTGCTGCAGAGGTTGGTGGCACCAACAGGGCAGGATAAGGAGGATTTTAATTGATTAAATCAGTATGCATGATGCCCATGCACCACAGGGTGAAGGAATAATTAAATAAAAGAAAATTCGCATGCAGACAGGGCTGTTTTTGGACACAGCAGTCCATATAAGGAGATTTTTGAAAAGAAATATATGATATATACTTGAGCACTGATTTGCTCTGGCATCTTCAGCTTTTGTACTTGCACCTCTGAATAAAATAAAGCTTCGTTTTGCCCTCTCATATCGTTGTTTTCAGATTGTTCATTGTGTTTGTTATAGGATATTGTATGTGCTTTAGTGTGGAATCCATTCCCTCTACTGATGTCTTTTCCTAAAATCTTTGAATTTGCTAAAGAAGTTGATGTTATTCTTAGCAAATATCAATGTTTCCGACACAAATATTCAGCATCTAGCGACTCCATTGGCCCAAAGATCCATTTTTCTCAATCAGTAGACCATTTCCTCCATCCTTCCATATTTTTATGAGGTTGTGCAATCATGACTTCAATTCCTCATTGGAATTCCCAATTTCAAGAGGATTATTACTCTCCTCCACCTCCTTTTCCCCAAAATCCTCCCCCAAATCAGTATTATAAGTGCTATCATAATGAATATGCCCATGATCCAAATTTGTATGGTTATCCTAATAATCTTGGTGTTTTTCAAGAGCAGGAATATGCAGATTATGGAAACAATTCCATGCTTAATGATGATTTGCAAATGCAGGTACAATACTTGGAGAGTAAAATGGTACAAATGAGGGCAACAAGTTCCATCAAGGCACCCAAGCTTGGATTCAGGGTACCCTACTCATGGGTCGGTCCAATACCAAACTGGTATAGCCCTCGAGAGAAGATAGACTTTGTGTCTGAATTGATATCAGAAATATCAAAGTGGAATGAAGAGATGAAAGCTAGACAATATAGTGTTGAGAAACCCTATCAATGGGGTAATTCTTCACTTTCATCATGCAGCCCTCCTACTTCTACTTTCCAACCACTTCAACTCGGAGCCCAAGTCCCAAATTCCTACCTTTCTTAAAGTTTTTCCTCCACAAGATCTTACACCTCTCCAATCATCTCAACCATTGCAAAATGAGTTAGCAACCAAACCCACCCTCCCCCATATTCCCATATCCATTATGGAATAAACCTAATCAACAAATAAGTTTAGAAGAGCAGCCAACTAAAGAGCCAAGTGAAGAAGTTCTCAAGCAAAATCTAACAAAATGGAGCTTACAATTTGAGGAAAAACAAATTCCACGATTGGTTAAGCCTCAATGGAGGCGTGTAAGAAAGTGGATGAAGTTACAGAGCAACAGTGAAGAGGAGTATGACGAGCAAGCAAAGGTTAGAAAAAGTTTTCTCAAATCTCTTGAGATACAATGTAAAGATGATGTTTTGAAGAAATATATGAATGTTTCTAAGGATCGATTAGCAATCTTGAGCCTATATCATCTTCAAATCAGTTTGCAAACAGTCATACGAGAGGAGGAAATCAATCGAAGAAATTCAAATTCAAAAGAATTTTCCTCAAGCATGAACAATAAAGAGGATGAGGTTTTATCCGACTTAGAAAATTTTGATGATGAGTCAATTGCATTGTTGTAAGTATTTCACCTCCATCATCTATCTTCTTCAATAAAGACTCTCTTGTTATTACACCTTTTTCAAGCTGGAAAAAGAGCCAAATATGAGGTTGTTTGCAAAGGATGAAGTAGAAAATGTTTCGATTCGGTCTCCATGCATCCAATATGATCGGGGAAGGGCCTCAAGTACTCCAAATGATGAAGTTGCACACAAAGACGAGGAGCATATCAAAAAAATCAGTTTATCAAACATTAAAACCCATGTCCAATCAAGTATTTGGCTAGTTTAGAGCCACGAAGGAGTTTCCCTCGGTTGTGCTCATTTCGAGAGGATAAGAAAGAGCTTCAAATTGCCAAAAATCAGCCCCAACATCTACAAAGACAAAGTGCAGATCCTATAGAGGTGTTCATTCTTTTCTGGGCTGATATTTTGAGCAAATCAATGGTGCAAACCATGTTTGCACTTATACCATGTGATCTAGTTACAAAATTGATCTCATGGCCGCACTTTCTAAGAAAAGGAAGTTATTTCTCCCAACCAGTATGTGGGTTTGTTTAGCTTTCCTTTCTCTTTGTTTAGATTAGGAGTAGTTTAGGTTTGTTTCTTGCATAAGAAGTGCTTGCATGCACATGTTTTCCTTTCGTTGGAGAGAGTATTTCAATGGTTTTGTTTTTAGGATATACAAGTTATTGTGAGGTATGTGACTCCATAGCCCAGTGGATGCAGAAGGCTACTGATCTTTTTGTTTAGCAAGCAAACAATCCCGTGATGTCGCCAAAATGTTACCATATTTTCCACTCAAAGGATTGGCTATTTTTGGAAAGTGGCTAAAAATAGCATTTGGCTAAAATTAGCGTGCTAAAACTAGTTCTTAGCTATTTTAGAGAATTTGGTTACTTTTGGAGGTGCTTAAAATAGACGAAGGTCTGGCTCTATTTTTGGAATGCATAAAGCAAGGGAAGAGAGAGTGCTTTCGCTAAATTAGCATGCTTTTATTATTTTAGTAACTGCTGGTTACTAAAATAAATAAAAAAAAAATGCATGCAGCAGCAAACAGTCCATACGCAGCAGTCAGCAAGAAAAAGACAAAGGAGAGAAAGGACAAAAATGGAAAGAGAGACAAAAAGGACAAAAGACAAAGAGAAAAAGAATTAAATAAATATGAATTGTTGTTCCTATTTGAGCTCATGACACCAAAAGGGATAAAGGAAGATGAATATTTAACAAATATAAGTACAGTTTCAGTCCAGCAGTTTGCCATGCGCCACCAAGGACAAATAAATAAAGGGAAAAGGCAGCTCCAACCCAAAATGCATAATAAATGAATAAAACAAAAGAGCTTTTGTCCTATCCGCCAAGGTGAAGGAATAAATAGTTTTAAAAGAAAACTCCAGGTCCAAAGATAGATATGGCGCATGACGGCAAGAAGGAAAGAATATTAATTAAAAAATACAGCTGCTGTTTTAGAAGATTGGGCCCAGCATTGGGAGGGATAAAATAAAATAAAATAAGTTGCTGCAGAGGTTGGTGGCACCAACAGGGCAGGATAAGGAGGATTTTAATTGATTAAATCAGTATGCATGATGCCCATGCACCACAGGGTGAAGGAATAATTAAATAAAAGAAAATTTGCATGCAGACAGGGCTGTTTTTGGACACAGCAGTCCATATAAGGAGATTTTGAAAAAGAAATATATGATATATACTTGAGCACTGATTTGCTCTAGCATCTTTAGCTTTTGTACTTGGACCTCTGAATAAAATAAAGCTTCGTTTTGCCCTCTCATATCGTTGTTTTCAGATTGTTCATTGTGTTTGTTATAGGCTATTGTATGTGCTTTAGTGTGGAATCCATTCCCTCTAACTTTTTGTCTTTTCTAAAATCTTTGAATTTGCTAAAGAAGTTGATGTTATTCTTAGCAAATATCAATGTTTCCGACACAAATATTCAGCATCTAGACTCCATTGGCCCAAAGATCCCTTTTTCTCAAGCAACAGACCATTTCCTCCATCCTTCCATATTTTTATGAGGTTGTGCAATCATGATTTCAATTCCTCATTGAATTCCCAATTTCAAGAGGATTATTACTATCTCCTCCACCTCCTTTTTCCCAAAATCCTCCTCCAAATCAGTATTATAAGTGCTATCATAATGAATATGCCCATGATCCAAATTTGTATGGTTATCCTAATAATCTTGGTGTTTTTCAAGAGCAGTTATGCAGATTATGGAAACAATTCATGCTTAATGATGATTTGCAAATGCAGGTACAATACTTGGAGAGTAAAATGGTACAAATGAGGGCAACAAGTTCCATCAAGGCACCCAAGCTTGGATTCAGTGGTACCCTACTCATGGGTCGGTCCAATACCAAACCGGTATAGCCCTCGAGAGAAGATAGACTTTGTGTCAATTGATATCCAAAATATCAAAGTGGAATGAAGAGATGAAAGCTAGACAATATAGTGTTGAGAAACCCTATCAATGGGGTAATTCTTCACTTTCATCATGCTATAGCCCTCCTACTTCTACTTTCCAACCACTTCATAATCTAGCCCAAGTCCCAAATTCCTACCTTTCTTAAAGTTTTTCCTCCACAATATCTTACACCTCTCCATCATCTCAACCATTGCAAAATGAGTTAAAGCAACCAAACCCACCCCTCCCCCATATTCCCAATCCATTATGGAATAAACCTAATCAACAAATAAGTTTAGAAGAGCAAACTCAAGAGCCAAGTCAAGAAGTTCTCAAGCAAAATCTAACAAAATGGAGCTTACAAGCTTTGAGGAAAAACAAATTCCACGATTGGTTAAGCCTACAATGAGGAATGTGTAAGAAAGTGGATGAAATTTAGCAACAGCAAGAGGAGTATGACGAGCAAGCAAAGGTTAGAAAAGTTTTCTCAAATCTCTTGAGATACAATGTAAAGATGATGTTTTGAAGAAATATATGAATGTTTCTAAGGATCGATTAGCAATCTTGAGCCTATATCATCTTCAAGATCACTTTGCAAAGCAATCATACAGAGGAGGAAATCAATGAAAAATTCAAATTCAAAAGAATTTTCCTCAAGCATGAACAATAAAGAGGATGAGGTTTTATCCGACTTAGAAAATTTTGATGATGAGTCAATTAAATTGAAGTATTTCACCTCCATCATCTATCTTCTTCAATAAAGACTCTCTTGTTATTACACCTTCTTTCTAGCTCAAAAAGAGCCAAATATGAGGTTGTTTGCAAAGGATGAAGTAGAAAATGTTTCAGTTCGCATCTCCATGCATCCAATATGATCGTGGAAGGGCCTCAAGTACTCCAAATGATGAAGTTGCACACAAAGAAGAGGAGCATATCAAAAAAATCAGTTTATCACTATGAGAAACCATGTCCAATCAAGTATTTGGCTAGTTTAGAGCCACATAAGGAGTTTCCTCACAGTTTCATTTCAGAGGATAAGAAAGAGCTTCAAATTGCCAAAAATCAGCCCCAACATCTACAAAGACAAAGTGCAAATCCTATAGAGGTGTTCATTCTTTTCTGGGCTGATATTTTGAGCAAAATCAATGGTGCAAACCATGTGCCGCACTTATACCATGTGATCTAGTTACCAAATTGATCTCATGGCCACACTTTCTAAGAAAAGGAAGTTATTTCTCCCAACTAGTATGTGGTTTTGTTTAGCTTTCCTTTCTCTTTGTTTAGATTAGGAGTAGTTTAGGTTTGTTTCTTGCATAATAAGTGCTTGCATGCACATGTTTTCCTTTTGTTGGAGAGAGTATTTCAGTGGTTTTGTTTCAGAGGATACAAGTTATTGACAGAGGTATGTGACTCCATAGCCCAATGGATGCAAAAGGCTATTGATCTCTTTGTTTAGCAAGCAAACAATCACGTGATGTCGCCAAAATGTTACCATATTTTCCACTCAAGGATTGGCTATTTTTGGAAAAAAAAAATGGCTAAAAATAGCATTTGGCTAAAATTAGCGTGCTAAAACTAGTTCTTAGCTATTTTAGAGAATTTGGTTACTTTTGGAGGTGCTTAAAATAGACGAAGGTCTGGCTCTATTTTGGAATGCATAAAGCAAGGGAAGAGAGAGTGCTTTCGCTAAATTAGCATGCTTTTATTATTTTAGTAACTGCTGGTTACTAAAATAAATAAAAATAAATGCATGCAGCAGCAAACAGTCCATACGCAGCAGTCAGCAAGAAAAGACAAAGGAGAGAAAGGACAAAAATGGAAAGAGAGACAAAAAGGACAAAAGACAAAGAGAAAAAGAATTAAATAAATATGAATTGTTGTTCCTATTTGAGCTCATGACACCAAAAGGGATAAAGGAAGATGAATATTTAACAAATATAAGTACAGTTTCAGTCCAGCAGTTTGCCATGCGCCACCAAGGACAAATAAATAAAGGAAAAGGCAGCTCCAGCATAATAAATGAATAAAACAAAAGAAATTTTGTCCTATCCGCCAAGGTGAAGGAATAAATAGTTTTAAAAAGAAAACTCCAGGTCCAAAGATAGATATGGCGCATGACGGCAAGAAGGAAAGAATATTAATTAAAAAAATGCAGCTGCTGTTTTAGAAGATTGGGCCCAGCATTGGGAGGGATAAAATAAAATAAAATAAGTTGCTGCAGAGGTTGGTGGCACCAACAGGGCAGGATAAGGAGGATTTTAATTGATTAAATCAGTATGCATGATGCCCATGCACCACAGGGTGAAGGAATAATTAAATAAAAGAAAATTCGCATGCAGACAGGGCTGTTTTTGGACACAGCAGTCCATATAAGGAGATTTTTGAAAAAGAAATATATGATATATACTTGAGCACTGATTTGCTCTAGCATCTTTAGCTTTTGTACTTGGACCTCTGAATAAAATAAAGCTTCGTTTTGCCCTCTCATATCGTTGTTTTCAGATTGTTCATTGTGTTTGTTATAGGCTATTGTATGTGCTTTAGTGTGGAATCCATTCCCTCTACTGATGTCTTTTCCTAAAATCTTTGAATTTGCTAAAGAAGTTGATGTTATTCTTAGCAAATATCAATGTTTCCGACACAAATATTCAGCATCTAACGACTCCATTGGCCCAAAGATCCCTTTTTCTCAAGCAATAGACCATTTCCTCCATCCTTCCATATTTTTATGAGGTTGTGCAATCATGACTTCAATTCCTCATTGGAATTCCCAATTTCAAGAGGATTATTACTCTCCTCCACCTCCTTTTTCCCAAAATCCTCCTCCAAATCAGTATTATAAGTGCTATCATAATGAATATGCCCATGATCCAAATTTGTATGGTTATCCTAATAATCTTGGTGTTTTTCAAGAGCAGGAATATGCAGATTATGGAAACAATTCCATGCTTAATGATGATTTGCAAATGCAGGTACAATACTTGGAGAGTAAAATGGTACAAATGAGGGCAACAAGTTCCATCAAGGCACCCAAGCTTGGATTCAGGGTACCCTACTCATGGGTCGGTCCAATACCAAACTGGTATAGCCCTCGAGAGAAGATAGACTTTGTGTGTCGAATTGATACAAAATATCAAAGTGGAATGAAGAGATGAAAGCTAGACAATATAGTGTTGAGAAACCCTATCAATGGGGTAATTCTTCACTTTCATCATGCAGCCCTCCTACTTCTACTTTCCAACCACTTCAACCGGAGCCCAAGTCCCAAATTCCTACCTTTCTTAAAGTTTTCCTCCACAAGATCTTACACCTCTCCAATCATCTCAACCATTGCAAAATGAGTTAGCAACCAAACCCACCCCTCCCCCATATTCCCATATCCATTATGGAATAAACCTAATCAACAAATAAGTTTAGAAGAGCAGCCAACTAAAGAGCCAAGTGAAGAAGTTCTCAAGCAAAATCTAACAAAATGGAGCTTACAAATTTGAGGAAAAACAAATTCCACGATTGGTTAAGCCTACAATGGAGGCGTGTAAGAAAGTGGATGAAGTTACAGAGCAGCAAGAGGAGTATGACGAGCAAGCAAAGGTTAGAAAAAATTTCTCAAATCTCTTGAGATACAATGTAAAGATGATGTTTTGAAGAAATATATGAATGTTTCTAAGGATCATTAGCAATCTTGAGCCTATATCATCTTCGAGATCAGTTTGCAAACAATCATACACAGAGAGGAAAATCAGCGAAGAAATTCAAATTCAAAAAGAATTTTCCTCAAGCATGAACAATAAAGAGGATGAGGTTTTATCCGACTTAGAAAATTTTGATGATGAGTCAATTGCGGTTGTAAGTATTTCACCTCCATCATCTATCTTCTTCAATAAAGACTCTCTTGTTATTACACCTTCTTTCAAGCTGGAAAAAGAGCCAAATATGAGGTTGTTTGCAAAGGATGAAGTAGAAAATGTTTCAGTTCAGTCTCCATGCATCCAATATGATCAGGGAAGGGCCTCAAGTACTCCAAATGATGAAGTTGCACACAAAGACGAGGAGCATATCAAAAAAATCAGTTTATCACCATGCGAGAAACCCATGTCCAATCAAGTATTTGGCTAGTTTAGAGCCACAGAAGGAGTTTCCATCAGTTGTGCTCATTTCAGAGCATAAGAAAGAGCTTCAAGTTGCCAAAAATCAGCCCCAACATCTACAAAGACAGAGTGCAGATCCTATAGAGGTGTTCATTCTTTTCTGGGCTGATATTTTGAGCAAATCAATGGTGCAAACCATGTTTGCACTTATACCATGTGATCTAGTTGCAAAATTGATCTCATGGCCGCACTTTCTAAGAAAAGGAAGCTATTTCTCCCAACCAGTATGTGGTTTTGTTTAGCTTTACTTTCTCTTTGTTTAGGTTAGGAGTAGTTTAGGTTTGTTTCTTGCATAATAAGTGCTTGCATGCACATGTTTTCCTTTCGTTGGAGAGAGTATTTCAGTGGTTTTGTTTCAGATGATACAAGTTATTGTCAGAGGTATGTGACTCCATAGCCCAATGGATGCAAAAGACTATTGATCTCTTTGTTTAGCAAGCAAACAATCACGTGATGTCGCCAAAATGTTACCATATTTTCCACTCAAAGGATTGGCTATTTTTGGAAAGTGGCTAAAAATAGCATTTGGCTAAAATTAGCGTGCTAAAAACTAGTTCTTAGCTATTTTAGAGAATTTGGTTACTTTTGGAGGTGCTTAAAATAGACGAAGGTCTGGCTCTATTTTTGGAATGCATAAAGCAAGGGAAGAGAGAGTGCTTTCGCTAAATTAGCATGCTTTTATTATTTTAGTAACTGCTGGTTACTAAAATAAATAAAAATAAATGCATGCAGCAGCAAACAGTCCATACGCAGCAGTCAGCAAGAAAAAGACAAAGGAGAAAGAAAGGACAAAAATGGAAAGAGAGACAAAAAGGACAAAAGACAAAGAGAAGGAGAATTAAATAAATATGAATTGTTGTTCCTATTTGAGCTCATGACACCAAAAGGGATAAAGGAAGATGAATATTTAATAAATATAAGTACAGTTTCAGTCCAGCACAGTTTGCCAGCGCCACCAAGGACAAATAAATAAAGGAAAAGGCAGCTCCGGCATAATAAATGAATAAAACAACAGAAATTTTGTCCTATCCACCAAGGTGAAGGAATAAATAGTTTTTAAAAGCAAACTCCGAGTCCAAAGATAGACATTGCGCATGAAGGCAAGAAGAAAAGAATATTAATTAAATAAATACAGCTGCTGTTTTAGAAGATTGGGCCCGGCATTGGGAGGGATAAAATAAAATAAAATAAGTTGCTGCAGAGGTTGGTGGCGCCAACAGGGCAGGATAAGGAGGATTTTAATTGATTAAATCAGTATGCATGCTGCCCATGCACCACAGGGTGAAGGAATAAATTAAATAAAAGAAAATTTGCATGCAGACAGGGCTGTTTTTGGACGCAGCGGTCCATATAGTGAGAGTTTTGTAAAAGAAATATATGATATATACTTGAGCACTAATTTGCTCTGGCATCTTTAGCCTTTGTATTTGCACCTCTGAATAAAATAAAGCTTCGTTTTTCCCTCTCATATCATTGTTTTCAAATTGTTCATTGTGTTTGTTATAGGATATTGTATGTGCTTTAGTGTGGAATCCATTCCCTCTACTGTTGTCTTTTCCTAAAACCTTTGAATTTAATTTTGCAAAATAGTTCAGGGTTGTGCAGGTGTGTGAATCTTTAATTCTTTGTGTGCAGAGTTACATGCAAGTATCACACTATTGGTGTATCGCCCTTTATTTGCCTTTTCCCGCATTCCTTTTCATTTTTCCTTGTCAAAGTTTTCGTTTTTAGGTGATTCACAAGAGAACCAGCCCTCTCTCGAGGTTCACCTCGGACATAGGTTATCCACACCTTGAGGTGTGCCAATTTTGTCACAGGAGAGAGAGTACACAAACCATTCTCTATCAAGGTGCAACTTCAAGGGTGACAAGGGGTGCACGGGGATGTTTCATCCCGTTTCTAAGCAGCCGTGGCGGCTTGGGGATGGGGGTGCGCATCCGTGCGTAACACTAATATGATGTGATATTGCTACATGATGAGCTGATTTTCTTAAGAATCTCGATTATTTTTAATATGCTTCGGTTATGTATTGATTGTGCCTAACGGACTAACTACCTATTTGGTGGAATGATGTGGATGCAAGACAAGTACACCCCCTCGCTGAAACACTGGGCATGTAGAGGCAAGTCATCATCGAGGAGAGGGTTGCACGAGCGAGTGTGGACTACCCAAATAGGAAAGGTATGGAAAACCTCACACACACATGGGTTTGGAAAATAATGTTGGATAGTTTTTACTTGTTATCGTACTTTTGTGATGCAATTAGAATTCAAAATTGATCCTATCAAGTGTGTTTTATTAATTGTCACAGACTCGTGACCAAGCACATGTAATGATACTCACTACTCCGATTACGTGGTTGACATAATGTCTCCAACATAATTTGACACGTGTGTGCCAGTGAGTCGTAGTGAGCACAATTTACACCCTAGTACAAGAAAATACCTTATAAATTTTGTTTGACCTTGTTGTTTTTCTTTTTTTTAGCCTTATTATCCGATTAGAAGTCAAAAATAATAGCATATGTGTGAGTTCGAAGTCTTAACTCACGCCAACCATACATAATGAGGTTACAAAAGGCATAGTTTGGTCTTTATATACACGAATGAGTTTGTTCGGGGTCTTAATTATAGGAAAGCTGTTATTTAAATGCTCCACCATGATCACTGTTGTTATCTATAGTTTTTGGGTGGCAATAGTTATGAGTAGTAATATTTGGTATAAGTCTAAGCCTTTGAGGACAATCAACATTTAGTTGACATTAATTATTAACATAAACTATTGCTAGCCTCCTTTGAATGAGGCAAGTAGACTCAATTCTCAAGTCTAAAATATTAATCAATGATTTATTATTATTGTTACCATTTTTTCCTCGCTACTAACTAAAAATTTGAATATTCATCATTAGATTTATTATTATCATCATTGCCTTGTGAAAGCCACAAGGGAAAAAGTTAAAAGTCTTCTTCTTTTCATTCAAAGATGAAAGCCCTAATTTAGGGAGCTAATGCTAACCTATTGCTTTACTCCAACTCGGGGTTACTCCCAATTTCAATTGTTGCATGAATCGGAAGACTATTTGAGCAGCCGCTAATTTTAATTAAGAAAAAGGGGATATCCTAGTTTTCTTTACATGATCAACAATGTCGAAGGAAGGTATAGATTCAGATACCTGAGCTGCTTTCTGCGGTTGAGATGAAGAACTTACATTCTTATTTCTGGGAGCTAAGGAAGAAGGTAAAGGGCTGCCCCTTCTTTGTTCATCAGTTAATGCCTCAGCTTGATGAGTTTGTGATCTTGTAAATATTGCATATGTATGACCATGATCATCTTCATGAAGTTTCGCATCGTCATTTTCAAATTTGTAGTTTCAGTAATTAATGTTGGAGTCGCCAATAGGACCTCCAAAATCATCATTCTCGAGCTGATCAGTGTCACTTCCTGGTCTTCTTCATTCATCTCCACATTGTTTCTGGGAGCAACTTCAATTACTAATCTTAGGGAACCAACAATGCGGTTCCGGTTGTTATTGTTGTTGAAATTCCGAGCGAGGCGGGCATGTTGTTGCCCTAAGCCATTTGAGTCATTTGTTTCTTCACCTGCATCATTTCATTTGCTAACTTTTGCAATAGTGAATCGGATGTAGTAGCAGAAGATGAACTTTCAGCTCTAGAAGTGCTGCTCTTTATTTTTCCAACCATGATGAGGTCATCTTCAATTTCAACCGCCATGTTTTGGGTTGCTAACAAGTCAGCAGAACGTGCTCTTCGCAGTTGATAGCTTATTTCAGGAAGTAAAGCATTGATGAAGAAAACCTTTTGATTCTCGTCACTTAGAGAAGCAGAAGCCGGAATTTTGTATTCTTTGGAATTTTGCAATAAAATCCCACATGTGCTCTTGTGGTTCCTTCTTTAGCTAAGTCAGTTGGGTTATCAATGTATTGGAATCTTCAGCTGGCTTGAATCTCTTCAGAATGCATCTCTCATAGTGGCCCAGTTGGTTATGGTGCCAAGAGCTAGCCGGTAGAACCATTCTCCAGCCAAGTCATGCAGAGTCTCTATGAAAAGCCGAATGACACACATCTTCATGTTCTACTACGAGCACTCCACAGGATATAAAACAACGCAGTGATCATCTGGATTCTGCTTTCCGTCTCCAAAGAATTTTGGAAAAAAATTTCTCGTCCCTTTACGTAGATCATGCATAGAGTCAAATTCGTAGAGGTCCAAAGGATGCACCCCATGGAGCAGTGCTTTGCACAATATGCAAGTGGTTGATTCTACATCATGATGAACGGTCGCGCTTCTTTGAGAATAGACTTTGTGAATAATTCCAACTGTCGGATTATACTAAAGATGATCCGGATCTGGATAAGTTTGCACTCTTCTTCCTAGTGAAAGACTGGATCTGCGGCTTCAACTCGAGAAAGCTCGCTCGCTAATTTGTGTTGTTCCCAAATGAATGAGTCGCCAAAAACTATTGGCTAGATTTTCTGCATAATCAAAACCTAGGCGGTCATGAGATAAATCTCCCTCATTTACCGGTGAGGCTCTGTCATCACCAATCCGGCACTATGATAATTCTTCACCGAACTCCTCGTGCTTTATGATTATTTACTAATGCACACCTTTAGTTTGGTGGATGTAATCTAGAAACAAAACAACAACCGAACACAAGAATACCATCGACTATGATAAGACAGAATGATGACAAATCTAAAATATCAAAGTAAATTATAATATTAACATGAAATTGTTACAATCTCACCCATGAGGTACTTCAACAAGACTATGGGAGAAACTTTACATTACACCTCTTGATGGCTTCTTAACACACCTTTAACTGATGGCTTCCTTTGCACACTTCCTACAATATTTCTCACTACTTCTTTCTATGCCAAATGAGGGGGGTGGCCTCTCTATTTATAGAACTTCCAGGCTTATCCATCCTATCTCTAAGATAGGATAAGAAATCCACTCTGACGAATCATATTCCATACCTTAACTCTTATCTGTACATGTAAGCTTATCTCTTAAGATAAGATAAACCTTATCATTTTACATGGGTTCCACATTTTTAGACTTTTTACAAATAAAATACACAAAATATTTATGACCTCACTCCTTGTCCTTATTACCAATATAATATTTCTAATTCCTAATCATGTAGACCCTACTTCTCTAATTACCCAAACTTTGACATTTTAACATTACCGGACCACTTACGACAAATATTTACTTTTACAACATTCCTATTGTAGATTTGACTATTACCGTACTCCACATTATCCATGGACACCGTCAGACGACAAATGTGGCTGTTATCTTCTATCGACGCTACTACTAATTATACTTAACAACATCCTATTCCTAATACATACATTAATGAAATAGAAATTATGGAGGAAAATTTTAGTGTCGATGACTCCTATGTAAGATTTTGTCAGTTATATATCCTAATATCTATTTGTGGGTATTACTTTAACCGTAACTCATGAACCATAGCTATACGGTTCTGCAACAAGTAAGCAACTGTAAAAGAAAGGAAAAATTTACAAAAGAGGAAAATAATAGGAAACGGAAGAAAGTAGAGAGGATGTGCAACCCAAGCAATAGTTTACAGAGTTGATTGCATGCACATAGATTAAAACAAATAGATCATTAAGCACACGAAATTTAAAGCACAGAAACCTTCGATCTAGATCTAAAATAACACAAAGTTTATGAACAGATCTAGAAAAAAAGTAAAAGCAAAATGCACCCCACGACACAAAGTTCTCCGAAAATCTCCTCTATATTCCTTTGCTTGCAGAAATCAGGGGTTTCAGCTCAAAGTTTGGAACACAAGAATGCTGATTACAAATTTTGATCATTTAACCCATAGGTTCTTCCTCTATTTATAGTGTATAAAGGGCAATTACAAATAGGAAGCTTTAAATGAATTCCCGCATGTGGAAGCTATGAAAAGGGAAACAACTGGCAATCTTCCTCCTGGAATTCCTCTTTGCATGACATGCATGATTTATAACTGAAAAATAGAACCTTCTATTTTGCATGTCTGCCACCTATTTCCAAGTAATTGACTTCTTCAAGTAACGGCTTTTAAACCAATCACTTAAGTTTTATAATTTAATTGATTGCTCAATTACTTTGTCGGAGAAAATAAAAGAAAGAGGAAAATAAATAAGAAGAAAAAGTCATAACACTTCCAATCTTGTTCTTTTTCCATACTTCTGCATGCGCAATTGACTCTTTTGCCTTTGATTCTCACCAAATTGGATCCGGAAGTATTGTGACTCGTGATTTGCTTGCAAGTATTGCCTTTGACTGCCTTCCTTCTATCCTTGAAGCTTTTGTAGTTCTTCTTGATCAAGACATGCACCAAAGGTCAATGTTTGTCAGTAAATAATTCAAACAAAACTCATCGTCTTTTATTTAAAATTGCATATGAGCAATTTTAAATTTTGGAAAGCACTCTGGGTGAATGCAAACACAAGTAAATTCAATGAAGGCTTCAACTGGAAGATTGGGAGCACATGCACAAGCTTCTGAAAGGAATTCTCCATGCATTGACTTCTACACTGCGTTAGAAACAAGAGGATGAAGTTTTGCCGGAAGCCTTTGCAATTATGAGAGTTGAATCTGTCAATCAAATTGGTGATAGGTTCAGGGCCTATGTCTGTATCATTGACTTCAGCAAATCTGGAAGCTATGCATGATTATGTTGATATTTCTCTTTCATCATGCTTCAACATGGCTGGAACAATCTTTGTCTGAGCTCTTTTTCTTTTAATTCTCGCAGAATCCCTTGCAATTGGATCCATTTATGCGAGATCCGCAACTTCTTCGATTCGGAAGATATATTCAATGTACATGACATTGATTTGAGCACTTGTGAAGAATACCTACAATTTATTCAGACAAAGATGGAGTCCATGACATGAATACTTGATTTTTATCACCAAAATCTGCATATAAAGTCTGCTGCCCTAAAATTTTTGGTTTTGCATGCATGCAAAGCAAGCAAAAACATTATTTAATTCACTTGGGCACTTATATCAACATGCAGATAATTATCATAGCAAGAATCAAGTCATTCAAACCCTAGGCGCCAAACCTTGAAGCTCCCTGGCAATGAAAAACACTCTTTAATACAAAAACCTCCTTCCTTTGGCGCCAAAATATGTTTGGTCTACAATCCTTTGCAAAAAGAATTAATTGTTTCTTTATTATGACAGCCCATGCTTATATAACCCTTAGCATTCTATTTCTAATAATTGCCCTTCCTATTTCTGGCAATTTAATTAATAAACAATCATGTTTATTCACCCAAATTGGGCACCCAATTATGCATGTTGTTGGTTGTTTTTAAATAAATTTATTTTATTTATTTTTAGCATGCATCCTTGACTTCTCTTTAGCTCTTCCACTTGCATTGACTTTCCTTCTATTTATGGCGCCAAAATTGGGTGAATAAACCATTAATAAATATTATTAATTGCATTGTATTCACCCAAGGTGGGTCACACTTTTTGGCAAGAGGAATTGCTAAAAATAAGAAGTCAACTTGATGGGAATTTCCACCTTGCACTGCAGCTCCAAAAATCCCCTCTTCCACTTAAGTGATTTGACTTTCATCATGGGAATTTTTACCCTACAAGGCAGGTAAGAAATTCCCGTCGGTGCTTTAAGTGATTTTTCTTTTATAATGGGAATTTTTACCCTGCAAGGCAGGTAAGAAATTCCCGCCTGCTTGCCACCTCTAATATTCCCATTGCAGCTTAAGTGACTTTGACTTCATGGCAAAAGTACCTGTAAGGCGGATAAGAAATTTCTGTCGGTGCTTTAAGTGATTTTTCTTTTATAATGGGAATTTTTACCCTGCAAGACAGGTAAGAAATTCCCGTCTGCCTGCCACCTCTAATATTCCCATTGCAGCTTAAGTGACTTTGATTTCATGGGAAATAATACCTGCAAGACAATAAAGAAATTCCTTGCCTGCCACTACCAAAAATCCCATTGCAGCTTACAATCATTAATTCCAACAAATGCAACTTGCCTGGGAGAGGCTTTTTGTGCATGACTTCATCTTTTTTGGTCAAAAGTTTACATTTTGAGGTTGATTCCTTTTGGTGTTGCATCAGTAGATGATCTCCAAATGTTTCAGGCAATTAAATAGACTATCCTAGCAAAGGAATTGACCTAGGGGAATTTCACAGAGAAACAAACGGAGAAAACCGGAGAAAAACGTAAAACAAAATAAATAAAAGTGAAAAATGTTGCCAGAAGTTGCAGACAATGCCCTGAATTCATTCCTAGTGAAAACCCTATCGAGATGAGTGAATACTAACACGCAAAACTTCAACCGGAGCACAATTTACTTGAATCGGGGCATTATTTATTCAATAAATAATTAAATAAAAATTTCCCGCAGACAAAACTTGGAGGGATAAAATGATTTTGGGTATCCGGGTATTTGTCGAAATTGGCTCATATGATTCACTGGGAATATCCTAACATAATACAGACATCTTCTGGCAATAAAACACAAAAGACCCATTATTTTAAAAAAATGAATTTTTTTCAAATGGGTAGTCTCAAATTTCAGGGTGAAATCTGGGGACACCACTACGAGTTTTTAATATGGACGTCGAATGTGGATTGTATGCACATGGTGAAGTGATATATAAATATGAATTCTTATTTTAAAATTTATCTATATATATTTAATATTTATAATTTTATATATTATTTTAATAGACATCCCTTGCCGTCCCCCACCATCCAAAAATTTTAGAAATTTTTTGTCGTCCCGGAGTCTTAGGTAACTATGCTTGTGAGAAATGCTTACAGAGTTAGAATGCATCTGCAAATAGTTATTTTCTGCCATAGATAGTACAAGGAAATCTCTACAAGTAAAAGTTTGTAAATATTCTTCTTGTTTTCCTGAATTATAGCCTTAGTAAACATTCATACATATTCTTCTTGCTGTCCTGATTACAGAATTAATAAATATTGATACATTCTTCTTGCTGTCCTGATAACAGTAAATATTTGTGAAAAATCATCTTACTGATCTGTTCACAGCATGATTAACATTTTTACAATTCTCCTTGCTATTTGGCTAAGGACTTAGGATTACACTCTTGCTGTCATAATAAGAACATTGGTTAACTGAGAAAGCTTACTTGTTTGCTGGATGGAAGCAATAGATGTGATCATGTTAACCAATCTTGCTCACACCAACCTTGAGCAAGCTCATAACCTAGGACACACACGTGTTCCACTTAGAGGCTTATACAGCTGAACCTAGTGATTAAATGCGTGATACATGTTAGTTGACAGCATATTGTGGGACTGTGTAAGATCTGCTGACTTTGCATTAAAATTGAACTGCATTAGTACTTATAGATGATTTCATAACAGAAACAAAGACAATTTGATTTTATTTACATGAAATATTATTCACTCTGATCCAGGAATTAAGTTTGTTTTCAGATTGATGCTTTATATGGTGACATAGGACACTGAGGAGGGAACATGAAGGGAGCTCCGCCCTTCATGAAGTCTCTTCCATGTCCTCAATTTCTTGCTTGTTTTTCTTTTGGTAATAAAGTTGTGTACAAAAATAGTTGTGTGTGTGATCAGAGGACATAACCCACTGTGTTTTGTGCAAACTGCAAGGTATTAAGCTCTTTAGTAGCTTAGAGCGCTTTAGCCAAAGTAATGTATTGTCGTATCCATTGTCCGGTCACGTTTCCCTGGATCTTGTGCATTCAAAAACATAGGTAAGTGGGGTACACCGATTCTTGTGTTTGATAGCATACACTTGAGGTAGGTACACATACTTCTCTTTTCTTTTCTGTGTTTAAGGATGGACACCTTTATTTGCTCCATCATTGAAGGGCAGAGCCGCCACCCAGTTAGGGAGGTGAAGGGAGATACTTCGAGGTCTTTGGTTGGAGGAAAAGCACTTCGATGATGGTCATAGAGTTGTGTACAGTGATAGTTGTGTGTGTGACCAAAGGACCTAATCCACCGTGTTTTGTGCAAACTGCAAGGCATTAAGCTCTTTAGTAGCTTAGAATGCTTTGGCCAAAGTAATGTATAGTTGTATGCATTGTCTAGTCACATTCCCCTGGATCTTGAGTAGTCAAAAAATATAGGTAAGTGGAGTACACCGAATTCTTATGTTTGATAGCGTATAGTTGAGATAGGTACACATACTTCTCTTTTCTTTTCTCTGTTTAAGGATGGACGCCTTTATTTGCTCCATCATTGAAGGGCAGAGCCACTACCCAGTTAGGGAGGTGAAGGGAGATACTCCAAGGTCTGTGATTGGAGGAAACGTGCTTCGATGATGCTCTCCCTTTCTTATAGCTGCACTTTATTGAGACTAGTACACACAGACTTCGGATGTGGCCAAGATTCTTGTTATTCACTGCTAAAGGGCAGGCATATTGCCCTCATTTCCATATGATCAATTTATAGTTTATGCATTAATGAGAACTAGTAAATTTTTGTACTTCTGTTGTATTTACGCATGTTATAATTTATGGCAGTGACTGTTATAAACTGAAATGTATATTGCTGCCTTATTTAAAAGGAAATAATTTGTATTTCATGCTTGCATATCTTCTAAACAATGAATTGAAAAAACTGCAAATTGAAAGCATTTAATTGGTGTGAAATTTGCCTGCGGGCAGCAACTGGTTAAAATTACTTATACTGATTTTTACGAAGAAATTGAATGCATGGGTTGTTGGATGAATATATATATATATATATATATATATATATATATATATATATTGTTATTAACATTTATTAAAAAAATCATGCTTTTTCATCTTTTATCATGCGAGATCAGTACAGCATGAAGATGATAACTTAGACACCACTGTAGACACCCATAATGGTTTCGTAGACACTCAAAAACACCTATTACCCTGTAGGAAACTATAATGCCCAGTACATCAAATTTGCACAATTGTGCCAAGGCCATGATCAATTTGTCCAAGAACACACAGACACCTTTCATACTTTGGTTGCAAAACTGAATGTTCAAGAATTGGAATAAAATCTTATCTCAAAGTATACATCAAGCTTGAGACCATACATCCAATTTGACATGGATTTCGTCTAGATCTCCTCTCTGGGAGAAGCCTGCAGATTTTCTTGTAAGTAAACAGGGGAATGGCCTTTCGCGCCATCCTTAGAAGAAAGTGACACCATCAAATGATAAGAATAAGCAGCACAAGACTAGCAAGTGGCGTAAAGTCCATAACACTAGCAGTCGCCCCATAAATGACTGTCACGCCGGAAAACTCTACTTGCACAACTCGAACAATGGGTGCTAACATTATGGCAATCGGTAAAGGTAAGCAAATCATGGAATCTGAGCCTAATGTCATGGTAGGTACCACCAAGATTACTTCTACATCCAACTCAGAGTTGGGGGAAGTAAAACATTTGTTCCATTTTCAAATTTGGGTCAATGGACAACTAGTACACTTCATCATTGGCAATGAAAATCAGAAGAACTTGATTTCTCCTAAAGCAATTTATGAATTGAACTTGACAATGGGTGCTAACATTACGGCAATTGATAAAGGTAAGAAAATCATGGAATATGAGCCTAATGCCATGTTAGGTACCACCAAAATTACTTCTACATCCAACTCAGAGTCGGGGGAAGCAAAACGTTTGTTCCATTCTCAAATTTAGGTCAATGGCCAACTCATACACAGTACCCTTCATCATTGACAATGGAAGTCAGAAGAACTTGATTTCTCCTAAAGCAATTTATGAATCGAACTTGACACTAACACCTCACCAAAAACCATACTCAACCATACTTGATTAGATGGTTTAGCTCAGGTTCTAAGGATCACATTAGTGGGCAAAATGTGACCTGGTGTACAAATTCAAGCCTCGTTTTCAGATGCAGTCCTTTGTGATGCTGCACCATTAGAAATATGCAATATTTTACTTGGTCAACCATATCTTTACCATTGACAGGCAATCTATGAAATAAAACTGCATACTAGAATTAGTTCCTAAGCTCTCACTCATTAGCGCCAAGTAGTGCAAGAAGCTAGTCAACTCTAGCAAGAAGTTTCTACTGCTATTGGTCAAACTTGAACAGAAGAATGTCCTTGAGGCACAAACTCTACTATGGTTCTTTCAGCAAACATGCAGCAGTTGCACACCATGTTAGATGAATACAAGATACGTTTCAATCATCTAAGGAAGTGCCTATGCACTATGCAGTAAAGCATACTATTGATTTGATCCCATGACCTCTTCCTAATGCATCTTTATACCACAGATCATTTTTTCATAGCAAAGAGAACAAGCGGCAGATTCATGAACTCGTGGATAAAGGGCACATCAAGACCATCTCATTGCCTTGCGACAACACAATTGTGCTTGCGCTAAAGAAGGATGGCACATGGAGGTTGTACATAGATTACAGAGCTCACAACAAGCTCAAAGTGAATAATCGCTACCCTCTTCCAAGGATTTGAGGACATTTTGGACCAGCTCTACAGTGCTAAGCTCTTAACCAAAATTGATCTTAAGTTTGGGTATCATTAGATTCTTGTTGAACCTACAGACATCTAGAAGACATCCTTCAAAGCAAAGGAAGGTTTGATTGAGTGATTGGTTACGCCCTTCGGCCTGACTAACACACCTGTGAAATTCATGTAGAAGATGAACAACTTATGTTTTGTAGTCTACCTTGATGACATTCTAATCTTCAACAAAACATGGGTTGAACACTTGCGCCATTTTCACCAAATGCTCTATGATTTGCGGCAACAAAAGCTATATACTAACATGGACAAATGTTCATTTTCCATGCAAGAGATATAGTATCTAGGATACATAGTAGACGCACAAGGAGTTCATGTGGACCCAACCAAGATTCGCCTCATCCAGAAATAGCCTACAACAAAGAATCTCATAGAACTTTGCAACTTCTTGGGATTTGAGAATTTCATTATGAGGTTTGTACTTTGATTTTCTCACATCACTTGGCCCTTGAATCAGGTTACCAAAGTTGGCTGCAAGGCAGCCTTCATCTAGTCAGAAGCACAACAGAAAGCATCTAAAGACTTGAAATGTAGACTTTGTTCCATGCTTGTATTCGCATTACCTGATCGTCAACAACCATTTGAGATAGAGAAGGATGCACCCAATCAAGCACTCGGAGCAATCCTCACTCAACAAGGTCATCCAATTGCTTACCACCGTGAAACCTTCACTATGCCAGTAAGGAGCTACCCAACATATGATTTCGAGCTTTGTGTTATTGTTTAAGCATGTAAGCATTGGAAGCATTATATCTTGGGTAGGAAGACTATGATCCGCACAAATCAAAAGCCGCTTCAATTCTTACAGACTCGAAATATCAGGAAATGGTCTTCTTATCTTTAGTAATTCCATCCCAACATCAAGCATAATGCCAATCTAGTCGCCAATCATTAGATCCAACCGTCAATTCAAGATCTCCTCATTGTGCTTGACGCATGTGGACATGAAGTTAACACTTGGTCAGAATTGTATCCATCTAATTCGGACTTTGTGGAAATCTATCAAGAATTTCTTAATGTTAAGTCAGTTCCAAATTTCTACTTGTAGAATGGACTCCTATATCATCTTGGTCACTTGTGTGTACTGCATAAGGCAGAGAGGCAGAAACTAATATGGAAAGCTCACTTCAGTAAGGTTGCAGGACACTTTGGAGTTGAAAATACACATGCAATGTTATAAAAGTATTATTTTGGCCTCACCTCAAGTCAAATGTTGCCAAATACATTACATCTTGTAGCCCATGTGCAATTGCCAAACTGGTCAACAAGAAGAAAGGTATGTATACACTTTTGCAAGTTCCAATGAGACCATAGGAATTTGCTTCCATGGATTACCTCTCAGGCTACCCTACTACCAAACATGGTAATGATTGTGCTTACATAGTAACAGATATATTCTCAAAGATGGCACCTCTCACACATTGTAAGAAACTCATCTCGACTCTAGAGATAGCTCAAGTGTACTTTGAACATGTCTAGGTCCACTCTAGATTGCCATAAACTATCATCTCTAGTAGGGACACAAGGTTCTCGAGTAATTTCTGGAAAGCACTTTCGTCTATGATGGCCACAAAGTTAAACATGTCTACTGTGTTCCATCCTCAAACTGATGGACAGATAGAAGTGGTCAATAGGATGATTGTGCATCTTCTCTAAATGTACAACTCGAAGAAGTAACGTTCAGGGGATGAAAGCCCTCTTTTCATTCAGCATAGCTACAACAGAGCTCTGCAAAGCTCTACCACACAACCTTTTTCAGGTCTGTTTGGGTTTCCAACATTTGGCACCTACTGATGTAGCTTATCCTACATGGCCATCAACAATAGCAACTCCCTTGGCTCAAAAGGAAGTTGATAAAGTTGTTATATTCATTTTCCATACTTGGTACATTCAAAAGCAAGTGCAGATCATTCTGCAACAGGAAAATGCTACGTACAAAGCACTGCCACGACTAACACTGCACACCTTCCAAGTTGTGACCGAGTATGGCTTCACCTACAGAAGGAAAGATTGACGGAACCTTACTACAAGATTCGTACACTTCAGTAAGATCCCTTCACCATCACCAAGCAAGTAGGTGATAACACTTTCAAGCTTAATCTTCCTTCTTACCTTGGGTTGCATCCAATCTTTAACATGGAACTCTTGCACCACTAGTTTCCACCTTATGTGGACACTTCAAATGTTGTAGACTCTTTAGCAATCAGAATTCAATCTAAATGGACAAGACAACAATAGATCCCTTTCTTCCAGATCGTCAAAGCGCATCAAGTACCTTCCCAAGGAAAATGGTTTATAGAAGTGCAAGTTGCTAGCAACTTACCACATCTTTTCCCACAATTGCATGCAATAGAGACCACTGCTCTTCAAGGAATGGCAACTGATCCAGGACGATTCTGAGACATTAAATGACTTGTGGCACCACAACATTGCTTTGTGGCATGATCCGACTTCACCAATGGCTTCAGCATCATATCATGCACATGTATGCATACTGCAAAGTCCTAACTCTTCTAAGATTGCGCAGCTCTGCGTAACGTTAACCAAAGATGATGGATGATGATTTGTTTATGCAGCAGTTGTTACCAATCCTTGTAACAGTCCAATTGATGCTTCGTCTTCCTCCCTTTCACATGAGCACATTCTTTTATAATTTATTCTTGGTAGCGCGAGTGATAAGCATAGAGACTAGGAGTATGGAGACATCATACATTCGACCTCCCGGATCTTGTACACGACTTTGCATGGTACGACTTTGCAATTAAGATTCTACACCTGGTTTTAATTGACTTCCTTGCTCTCCCCTCCGTTTATAGCTGGTGTATCTTTGACCTCTATCATTCATTATATGTTTTCCGCATAATAACACTTCTAGACCCTCACTTAAAGCATTGTCCACCGGATCTCCCTAGGCACTGGATCACATCCACAAGTATTGCATAGCAAGATACTAGAAGCAATTGTTGTTTCAAACTACTGCAGCTTGGAAGTACAAATCTTTAGAAGACTTTGCAGTCCCAAATGTCAAAGACAATGATGATGGGCTTGAGAGTATCTACCTTAGTTGTTGATTCTCAGTCCTGACTTTAAGTTCAGCTTCATTTAGCTTATTTTCCTTCAGCTTACATAGCATCTTACTGCACATTCACTCTTTTAAACCACAACCATTATAGAATGCTCAGCAACCCTCAATACAATTTCAATTCAAAGATTTTGAAGGATCGCAAAATACAAAAATTATGGTATAGGAAAGTTGAAGATCCTGTAGAGTTTGGTCAGCTCCGTTGGACAACGCCACACCATCAACAAGAATGAAAATGAAATCCATATTTGTAAAGACCTAAAGAAAAAGTGAAAGAAAATGAAGAAATGTGCAAATCAAGAACAACATTAATGTTTAGGACCACTGCATATACTAGAGCAAAAAGAAACACCATAGACATTATCAAGGAGTATAAAAAGAACAGAAATTTTCCCCTGACCTTTAAAATAATAAAAACTAAAGCAACAATTGCCATAACATATATGCCTTCATGAAATAGACATTTCCAAAAGTTCTAGCCAAATACTTCCACACTTAAAAACTCTGAAAGCATACAAAGATTACTAATTAAGGAAAAGAAATCTCACTGCACAACGAACTGCAATTGCAGCCCATCTACTTTCAACAGACAGCATCAAAAGATGGTCCAAAAGTTTATTCTGCATCCATAAAAAAATTCAAATACAAAGTAGGAAGTAAGGACTTATATCAAGACTTGAATTCAAGAAATCAAAAATGAAAAACAGCATGGATACAACACAGGCCAACCTGAGAAAACACAGTCTGATTGGATATTCTATTTGCATCCTTTGTAGGCTCCAAATCTGAACATCCAGCTAAAAGCAATGCAACAGTCTCCAATGCCCCTAGCAAATTCACAGTCTGCAAATACACTGAGTAGTGTAAATATGCAAATAATCAAGTAAGAGTAAAACTAAACTAAGTATTTAGGAAGTATGTTTTGAATAGATTTCATTTGGACTAATTAAAACTAAAATTTGTTTGAGCAATGACCATCAACAGTCAGTCACATTTGCATAACTAAAACAGTAGTCAAGAAAGAATTTTAAGACCAAGACCTCACCTTCTGTTGTGGGAAACCATCAGCAATACCTTTACGAAGCTTTATAAGGGATACCACAGGTTGTAACCCTATTGTCTCTCTCAATAACATCTGGAGAAATGAATATGAATCTTAAAATTTTCTGGCAAAGACAAGTGACAATAAGACATGGATCAATCCCAACAGCAACACAAACCTGATTTGTTGGATTATTTCGGAGAAGATTGTTGAGCAATTCAAGGCAATCCTGTTTTACAGTAAGCAGTGAATTAGAAGGCAAATAGACAATTAAATACCAAATGCAATTTGAAACAAAAATATGCATATAGTTTCCTCAATAAAAGGTGCTCTTACTGCAGTGGATGACTTTATTGAGCTAGATGAACTTCATACTATATCTATCAGTAAAACTGCCGGCATGCAAGATGGTATGCAGAACTGGAAATTCCTAGATGAGAACAAGAAACGAATAAAATTTTGTATCTTGCAAGGGATGTTAAGGTTTGCATTGTAAGGAGAGAATCTTCACAAGGCCTTGCAGCCTGAGAGAATAAAAATCTCCTGCAGATAAGTTAAATTAAAAAAGACTAGATTAGCTGGATATGTTTTGCAAAAATCATTCACTTACCTTTGACTAAAACACCAAAGTGTACATTTTCCAAGGTGCGAAATGCACGTGCAACACCAATATAATTATTTTTATTTTAAAGAATATAGTGTATCAGGTTGGTAAAATATCGGCAATAAATTACACCCCAAATAAATATGCAAAATCACCACATGACCTAATGTCGTTTTGCATGATAATGATTTTTCTTCCATTAGTTATATCCATCCTTTCATCTTCACAGAGTGTCACTGCTCAATCGTTTCAGTTTTTAGTTTCCCATCCACACTAACAGTAATTTTTCAATGCATTCACTAGTAATTGGATAAGTTATGACACTAAGTTACAAAAAGGGTCCCATCATGGTTGAAAAACCTAAATAACGGGTCCCATCATTGAATGAGGGGAAGTCAGCAGAACCAAAACAAACATAGGAACTAGAACAGTCTCAACACAGGAAACTTCTTTCAAATCATTGAAGACTGCAACTGTTTTTGCAATATTTCGTTATCATAAATGATCTTACAAAATAATAGGTATTCCTCCATCTTCATTTCCTATCTTCTTCAAATGTCATGTTCCTTGTCTTTAACTTATGAGGAACCTGCTTCAATTCTTGTATGAAAAAAGTGTATCTAAATGATTCAAAGCAACTAATTTACTTTCTGCTTCTAATATCAGTATATTCAGATATGATAGTTAGCATTCTTCCTCCTATAATTACAATGCAAAACTTAAAAAACGTCTTTTAATCTGTACAAAGCACCTTATGTACTCAAAAACTAGACGTTGACAATGTTTTAAGTATATTACTACTTCAGCAAACTGCCAGTTAGCATTGCTTTCTGGAGTTTTTACTATCATTGTCTTTACTCATGCAACTCTATTCCAATGAAATTCTGGAACAATATATGGTCTGAATCAGCATGCCCGAAGTTTCCCTTACTTCTCTGTGAAAGTACATTATGTTGCAGCACAAGATTTCCCTCTATGAATTCCTCCATGATGAGTTGATTTTGGACTATTTCCTTTCTATCTTGATTAACTTGTCAACTTCATACCAAGAGCTGTCTAGATTTGTGTAAATTCTCACTACCAAATCCCAACTCAAAATAATTGCACATCACCTTAAAGGCATATTCAGAGAATAAAAGGGTACTACTATATTAAGTATTTTTGACATAAACCTATGTGTCCATAAGATTGCATGTCTTATCATCGTTGTCGTCAACTAAGTTACAAACATTTTCCAAGGCAAAAGTATTTCAAATATATTCAGAATGCTGATATTTTCAAAAACTGCCTTTTTTCAATCATTTAAAAACAAAAACAAAAGAACTACCTTTTAAATTCTGAATTTGTTCATATGCAGACTTTGCCTTTATACAAGAAGTTGTCATTCTTCCATGACAACTTTGCCTCCTGTCTTGTGGATTGCTTTTGAGATATTCATTAATTTTTGTATTTCTTTATCTTGGATATATTGTGCCTTAAAATTGATAAGCTACTATACAAATGATCCTGGAAATCAAACATAAGAATGTTATTCTTCGTTTTATGAAGTGCATGCACCATCATATTTACTTTACTCTTCCCAAAGAAGACTTTAAAATCAAGTGCCTTGAAGTTGCTGACCCATTTTTTTGTTCCGACAACATGGTTAGTTATTGTATAAGCATTTTGAAGATTCGTCATCAGTTTTTGGAAAGAATGTAATCCATAATTAATATACCTGAAGTTTCCCTTATTTCTCTATGAAACCATCCTCAAAAATATATGGTCTAAGGCATCATACAATATATTCTTTCCTGCAAATACTTTAACCATCCTCAACAATACATGGTCTACGCCCACATAGAGTGAAGTTTCCCTTCTTTATGAAAGCATGATAATTTCACCGTACAAGATACCTTCCATGAAAAGTTTGCCACCTCTCTTGTGGGTTGCTTTAGTGGATATTTAGTCAATTTCTGTAATTCATTATACAGGATATTTATGCCTACACATTGATAAGCTAATCTAGAAATGATCCTGGAAATTGCACATGTGACTGATTATTCTTCCTTTTAATAAAGTATTAGAACATAAGGCTTATAATTTAGCATTACGTCAATATTAGTTAAGCATTAAACAGTTGCAACCACTTCAACCATTTTGTAACCATTTCTTACATAATAGAATGACGGACCAATGAATAATTTTTGCATTCCGTTTTTCTCTTCATTCTTTCTCTCTCCACATATTCTAACATTGGTATCAAAGCCCTTGGTGCTCAAAGGGGTCTGCAAATCGAGGAGAAAGAGAGAGAGAAATTGTGAGGGCCAGAGTACAAGCGTTCATGATTTTAAATTTTACAAAATATATATAAAAGGTGTCAAAAGGGAAAAACCTTGCTCGCAGAGGCTGATTTGAAAGTCACCATCGATAGAATAAAGGCATCAAAAAGGGAAAAATCCTGTTCGCAGAGGCTTTTTGAAAGTTGCCATTGATGCATAGAAAATCATATCGCGAGGTCAAAGTCGTAACAGTGATTTTTTTAAAAGAGAATTTGTATTTTCGTTGGCGCTTGTTCAATACCCAACTCCATGATATAGATTGCAAACAGAGAAAATAAAGTTACAGTCATGAATACCATCAACATTCACTACCAGTTTAGTCACCATTATTGCCGCCACCAATTTAGTCGCCATTACAGTCATGAATAAATATTATTGTCGCCATTACAAGTCAAAAACACATACAGAAGCCAATACAATTGCAAGTCCTTTTATTAGGGCACGCTCCAAGGAAGTACAGTTCATGTGAAACATGCCAGTCGTCATTATTGCCTTCTAAAACAGACTCGAGGCACATTCATAGACCAAAACAGACAGTCATAACAGAATTTCCAAACCAAAAAGAAGTTGTTTTAAGGCACAAAAGTACAGTCGAAGGTGATACTTTATACATTTCAGTCGCAAGAAGGGCACAAATTTTTATGGTATTTTATCTTGCAAAATATTTTCTTGTAGATGACTATGACATTCCTTTAATGTACAAATTCAAACATTAAAAATTCCTTGCATTAATTTCCAAGACAAAATCAAAATACATAATTGTATTTCTAAGTTGAATTTCTTTCTATACCTAAAGTTAGAAATTCAGAATATAGACTATCACTTTCATTTTACTGCATTAATTTACAGTTCATAAATTAAAGATAGTGTGTAAAAATGCGTGACAGAGCCACTATGTCTAACCAAATAAAAAATCTGAGGTCTCTCAGAAAGCAATGCCAAGCTATTTCATTAAATAGTCTGCCTTCTAAATACAGCAAGGGAAACCTCATAGACAAACCACATGAAGTTAATATAGCCATTGTTGAAGACACATTGGATGCTAACAGTGGGTTGTGAAAAAAATATTAATAGAGAATATGTATTTTAAAGAAGCCCACACTTTGAAGACAGAAGGGATCTAGTGTAGATGAAGCTCAACATGGATTGTTGCCTAGTTAGTTCAAGAGAGTGTTGATCTTGGGAATTATACCCTTACGAGGGTCATGAGACAACCTAATGGGGCATTGTAGATGTAGCTCACTATGGATGGTTGTCCAATAATTCAGGAGGTTCGTGAAGTTTGGGGAGGTGAAATCCAGGAACTTGGGAATTCAGCTCGGGAATTGCACTTTTACGAAGGTTATGAGGTAGCTTGATGGAGCTCTACATGGTCAAAGAATATTTTCAAAAGAAAAAGCTTCTGAAGAATATGTGGTCTTGTTTGGTTATGTTACTTTAATCTTATGTTTGTGTTTTCTCTCTATAGTGTAAGCCTTAAGAGGTGGTATTAAAATATAAAGATTATAATTTATCATTAAGTCGATATAAGTTGAGTATTAACTAATAAATGGTTGTAACCACTTCAACCATTTTGTAGCCATCTCTTACATAAAAAAATGAACTACACACAACGACTAATGTGTGTATTCCAGTTGTCTCTTCAAATTTTCTCTTTCCACATATTCTAACATAAAGTGCATCCACCATGATATTTTCTTCCCTTTTCTCAAAGAAGATATCAAAATCAAGTTGACTGATTTTTGCCAACCCATTTTTGTTGTTCTGCTAACAAGGTTTATTTTTACTTTAAAGTTTAAACCTAATTTGTCACATTGGAATTAGTGTTCAAAATTGGGAAGGATAAATCGTTGCTGAAAAAACCAGAAATAAAATTTGTGATCAAGTTCAACTAAAACACTCAATAAAACTATTAAAACAAATTATTATACAATAATATATATAACAAAATGTAAACTATTGAAATTAAAACATATTCAAAAAAACCATATATTTTATGAACTATAATATATAACTGTACTAAAAACGTAAAATCATAATCAAAATTATAAAGACATTGGTTTCTAACTTTACAGAAAGTTTAAAGGTAAAACAAAACATTAAAAAATAAATAAAAAGACTATAAAAACTATAAATCTAAGCTAAAGTCTAAGGCCTCACAACTTGCAAATTCTCCACGCGACTGGATGCAGCAATGTTTGGCTCCATGTGCAGGCAGCGATTGACTCTCCAAGACTCCAGGTGCTGTTTGTTGAGCTGAGCCAACCATCCCTTGACCACACTCAAATTGTATATCTACTATACAGGCTGCTGCTTTCACCGTTTTTATATATAATGCGTAAATAATCAATCCTTTCCGGCATTCTGGCATTATTCAACTTTTCATTGGTGGCAAAGGAATAGTGGCCACTGGCCAATGAATAGTATCCAAGGTGTTTGCATGCTGCGAAGCTTAGGTATCCGTGTTCATGATGACACACAGCCGCTGTTATAAGTCTTATAACATATTCGCAGTTTCAATTTGTTATTCCATTCAGGACAAATTAAATCACGAATTTTTGGTGGATGTTAGATATTTGACAAATTTCAATTTTTTTGGTTAGGTGACTTAGATTTAAACAACCATAATCAGTTTTAGGTAATAACTTACTCCCCAAATGGTATTATCTCCATTTGAACACGTCATGCATAGTTGCCGGCATCTTTGTCGTATGTTTCCTTTAGTTACACCTTTGCTTTAAATCTGACTTCCAAAGCCAAATTTTGCTTCGACAATGTGACTAAACCTATTACTGAGGCGTCACGTTTTAATATGAGAGATTATGAAAAACTTTACTAGTTGCTGACATTATTTATCCAACTTTCCGGAAACAGGCTTTTGTTTCCTAATCCCATTTAATAAAATTGTTTGAAGAAATAAGATAGTGGGGGTTTAGTATAGGCATAATGTTTGACTGTTAACATGACTTCAGTCTTCAGATAGATAATGAACACCCTCAAATTAATTTGATTTTTGCCATGCCAACTTTACATTTTCCACTAAAAACAAAATACCCTATAGATTCCACTTCTGCTCAAAAACTTCACTTGTATTTCTTTGCATAAAATTCTTTTCAGACACACGCTTAAACCATTCTCAACATTAGAGTTTTGAGATTGATATCACAGATAGACATTGTATTATATTTTTGGATCTACTCCACAGAGAGTTTTTTTATTTCCAACATTTCAAGTACAATGCTCGACCCATCATTTGGGATATGAAGTTTATTCTCGACATGCTCCAGATGTGTCATCAATTCCAACTGTAAAACCATATGACATCAAAGAATACCAAAACTTAGGAAGAGAGAACCAAACAACTCTTCGTATGTATCCAAAGCTTGCTAAATGATTTGTTCATCGAAATGGCAAAACATTGAACACATTAAGACCTTCACTAGCATATAAATAGTTTTGAGTATATCTTCTTTGCCAATTCAAACTTGGTAGTATTTGGAATGTAATTTCAATCTGCGGAGTACTTACCTCCATGTCCTTCAGCCAACATTTCGTCAGCTATAAGAATCAAAAAGCTGTTCTCAATTTTGACCTTGATCTTTTTTTTAATGATCCAAAATCAATACAAATGTTGCATTTGAACTAGAATGACAGATGGCATGTACGCACCCAAAAATTACATGGTGCAACATGGAAAGTACAACACGTCTCCGGTGAAGACAAAAACTCCTCCCAAGATAAAAAAATGTGATCCAGATCCCTCCCTCTCTCCCTTGCACTTCTCTTTTAGCTAGTCTTTTGCCTTGAATTTCAAGGGCGGTTGCACAACTGCCCTGTTGCCGTTTAACGGCGCGTTGCACAACCGCCCCTTTGGCATCAAGGGCGATATTGACACCATCTAACGCAAAATTAAAACACGCATTTTTGAATGTGTGTTTTGATTTCAACGTGATTTTCTCTCACATTTCTGGGTCAAATTGGCTAAATTTAGGCTTGTTGGATTGGTCTTGAGTTCCTCTTCCCCTTTTGCTAAATATAGTATGTTGATTTCTTCTCCTCAAGTTGAGTCACCGTTTCTTGATCGACATGTGTTCTTGACATCTCCTCCAAAGAGCTTATAAAAATGGCACTTTTATTCGTATCATGGGTTGGACAATTTGTAATTTTGAGAAGTGTTATGCTGCCGGATTTTGGAGAGGGTCTACACAGATAGCCAGTTCTCTACTTTTTTTCCCTTATACTCACATTCCAATTGCCTTCCCTGCACAAAGCCAACCATCTATTTTCTTGTTCTTTTGATATTCATTGCCTTGCTCACCTAGATCAATTGGAGCTCATATTTTGGAAGGAGATTGAAGTTGAGGAGACATTGGATGCATCACATCATTGGAACAAGCTACCACAACATTGTAGTGACCAGGTTGGAGTTGTATTCAATTATTTGAAGCTTTAAATACAAGCATTGGTTGTTAGAAGTTGTCCTGAGAATTTGCATTGGCAAAATCCACCCAAGAACAAGACAACTTTTCCCATAGTGTCGAAAATTTAAAAGTCATACCTTTCCAAGACACCCCCAGTCAGTCCTATCCTCAACACTGGCCTTACTCGGTCGATCCCAATGACCCCGGTGAACGTTAACTCAATTCCCAAGGTGAATTAGGAAAGTCAAGTCAATCCCCTAGGTGATTTTAGGAGTTTTGAAGAATGCTAATTTTGAGCAGTGTTGGGAAGGGCTAGCACTGCCTTCCCAGAGTCACCCCCCGGGAGCGGAACAAGAGAAAAATCCAACATGGAGATGAATCAAAGGTCTAATAACATCAAGGAATTGATTTTGGAAGTGATTTCAAGAGCTCTGGAAGGAGTTAGGAGCTAAACAAGACATCGTTGGAAAGGGAATTCGAGCTCTACAAGATGGTGAAATCATATTTTTCACAACACTTTGGCGCAATAGGTTTATATCTAGTTTTTCCATGCTTAGCTAGGGATCCAGAACAAAAATCTACTTTTTAGGGCTTAAATGGAGGAATCAAGAGCTGAGACCCCCACCATTGGATTCGAAGGCCATTTGTAGTCAAATTCATAAAACAAATTGCCAAAAATTCCATCGAGAGCTCAAGATATCGTCATTTCAAGTTGCCCTCAAGGTGAGCTTCCCGCAGTTAGTCAAATTTTGATGAGGACACGTGTCAGCTCCAGAGCCTAACGCATTTTGATGTCCCTTTCATCCCTTAAGCAAAGGGGCATGAGGAACAATAAAATGCGCCAAGTTCTATTTTGTCCTCTCGGTCACACATAGAACCTTTTGGATCGCCTTCGAGTCCCAAGTGCTTGTTGGAACCTATTTCCTTAGTCGCTCAGATCGTGACAAGTGGCGCAACCTAGTGCGATGTACAAATTGATGTCCCTTTTGTCCCTTTAGCTAAAGGGACATGGGGACAGGAAAATGCGCCAGCCCCGGTATGCCCCTAGTTCTCCATGTGTCCGAATTCCAACCTCCACCGCTTCTCTTAAGCTTTCTAGCCCAAATGCTCAACCGTTGGATGTTTGACAAGTGTCGCAAGGAGGCACAATGTGCAAATTGATGTCCCTTTCGTCCCTTTAGCTAAAGGGACATCAGGGACACAAAAATGCGCCCAACCCCAGCTTCAAAATTTAAAAAAATTCTAACTCCTTGTTGCTTCTCCATTGTTTCCCGTGAAACTCATTGCCAAAAGAAAGTTGCAGAGAACTTGCAAACCTCCATTGCTCCTCATTTCTTCTTCCCTCCATTAATCCTACAAGTCAAGGACTACAATAACATCAAAACTTTGTCTTTTTCAGCTGCCACCATGTTTGTTCATTGCTGAAACTTTCATGAACCAAAACGGTGAAATGCTCATATCTCACAATCCAGAGCACGGATTGAAGTGAGGTTTTTGCAGAATTCCTTATTTTCAGAGGCCGTCAAGATGAAACAAACGAAAGATAAAATGATGCCCTAGATTATTAACTGGAATAAAAACTCCATTTTGTGCCTTAGCTTCTTCTCCTTCGATTTCCCATCAATCTGGTAAGCGGGTGAAGCTAAAATTTTACACACAAAATCCAGGAGAAAAACCTATCCCGATGGAATTTGTTTCATCACAATCTGAGGTGGAAAAGGAGACCTGCAATTTTGAAGCTCCATTAATGGCTGCCATGACACAGCAACGAAAAAATCAGCGAGCTACCTCTCCACTTCTCAAGGTTCCAGTGGGCGTAATCGCGCGAAAATCGGTGGAAACGATCCTTGAAAAATCTAGTTTCGCATGAACTAGTTTTCGCGCCATGAAGTCCCTATTTTTAGGGATATGGAGGGCTGTGTTTTTTATCAGCATTCTGCCCTCTTCAAAGAAATTTTCAAATCCCCAAAGATCCGGGTGAAATCATCCGAAATTCAAAGGTAAGGGTCTCCAAAAATCTGGTTTCTTCCAAACTAGTTTTTGCACGATGAAGTTGCCAATTTCTCAAGATATGAAGAATTGATTTTTATCAATATTCTGCCCTAGTAGCTCCATGCCCAAAGCTCTTACTAGGCATAGATTTTCATTTTTTATTTCTGAGCTTTCTGGTAAGTGAATCATGATGAAAATTGGAGCACGAGTTCGCGACGAAGAGCCAAATCCAAAAAGATGTTCCCGTCACAAACCGAGGTCATTTTCACCACTTACTAAAAATAGCATATTCTATACTTCCTCACATGCTATAAATGGCAAGTCCCACCGAATTGCAAGTTTGATCACTCAAGACAATCAGAAAAGGGGTAAAATGGAAAGTAAGACAAAAAACGACTTCTTCCAAAAATAGCAGGTCCCCTAAAAGCAACCTACTAAAAATAGCAATATCTCGAGAACAGAGGAGGATGGAATATGGCAAAAGGTTCAGAAGGTGAAACTGAGCAAGACATGTGATATGTCCCAATAGCATACATGGGCTCATATTCTAAAAATAGAAAGTTTTCATTTTAGGAGTGGAAAGTTGCATATGACTTTGTTTTCACTCACCTTACTTCTTTTTGGACTCCCCTTCAGATAATGAGATGGTTTCATGGGTCAAACGAAGGAATGAGAACTTCATAGAGGTCTTGGAAGCATCATCTTGAGTGTAATGGTATACAAAGGCAAAACAGGGCATCGCAAGGCACATCATGTGAATTCATCTTCATCACTTAAGGAGCCGGGTGATTCAAAGTGAGTTGGTCAGAACAATTTCACGAGTCAAAGAGTTCATCAACCAAGTTTCAAGGAGGGTCATCATGGGCATTGTATGTGTTCATCTCGAGCTTGCATCGGTAAACCTTATAACAATGTTTTTGAACACTCATTATGTGGTCCAGGATGTCTATGCATCATAGAGTTTGTGGTCATCACTAGATGGGGCAAATGATTCAAAGTTATTCAAGGGAGCAATCTTCATCAGTGTAGAGGATCACCAGTGGCAGAAATCTTCGCTCAAAGTTCATGACTGCATCAAGGCATTCAAAGCAGTTCGTCGCGAGGAGTGATTTCCCTTCATCCCTTCCCTCCTCTCCTTCCCTCTCTTCCTTCTCTCTCTATTCTAATTCTTCGTTGGGCCTCATCATTGTCTTTCGTCCTATTCACTTAAGTGACCTATTTTAAATTTGTAAAAGTATTTTCTCAAATTATAAGAGAAATACTTAATTCATGGAAAACAAAAGGTCACGAGTGGAATATGGAAACAAAGAGTCATATGAGGGAGGTGAAAGGACAATTCGGATTTTATTATAAATTGGGATGGCCTCTCCATTCCAAGGATTCCGAATTTTGAAGAACTACTATGTAGCATTGTGAATTGTGATAGCTTGGTTGAAGCTTTGTATTCATCACTACACATGGAATAAAAGCTACACTTCTTCTATTTCTCTTCCTTGTTTTTCCTCTATTTCCCTCTTGTATGCACTTTGTAAGCATGGTGATCAAAGAGAGCTTTGAATCTTCAATGAGCTCAAAAAATTATGTTTATGTGGGTTTTGTTTGTCTCACTAACCGTTTCATTGTTGTTTTCTTCTATATTGGATGTTGAACTACTCCGGTTACTAGGTGTGAAGCTCTGCAATCTACTCACGGCAATAATCTTCCTTAACTAGTTTCCCCCTTTCTCCTCAATGTTGTAACTTACTCCCTTGTACCCCATACAAGCACTTTGCCACAGGTTCAGTGGAGTGTCCCTATGTGATCCCGGCCAATTTGGCCACCCACAACATTTAGATTAGGATTAGGATTAGTTACATTCAATAATGGGAGTTGTACCATTCAATGCAAAGGGGCGTAACCCGTGAACGTTGGTGGAGACACCTGATTTGTCCACCTAACAAATTTTCTCACCAACAAGTAAAAGAAATAGTTTCTTTGATTTGTTTTTATGAGGAAAATCTCATCATTTCTCATACATTTGCAATACTTCTTTTCAAAATATCTCCCGTGTAATATTTCTTCCTTTGATATCCTCTTCTTGGCTTATCCCTGTGGATCTGCATGGGAAATTGGTTGGAGGAAGAAGTGGCAAAATCCACATTTTATTTCTTCATTGCTTGTTTCTTCTTATTAGTTTAAAAGTAATTATGTCGGGGAAGTTATACGATAAAGAGGAAATCGCTTCTGAGATGTTTTTCCCTTTCCAAAAAACCTGAGATAGAAGTTGTATCAGAGGAAGTTGTGCTTCATTAAAATAATAACTTTTGAGTACTTCCACATTAGAGTAGTATTTCCATAGAAACCCACAACAGAGGAAAAGTCATACCCGGTTATTCCTTGTTTTAGATCTGTTTTAATTCAAAAGCAATCATAGATTTGTTTTATTTAAATTAAAAATAATCAAAGTTTTGTTTTTAATTCTTTGTGTCTGTAGAAGTAATTTCTATTTCTTTTGAATATTCCAGAAAATACAAAAACATTAGGAATTCAGTTATTTTAATTATTTCTTTTCCAAAAAGCTTGCCAAAAACATTAGGAAAGGATTAGAATAGATAGATGCACTTGTTTTATTTAATTAATGGTAAGAGAGATCTAGTTAATTAAAAGGGGAAACCAATTTGTCTTTTATTTAAACTAGATTTGTTTTTGTGTTATTTAAAATCGGAGCTTACAATAGTTTAGGAAACTAAAACAAAACAATAAACATAATCATTAGAGGCTCACACTACCAGATCATAGTCCCTAACCATTCTTTGATTAGTTTTTCGGCCCTCATCTTCCTTTCTCACGAGTTGGTGCCTTCACATGACCATTCCCGGTCCGGCCCAACCTCGTAGGAGGATATTTGAGCCAATCATCCACCCACCAGGAATTGATCGATACCAAGGAGATATAGATCTAGGTTTACAAGCATTAGTTTTTCGATCTACTCCTTTACCCCCACAAATTGTTAGCCAACTAGACGCCTTAAACGAACAACTAACCGTAGTTGAGCAATTTTGGGCCGACCAAGCAAACCAAAGAAAACCGAGCAAGACGCCCAAATCCTTAGTTTTTTCTTTTCGTCCTTTGTTCTTGTTCTCGTATGACCCTCTCTGGAGAGGAATATTTAGAGATGAATGGACAGTTTCCATGTGTCCGTCGGCCGAGGCCGAAGCATATTTGATCTAACAAACAGATCGGAAGTTGCATATCACATCCACAAAGGTTATATGAGCCTTTGTAAGCCTTAACGAGCAAGTTTCTTACTCGCAATTGATCGACTGCAATTAGCTCAGCCTTAAAATCTCGATTTATAATCATCCCCACCTATTTCATATCCATCTCTTATACCTATTCCATGCTCATCTCATCTTCTACGTTTCGATCGTCTCGACACAACCTTGGGAAGTCGAGTACACTAGGAATCCCATGTCATTTTTCATGTGTACAAGCACCAAGTCTTTTAATTTGCATGATAACTTTATATATTAAAAGATCTTGAACTAATCTTTGTAAATATGTTTTAGGATAGCAGAATTGGCAATAAGGTTATGTTGGTAGGACATGATTCCATTTCTAACTCAATTAGGTTCTTCGTGCTTCATTTTGGTGGTAAGCTACGTAGCTAACCAGTAAGTCTTGGAAGACTACAAATTACTTCTGTAATCTTATTCTTTTCCTCTTGATTTTCTTTCAAATACTTGTTTCTATGTAGCAAATCGTCAAGCAAGAATGGTTAGATGTTGTTTTCTAATTATTTGTTTACATATTTTGGGAGGAAACTATCTAGGTCATTGGTCAACAGAAACCTTCCAATAGATAGTCCAGTCTACTTAAAATCCAAAAAAATATTTTTTCAAGCTCATTCAAAATATCAACAACAATTATAGGCATACCATACATGCAACACTGGTGTTTGCACTTTCCCAAGATTAAAGTTTAAATTATGTCACTTGAAGTTGTCAAGTGTGATGAATTAGCAAGCAAACAAAAAATTTAAGAGGCCTTTGTTGAAGGAACTGCATGTGCTAACCACTGTTTATGAGAACTTTTGCCTTTGATTCTTGATATATCCCATAGATATTTAATGTTTTTGAGTATATGGTGCTATTCATTAGTGATAATGATATTATTTGCAAAGGCTATTTAGTTAGATAATCTACCGTAGCATATTCCACATTTTTTCCTATCATTGCCACTATCTAAACAATCTTCATCATTGTTATTTTCATGAATATTGTTATGGACCTCGCATTAATAGATTTTGTTTCTTATTACAAACATGACATGGTTCCACTTTTCTATAAACGGTTAACATTTCTTTTTAGGGATTTGATTCTACTTTTCACATTTCACTTGGCATCAATACTGTCCTGACAGCATCAAAGCAAGCACTATACACATAGAGAATAGAGTGGGGAAAATAAGTATTTGAAAATCCTATATACAATAACAGTATTTATCTAAGAGGCTTTTGTGACCCCATCACACATAACTGATGTACAGTTTTAGAACTAATCTACATAGCTAATAACATTATCAACATTTATAATATGTGACCCTATTATATGAAACAAAAAAATATGCTTAAAGTGTGTAACCATTAGAAAGCCCAAAAGTCCTCCCTAAGCACATCATAATGAAATCCAGCCCTGTTCAATTGGTTGGCTCTACCACTTACTACTCGAATATAGAAACTTGTAGGTCAGAAAGACACCTGCACAACGATGCCCCCTTCAGAGCCACCCTCCTCTTTGATGATGTTGAATATTTTCTCAAATGCACCTTCAAAAACAACTATCTTCTGAATTTCCTGTGTAGTAAAGAACCCGAAATCGGAAGTTAAAGATGGTAAAGACAGCACTACACTACAATATATAGCATGGAGCATTGCTCAAATAAACTAGCAAGACATTAACATCAAACGTGAGGTTCTGTTTTTCAAATCATAACCACTTACATACCTCAGCCTCACGAGTCAGAAATGTCAGAAGTAATAACACTTCATTCCTTATAACCTGTAAAATCAATACAACAACTATCAATCAGTAATAGGATGAAAAAAATGGAAGGCAACCATAAAAGAAAAAAATATGGTATATGAACAATAAATCTTTCAACAAATTTATATAAGCCTTAAAAAACGATATGTACAACTACACAAGAAACAAGATGGTGCTGGAAAGACTTGGACAAAGTTGGTGTCTAGATGAAACAAGATGAGTTATAGACCTTATTGACCAGTCTACCACTTATCATTAAGAATGAAGATGATGCTAGAAAGCTTTGGACGAAGTTGAAAACATTGTATGAGATATCAAATCAAGCAAGAGCAGTGTACCTGAGAGTTGAGACCATGTTAATCAATTTAAAGGTAATCTAAGAGAGAGGGTCAATCTTTGATTCTCTTATCATACAAAAAATTTAAAGGCGATATGGGATAAGTTCATGCTCATAGTGATTGGTGAGAAAGCTGATGATGGAGAAATGGTGTCATTAACATTTAAACAGTCTACCAAAGTCATTCAGACAATTCAAGACGATAGGGAACATTGCAGCAAAGTAAAAACATCAAGTTTGAAATGCTAATAGGATCACTCCTACTAGAAGAACACATACATGGACAAGATGCTGAGTGCAAATGAAGTATTTGTGAGTCTAGAAAATGGTATGAAATGAATTGAAATATTTTAATGACATCCACAAGACCAAATAGTCTATGGGACCAAAGCCGCAGCCCTAAAATATTTTCAGATTTATTTCCATATCAGACCTCCTACAATGGATCTTGATCAAAAACCTGCAGTCTTTTAGAGAAACTACAAGTTTCCACAATGGTTGAAAGCTATGCACCTAAAAGGGATTATTTTCAATGGGATAAGATTTGGTGGCTTGTCAGAATCAAGAAGAATCAGCTTAATAATGAATAACAGCACTTTGACTAAATAGCAACACATGGCTGCATAGGTGACTGCAGTCCAGCTGTTGACTCTCAGGAAATATGATAGGGTTTTTTTAGTGCGATAGAAGTTCAAGTTGCTGTGGTAAGTGCAACTTCAAAATGTCCGTGACAACAGACACATCTGTGGAATGATTTGACAAGGAAGGTGTTGGGATAATTAATCATCCTTATTAATGGCTAGGGTGTATTTCAAGCACTGATGTCAATGTTTCTTGGACATAGGAACCCAGAGGCATGACTACGTTTGATGTGGACACTAAGGCAGCAACTCTAGGTCTGAAAGAATAAAATCAAAGTCAGAACTGCGAAACAGATATTGAAATTATAAATGGAAAATAGATCTAAAAGTTATAAATAACAGTTATAATTATTAAAGCTTATGTTTAAAACCAAAAATCTCAACTGGACGCTGAACTATAAAATTACTGAAACTTCTGTAAGTCCGAACTATGTCTGCTGAAAAGACTCCTTTTTTTGAACTGGAAAGACACGGTTATTACAGAAAAGTAGCTAAACTAAACATGGATGAGATGGCACATGAGAGAGAAAGTAAATTTTCCTTAAGAGTATGGCCGACTCAGGTGCTGTGCTTCTTGGCCAAAACACAGCCTTAACCTGTGCACAAACTATCTTTCCCAAAAAACATATCCTTCTTACAACGTGGGAGCCTTTTTCTTAAATGACTTTTTCCTTTTTGGATGTGAGATACCTTAAAGTTACTTTTGTAGTTAACTAATAAAAGTAAAAGACTAACAACTTCTAAAGAACCCAGCACTAATGTACATCAATTTTTTATATCATAATAACATTATCTAGAAGGTTGAGAGTTCTGAAAGTGTGCATAGAATTGGGATTTGAAACATCGAAAATACATTCCATGGTATTATTTATTTGGTTCCTATAACGGTGTGTTCATGGCCATGGATGCATACATTTTTATCATTGCTTATGCTTTGTTCTTATGCACTTTACTTTGTAGAAATTAACAAATTGCGAATGTGTCTGCTACTTTGTTTACCAACTGCAAAATATGAACAAATGGAATTCACTCAAAACTTGAGTGCCAGGAATTAAATGCCCTTTACAACTTGGTGGAAGTGACAATACAATCCCTGCTTATTCTTTAGGTGATGGACAATGAACATTATCAATTTTCAACATAGATTCTTTCTCTATAACTGAGTTTTTACAGAGATATCTGAAGCACACCATAAGCCTTCCTTAATTGTAATAGCTTCAGCAAAATTATTTGAGGCTTTACCACTGTCCTAGAGATATCATCAAATGACTGAACCTCTGCAGTTACAGATAACACCCACCTGCTCTGCATGCACCCCCCCACCACCACCCGAATACAAGTCAAATTACCACATAGGCTGCTAGGTCCCATTCCACTTTAAATTGACATAGGGCTCAAGGAGCATCAGTGCAGACCTGGTGACTGTATCTGTCCCAGGGCCTTGTCCATCGTTCAGCAGTAACAAAAATGTTTAGTGATAAAGAACAGTCATAGTTAAATAATTTATTTTTTTGGGGTTTTTAGTCGCATGGTTTTAGTCATTTACCTGGGCTGACTGTATCTGTCCCAAGGGGGCTTGCCCATCGTTCAGCAATAAAAAAATGTTTAGTGATATGACTAAGAATGCACAAGTAAAAAACCACAAAAAGCAATTATCTAATTATATTGCTTGTGAAAGGCTTTAACTTGACGTAAGTCATGATGTGCAAATTGAAGCCAGTTGTCATAAGAAGAGTAAATTCAAGTCATTTAAATAAGAAAGACAATCACCAGTTGCAGATTGAAGATGGTTATTTGCGTAGAAACATTATCAATATTTGCAGATTGAAAACAGCCATTGAAGTGAAAAAGATGGTCTCTATCAGTAGGGGTACATCGAAAAATACAGTCGTTTCTATCTTCTTGGAGCCAGTTGTTTTTCATTTAACAACAATGCCTTGTACACAGGAAAAAAGCGGTTTGTTTGATATCTTGTAAGATAGTCAAATTTTTGCTTTGACCAGTCATTTATGTACTGGGAGTGAGGACCATTGAGCCGTGAAAAGGATATCATAGCTTTGATGGTCAGGCTCATATGATAAATGATTTAAATTTAAAGGCATTCAAGGTGGATGTGTGACTTACAAAATGAAGGCACCTGCTTATAGGCTAGAAAAAGGGCAATTGGGGGCATGGTAGAGATAATGGATTGTAATGACATAAGAGAGTTTATTTTAGCATATTAAATACAGCCCTTTGGAGCACAATAGACTAGATGGTTGTGATGACATAAGAGAGTCTATTTTAGCATAGTAAATGCGACCCTTAGGATGAACATCAAGAAAGCCAGACTTGAAGAAGTATACCTCATAAAGGATTTATTGGCGCCAATCACGCTCTTTTGTGGCAGTTATTTGCAGGGTTAACAATTACATTTGAAGGGTTTGGAGTATTCATAGTAAGATTTTGATCATTGTTTGTTGTGTTCCACATCTGGATATAAAAGCTCGATACAGTACACTAAACTCAGGTGCCTACTGTATTGGGGATGATAGAAGATTGGATTGAGGGGATCAATCTATGGCACATCCGATTCTCTGCCCCCAAGCCACTAGGCCACAGCGGATAATCCGCTTTGCTTCAGAGGGTAAACTCCCTCCCAGATATAGATATATGGCCAGTAGTCTCTACAATATGAGCTCCTCTCCCCCATCTATATATGGTATGTGCATCAAATTTAGATGGATAGATCTAGCAACGGAGCTTCTTATTTGTTGCATTCTACATCTGGATATAAAACTCAATAGAGTATACTAAAAAGAATATCATATTTCCAATATGGATATATAAACTGTCATCCTTGCATGGGGCACGTCTAATAATATTAGCAGCGAATGGATTATTTAGAGAATTAGAATGTCAACCATATAGCTCCGGTGTAAGCATCAAAACAAAATCAATGTAAAGAACAAAGAGCATCAAATTCCAACATCCATTCATATAAACTTTATCCATGCAGATTACATAGGAAAACTATTCTTCCAAGTCAAAGTACACTAGTATTGATATGTAGTACCTCACGATCCATTAGCATATCCATTAGGCGAGTTAATCCACGGGAGTTGCCAAAATTGCTTCTTGCAACCTTTATCATATTAATACAAGCACCAAGAAAGATAAGGATTAGGTCTGTTCAAAAATAAAGTTTAATAGTCAGTCAGGTTACGAGTCCAATACCTAGTACGGCAATTTGTAATCAGAGCTGTCAACAACTGCAGAGTATAGTATCTGATATAAAAGTCATCCTCTGTCTGTCAAAATTGCCAGCAAAGTTAAGAATACAACACAATCCAAGCACAGATAAGAACCGAAATAGATTTTTTCCCAGAAGGAATGAAGAAAGTTACTTCGCACCAGTAAACCCAATAAAAGAGAAATACTTTCTGCCTCCCTAGACAGCAGTTCAGAATTCAATGATGCCGGTTGAACTTGGTTAAATTCTGCAGCCGTGCCCTCATTAGGTGTTAATGCATTTACAAGTGTTTCAAGTGTGCCTCTGACCTGTGTAAAGGATCAAATGTGAGAGAACAGAAAACAAGACTCACACTTCCAGAGCTAAAAAGAAAAAATGAGATTTATAAGAAATGTCTGCAAGAGATTATACATGCAATACCTTTAACTATGACTTGAATTCACAAAAATGATAGCACATGACATTTCTTAATACATCAATACAGATCAATGAAATGCATATCTTCCATAAAAGCCTAAGTCATATTTGTAAGAAACAAGTCATCGAAATTACATTAGCTGAAAATGATCCATTTACAAATAAACAATAATGAAAAACTCTAATTGGATGTCCTATTGGCAATAACAGTCCAGATTTTTTTAAATGGAGAAATGTATCTTACATCACTTCAGGAACCAAACAATTAAACCAGTCTAATAAAAGAATTACAAGGGAAGTCTCTTCTTATGAAAGCCAGAAAAGCTGACATTTGCATCTGTGCCCCTGCAAGCAAAGGCTTAATCTCTTTACAAATGCACTAGAGTTTAACTTTGACTGGCATAGCCAATCTTTTGCTTAAAACACATCAGCCATCCTTTAGCGAGAGGGGAAGAATCAGCAAGAAGCCGTGCCTAAAAAATCTGTCGAGAATTAAATTTTTGAAAGACATGATCAACAATTTCATCACCGTCATACAACCTGCAAGCAGAGTATGTAACACAACTTTTTAAAGCCTTGCCTTGAGTCTGTTGGGCACGGGACATTTAGGCCCGTACACAACTTGTGTCTAAATGATTAGAATCTAAGAGAAATGTTACAAAAAAAAACCATCCAAGAGGTAAATCACATGCCCTAGTCACCAGGAAACAATCGTCTAGCTGTCCACAACTGTCATAATAATCCTTGCAAATTTATGCTGCCCAAACCTACATATTTTTAATGTTGTTCTACTATTTTATTCACAATCCTGCTGATGTTTTATATTCTCTCCAAATTTCCTACTAATTTCTTTGGCTAAATGAGAAATAAATGGCTGAAATTGAGGCTTTTGCTACATTGCCAGGATATGCCCTGACCCCCCACGAATCCTGTCTGATACGTATCCGGTACAGATATGTACGGATACGTGTGGATACGTCACGGATGATGACGTATCCGTGACATATCTGGGAGGTATCCACATGTATCCGTGACGTATCCCTTCCTAAATACGTCTTTTAAAGGTTTTAATTCTTTTATTTTTTTACTTTTCTAATCACTAAAACCGAACCCTAAAAATAAAATGAACAATGAAATGTAAAATCTTAAGTATATTGTATGTTTTGAAAATTTGAACATGGATCCTAGTATATTTTTCAAATTTCAAGTTTTGTTCGTATTCATGTTGACATGATATTTGTATATCATATGTATGGCAGCCACATGATCAATAAAAATGCAAAGTCTTAAGTATATTGAATGTTTTGATCCTTTGAACATTGATTCAAGTTTTGTATTATTATTTCAGTTTTTTATGGACTAAAAAATGAGTAAAATGAGTAGATATGTGTGTGTGTGTACGGACATATCCAAGACGTATCGTACCCAAGGGTTTTTAAAAATTGACGTATCCGCGTATCGCACTGTGACTCGTCATACTGCATCCGTGCACTGCATGCGATACTGCACTGCCGTATCCTGGCAACCTAGGGCTTTTGAGCTTTAGGGCTTAGGGTATTTCATTCATGTTCTGTTTTGTTTTGTTTTTACTTCTTTATTTTTGTTTTTGTAGAAGTCAATGGAGGCGACAAGACACATCGCAGGAAGTCTCCTGCCCAATAAATACATCTCCTGCAGCAAAGAGATGCCTTCTGCAGGTATGCCCATCTCCAAGGTGCATACATGTCTCCAAAACATATACCCCACGCTAAAGCACACATCTCTACGTTTTACTGTCACTTCCCATCATGTCCTTTCAGTAACAATGACAACAAAATCTCTTTGTGCATCTTATTTATTGCTGTGATGTGTTTATGTGGCAATGTTGAATTTATTTTTGGCAATATGGTTCGGTTTCGCTCTCTTTAATTACCAACCCTGCTAAATTAAATCCCAGGATGTTAAAGCATTTACATCACTTGCCATTCTCTAAAACAAGTTTGGGCATGTTTAGTCTCCCCAACAAACTCTAGGAGATAATTGGGCCTATAATCCTGTAGTCTAATTTGACAGGAATGTGGCTGTAGCAGCAGGAAATGTGATCACAGAATGCAAATAAAACAAAACCTTGAAATTTTAGCAGTATGGTATTTGCCAAATTCTAGTTTTCAAAACGCTTGAGACCTAGTACACAAGCAACTTAAATAATTTATACGTAATTAGATAAAATTAAAATGCAAATATGGATCAAAGGAGTTATTATAATAGCCTTCCATAATATTCTTCTTGAAAATTAGAGTTTAATGCTAGCTTCAAATGTGTTTCTCCTGTTTCTATTTGTTGGTTTGTTCTTATTTCATGTTCTAAATAAGAAAAATTAAATATGTGTGTGTGTGTGTGTGTGTGTGTGTGTGTGTGTGTGTGTGAGTGAAACACAAATGACTAACATAGGTTATGAGACTAAAGAACATAAACAAGTTATCAACATCATTAGAAGTACTAGAAGCAACTCCCTTACAAAACAAAAATGTAATGATAATGTATACAAACCATCTCCACATCATCACGCTCTTCCTTTAACACAGACATAAGCACTGGGAACCCTGGGAACAGAAGAATAAATGCTTCTCTTAGCATAGAATAACTACTATGGTTGACACATTGACAACATTAATATTGATCTACAATATTTTGAAGAACGACTCACCCATTGCACCAAAGGCGAGTTGAGCTGAACCACTTTCTGCTACAACAGCCTGGAGCTCTGCAACTGCAGCACGACGATCCTCTGCTAAAACACCATTGCTAATGCGATCAAGCAGACGTTCAACACCACTGCATTAACACCATTCAAAGCGAAATCAACTACAAATATAGAAATGAAATGAAATTGGGAATTAAATTATATCAGTATCCACAAATGACCAAAATATATAAATGGGACTCAAAATTACACGCAATTACAAGTATAATAAAACACTGCAACAATAAGCATGTAAAGCAACTAAACACGACGGTACAACAATAAGAATGTAATGCAATTAAACACCACAGTACAACAATAAGTATGTAAAGAAACTAAACACTAGACCAATAAGCATGTAAATAAGTTGGTTGCGAAACTAAAACAAACAAAGGTGAGGAGGGATGAAATGGCTGACATAAAAATTATTTGGTTGCACCATGGTGTCGTAGCTAGGAAGTTACAGGATACAAAGGAATCCAAGGAGCCAAGTGAGTATGGCGATGCTTGGCACAATGCCCCGGTGCTCAGAGGATGAAGACTATCATCAAGTATGATCACTCGGATGAGGATGAGCAGGATGAGGTCATGAAAGAGGCTGAGGTAGATTTTGAATGGGTAAATTTTCCCAAATCAAATACGGAAATCCATATTAGACTTTTGACATTGATGTCAAATTGTCGAAGGAAAAGGACAGATTTTTGTTAAGGCTCGTGAGAAGCTAGACTTCGAGATTTGGAAGACCTAAACCGAGCAATTGATAGAAGTAATCGTCACCATGTATATATTTGCTCGAAAAGGTTGGGAGATATACTTCCAAGATGAGATTTAGAAAAGGAATGGGAACCCAGCAGATCCCCTAGCTTACAAAAGGACATGTTGTGGGACCTCTGTCTAGACCAATCCACACGACCCCACTCATGGCTGCTATGGAAGAATAACATTTCTTGAATACATAGAGTCGCATAATTTCATCATGTCAAGGTTGGTTGAGGAAAACTAGCCAAAACCGCATAGAGATGTGATCATACAAATAAAGAAAAAGGTATTTTATTGGTAGAAAAAGTGCGTGGTTGGAGGAACAAAAGAGAATTTTGGCGTAAAAGAGAAAGTAAAGAAAGTCTTGGGTGGAAATCGAAGTCTCTGCAAGCCACCATGAAGACAAAAGAAAGTGCATGTAATGTCCCCTTCTCAGACCTGATCTTTCCAGTGACCGTTGGCCTTTTTTCTGGAAACCCGAAGGCTAGTCGGAAGGTAAATTAGGGTTTCCTATTTTTGAGGATGTCTTTGCTCGGAGTTGGTGGATTCAAAGGCGGATTCTTTCTGGGTTTTCCGAAAGCTTCGCAGTGGTATGTTCATTTCGGCATTCAGAGTATTTTCTGGAATTTACTATTTTTAGTAAATTCTATTTTTGGCAGTTTTCAGTTGGGTTCAACTTGGTTGACTTCCTACTTCAGTTTGGTCAGTTGACTGGTCATTATTGGCTTCAGGGCATGATTGAAGAGTTAAGTTGATATATTTAATTAAAGGTCACGTTTTAATATTATATTCGAACGTTGACCCCTTGGCCTAGTCTATTGACTTTATGTTGTTTTGAAAAGTGGGTTTCTTGAGGGTGGCGCCTTCATTAAGATTATTTTATTAATTTCCAAAGTCAAAGCAAGCTTAAGGTGGGCGCATTTATCAAGGTATTGAATTTAATTAAAATATCAATATTAAGCTTGAAAGGAAAAGGACGCCATCTTGGAGAAAGGATTAGGGTTTGGATGTTGAAGTGTTTTTAGGGTTTCATGAAGTCAACAGGAAGTTATAAAAGGAAGACTTTGAGCATCATTCATTTTTTTGACTGCAATACTGTTATGCTGCCGGTTTGGCTCTGGGTTTGCTTCGAGGAATGAAGGCCTCCTAGCTCGGGCATCGCTTCTTGTTTGTAAGACAACAACTAGTGGTGATTTTAGTCTAGATTGTGAGTTCAGTGGAATTAGTGCTGTGTAATCTGCATTTGTCTAATTAGGTTCAGATTTTGCATATTAGAGTTTTCTGGTTTCTGCATTTTTGCTTAAGCAGATTCGATGTTTTATTCATAAATCCAAAAAGACAAAAAAATTCATGGTGGGTATTGTTTCATTCCTTCCTTCTTGGCTAGGCGCCCATGTATGCAAGGCTGTAGAATTTTTGGAAGACAATCTGATTTTTAAAAGCAAAATCGCCCCTGTGCTGGGCCGTACCATTCATGGTGTCTTGGAATTCGTGCATTTAATATAGCCTGCATTTTGAGTCTGTTTTTGGGGTTAGTCTGAGCGCCCTCTTGCTAGTAGTGATTTGTAATCAGTATCATGTTATTTGAATAAGTTTTAAGGAATTTCTGAGCTATTCTAGAAATCTGTATGCTGCTGGTTATATGGAAAAAATACAGTACTGTCATAACAGCTCGGAGAAATCTGCATCTTCAATCTGATTCGCATTGTTAGCAAGATCTCACCATTTATATTGTAAGCTGGCAGTAGTACTGGCAGCAACTTAGATTCTTGCTTATCATACTGTAATGCCCTTCTTACTTTCAGCAGTTGATATTGTTTTAATTGACCTCCGCCCTATGGTAGCTACTATCCCATTCTGGGTTAGCAAGCACATTCTGGGTGTTGAGTATTTCCAGCTTTCCGCATTTCTTTTCAAGCATAGTATTCTGTAACACTCCGTCATATGGTCGCCCCTCACTCCATACTGGGTTGGGTAGCACATACTTGGCGTTGAGTTCCCATTCAGCATTTAGGGTAGAAGATTAGTATTCTGTAACACTCCGTCAGATGGTCGCCCCTCACTCCATACTGGATTGGGTAGCACATACTTGGCGTTGAGTTCCCATTCAGCATTTAGGGTAGAAGATCCTCTGACCATATGCTCGCCATCATCGGCGCCATTCTTGGTTAGAGTTGCTTTCGTACGTTTTGGTTTACCTTCTAACCTTAACGGGTACTTTGATTGTAATGTTGTAATCTGTTAAAAAAAAAAGGAAAACGAAAAATTGGCCCGGAATATTTCAGTGCAGTACAGTCCCTGTAGACCAGACTAAACAAAAGAAGAGGGTGGTCGAACTTGATAAACGACTTGCAGCAAAACAGAAAGAAGAGTCGTCAATTCTAGTGGAAAAGAATGAGCCCCCAGCACAGTTCCACATGGCCTTTAGGATAACAAAGAGATTCAAAAGAATAGGATCCTGGGAAGAAGGTGATCTGAAAAGGACAAAGAAGTCAAGTGTATGGAGAGTAAGCTGAAGAGGTTGAAAACACTGGAGGCCAAATCCCGAAATTTACTACTTCCGTAGCCACTCGACTCCTTTTGTACATCCTTCCCATACACTTAATTCTTCTACAGTCAAGGCTATCCAGAGAGCTCCCAATACTCCAAATGCCAACCAAGCTCCAATTAGTTCGTGAGTGTCGTCAAGGACACCCACAAGTATGGGGGCGACAAAAGCGGGGATGGGGGAAGCATATGTAGGCAACAATTTTGTAATAAGAAGAAACAACAATTCATGATAGTTTGTTTTCTATTTTAATGACTTGGCTTACACATAATGAATCATGGTTAATTAAGTCTCGGATGGAGGGACAGGTTTTCTGGGACAGCAAAAAACATCCTAGATTTTGGGGACAGCTATCAAAATAATATATAGAAATTAATATTTAGATATTTTAACTTTACTCAATGAAATTAGGGATTGAAATTGTATTGGATGTTTTTAGGGTACTTTAGATTAAAACTCAATGTTTTTGGCAAAATAACAGATTTTTAAAAGTAAAAGCCTCAAAAAAATAATGTTGGGGACGTCCCCCAAGTCTATAAGTCCCCTCAAACATTTGGGATGTTACCAAAATCTAGGGGACACATTCCGGCATTGCACTGTAATGAATATAGATATTAGTCAACTCATGTGTTGTGTTACATCTGAAGAAGACTGTTTTATTTTTAAGTAGTTGAGTCAGTTAATAGGTGGTCGTGAACAAGTGTCCAACTTCAAAACTTTTGGTCGGCACTTGTGGCCTTCATATAGTTATGCCCGAGGATGATTCAAGGAGCTCACATTGTGTCTACCCTAGTGTAATTGATGTGGATGAGTACGAGTATATATTAAAGAACCAGCTTTCTATTCTTGTTTTTGTATATATTTCTCTTCGGTTTGGTTATAAATCTTGAGTGGGCTTGATGATGAAGGCACGTTTCAGGGAGCTTTCATTGCATCTTTCCTAGAGTAATTGATGTACATGAGCATGAGTATAAAATAAAGAACCAGCTTTCTACTCTAATTTCTGTATATATCTCTTTGGTTTGGTAGTACATCCTGAGTGGGCCTGATGTTTAAGGCATGTGTGGCTCCATAGAAGACATGTTTGAATCATAAGTTAGATGGAAAAATGATTCCACGAGGGAGGTCTCATATGCCAAATTGGTATCTCACTTAGCGGTGACCTAATACACTACCTTTACCATTACCTTGTATACTTCATTGTATTTTCTATACTACAGAACTGAATCCAGAGTTTGAAAGACAGATCTAAACTACTTGAACAGTGATGGACAACACAGAATTAACTGAAACACACAAATGAAGATTCGCTATTTATCAAAATTTGATAAATTAGAGCAGTACAATGATGAGAAGATTTTTTCCTGAAAACGTACAGGTGCCTACTCAGGCATTATCCAAGAATAGTATGGTGTTGCACTTGGCCGCGAACAGTCTTCCACAGACCATCCACATAAAACCATTCTACGACCTCCAAGACATCCAAGTCATCTCTTATTCTAAAGCATGGAATCGCTTTATAGATTGTTCAATTTGGATATGGGATAGTAGATGCTTGTAAACCCTTCACTATGGCAAGGCTAAAATCAAAATCCATATGACACTTATGAAATTGGTATAGGGTTGTTACATACAAAATGATATTGTTCTCATTCCAAAGACATAAGAATATGGAATTTTGCATATTTATAGGAATGTCATTCCTATAAAGATGAAGATTTACATAACCAACAAATCTCCCCAAATAACTCATAATATATATTGTTTTAACAATATATATACACCTAACCTATAATATTATTAACTCACCAAATAACCATATAACCGTAAGTACTATTTACTACAAGGTCACTCACCATAGTAAATACTAAATCCTAACATTCCCCCTTAGTGTTTACATGGTAGAAGAACCTACACACTCATCTGCAGTATGCTCACCCCTATGGCATGTCCAACAATGTGACTCATGACCTTGATACAAAAGAAAGGCCACAAACCTTACAAGTATGCTCTCCTTCCATGGTTTTAAACAAGCTTACCACAAACCTTGACGTGAATAGGCCCCATCAACTGTCCACCTCATGTGGTTTTCTGGATCTCCCACAAAACTTTTCAAGATCCATGAATTGACTTACTCTAGTGCTTTTGTTCACCACTATGCTTGTACATCAGGGAAGTATATAGGAATCAACTCGCTTACTCATTACAAATCGAACAAAGATTTCATATTACATCCTATAAGAATCACAATGTTCTTACTTTGGCCACTTTGTTGTTGACACGCCACTCGATCTCGAACACTTAGACAATCGCCATCGCCAGTGAAGTCGCCCTTGACTTTAGCTAGGGCGCATAATGGAAATGGAACATTGGTGTCAAGTCCCCCACAATGTGAAATTTCCACTTGAACACTCAAAAAAAAATTGTAGCGTCATCGCATACCATACTCTGTCTCGATCTTGTTGTCTGGATCTTGCTGCACATATCACCATTGTCAGTGAACGTATTCACTGACCGATCATCTTCCAACAAAATACGGAAGTCAAAGGATCTCTACAGTCATCTGCTCTCCTATACAATTGTTTTTCCAGTATCCACAATACACACCAAGCAAAGCAAAAAACTAAAATTTGAAGCACACTGAAAAAATTAAATACTCACACCACAAAAATTTGCCATCGCAGTTGTTATGCAATGTCGTTGGTGACTAACAAGAGGTCGTTGATCGACCTCCAAGCTCCAATGCCTTCGTCCTCCAATGTCATGCTGCTAGCTCAATCGGATTTGATCATGAAGCTCACTTGCATAATGCCCCTCCTCAATTTGAACTCGGATGTCGGATTCCACCGATAGTGCATCCGGGGAAAAGTGAGGCAAGTTTTTTTACTTTTCGGACTTTTGACGATAATGACAATGATGACTATACAACTCGGACTATTTTGACTATACAATAAAAATGACACTCTCTTTGACTTTTTAATAAACTCAACAACACAATATGAAGACTATCGACTAATACGACAAGGACCAACAAAAATATTACTTTCGACATTAGACTCAATAGCATTGACTTATTGCAATAACAACAATGAAATGACAACCTATACACACTAACTTTTTGATCCAACAAAGACATCCAACCCTTTTTTTTTTTAAATAATCACATAATACTTTATGGTTTGACTAACTATATCGTACAAGAGATGATTCAAATAAAAATTCTAGGCTATTTGACATAAAAAAGTACACATGTTTTATGTCCTATAGAAAATAATTGAAAGCTAAGAAACCACAAAACTCTTATGACGTTAAGGAGTAAACAACCGAGATATTGAAAAAAAAAAAAGGATCCAAGCAAACCGCAATGATGAAACTGTTACACGACCACTGATCAAGCAATGGATATGTGCAAAATGCTTATTGGAGAACTGCATGAAGAGATCTTGCCACATCACGTCCTGGCTACTCAGCGATTGTGTATGTAGACGAAGGAGCAGAGACCAAGTCACAAGATCAGAAGGATTCAAAATTACAATTGTCGGAGACGCATTTGGCTGGAAAGTAAGGTTAAAAAAGAGTATAATCACACTTGGAGCTATGGAAACGGAACTGTCAAGGTAATTTGAAGGGATGTGGAGGCGTGGATAAGCAAAGATGAACCAGAGATAAAACCGAGCAGCATGTAAACGTGGGCATAGATGTAAATGGCACGGATCATTCAATGGTTCACCAGCTCGTGAGATACTTCGTAAACTCCACTATCTCTGTCAAAATCACCAGTTGCAAGACTGAAACGAGTTCGCTATGCATGTAGATGGTTGATTGGCTTGAACAGTTAGCTACAAATGTAGATCAAGCAGAAGGAACCCCACAAGTCTCAATAATGGCAGAGAAAACCTCACGCTCTTAAGGGACCCATCAATTTGGTTTGACTGAGCTCATGGATGCAGCAGAGACGTCTTGATCACAAAATGAAAGGCATGATGCACATGTGAAAGGAATATGCAGGTTCGAACTCAGTCAGAATAGAATGCGATTAAGAGTACTCAAATGTGAATCCTTCTCCCAAGACCAATTGTCCATATACCAGTTTTGCATAACCAATTCTTCATCTATATTTAATTCCAACAGGATACAGTAAAGAATAAATTCACAAACCAATGCAGACTTTTCTATACTAATACGTATGATTTCTCACAAATACAATAACATCACCTAGCGAAATAAACAATGGTGCAGTTTCCCCTTGACCGGCTGATTAAAAACTCAATTCTTCCATCTCAGAACTGGATCAGATTGCTTTGATACCAAATGAAATTGGTAAAAAGATTTTACATACAAAATTATATTGTTCTCATTCCAATACATAAGAATATGGAAGTTTACATACTTATAGGAATGTCATTCCTGTAAAGATGAAGATTTATGTAACCAACAAATCTCCCCAAATAACTCGTAATATATATTGTTATAACAATATATATACGCCTAACCTATAATATTATTAACTTACCAAATAACCATATAACCGTAAGTACTATTTACTACACGGTAACTCACCATAGTAAATACTAAATCCCAACAACTTAAGATGCTAAAAATCCCTCATTACATTTCAAACTGTTATGACACATAACAGACTTGATAACTCTGTCATTACTTTTAGAACTGCTCATGACAAATAACATGTCTTAATACTCTCTCATTATTCTTTGTAACTCCTCCATTTGAGAGTATTATTTGTAACTCCTATGACATTATGATGACAAATAATTGTCCTGTTCTATTGCTCACATATTTGAATTCAATTTTTACTAATACAAATAAACAATAACTTTATTTTGCACCATAAATGTAAACTAGGATAGTAACAAATCCCTCGTCAGTAACAGATCAGCTCTTTTAAGAAATTGGGCAATGTCATTCTTAAAAGTGTTTGATGTGAATGGAAGATTGTTTCAAAAAAATACACTGGAAGTTTGACAGGTCCCCAAATATTGTGAGATTTGGTTGTGCAGTGAATCTATTTGAACTTTCCTTCATCAGGAGTATAGCCAAGTGTGTACTGCAAATTTTCCCAGAAAAATGCTGGCAAGAAAGGGATTGCAAGAAAGGGATTTCACTTATGGAGATCATGAAGACCAGGAATAAAATTATTGGCTTGATTGGACAATGATGAAACGCGCCCAACATTAGAAATTGTTGATAAGACCAAATTTAAATTTTAACTTTTTGTTGTGTTTCCTCGTCCTAGTCTGTTTTAAGATGTGATTAACCCTAAAGGGCCACTTGGAAAGGCTAGAACTGGAACTGTGGCGAATTCTCTGTATGCTACGAAACTAAATACTACCATTGAAAGCTTCGGCCTAAACTTTTATCTCCCGCAGCTGAACAGAAGGTGGGGATTGCAGGATCTATGGTAAAAGCACTCAAGCTATACGGACAACAGGAATAGTGTTTCATCGCTTTAAACTGGGAGTGCTTCATTGGATAATTATCAAAGAGCGTGGCTGTTAGGGCTAGGATGAGAAAGGAGGAGTTGAATATTTTGTTTACGTAAGAAACAGGCCACAAAAGTTTCTCACATTGCAGAGTTGCAACAACATTTTGAGATTATATCATTTCAGAATATGATAGTATTTTGTTGGTTGCCTTTCTTGGAATTGGAAAGATATATAGCTCAAAGATACTTAAAACTTTTGAAAAGAACATTCAAAAAAACACCTGCCTTGTTGGCATCTCTTACATTGGAAGGCATAAACATGAAGTTACTTTTTATGGAGATCTCTTAAACCTGCGCCTTGGGAATGTTGAGGATTTTAAAGCAGATTTGGTTGCTGGTATTGTTACTAGAATGGGTGTATGCAAAAATATTCCTAGTCTTTTCGACAATGGGGAGAAAGTTTGTTCCAAATAATGTTTGTAAAATGTACTAAATGTATTTATGATGAGATACAAGGGGGTCAAGACTCAAAACTTAACGTTGTACACCTAATCATCAATGTTGCCTTATGAATGACAGATATCCACCATTAGACGGATCCATGTACTCTATATACCTGTATTAGCTCATTGTACAATGCATTAAGAGTAGCTAACGTAACTAGTAGATAAATTCTACCTAAAATTTTGTGTCTTCATTTGACCGTGTGCTTAGGTTGAATTCTACATGATCAGTGTCGTATGGTTTGGTTCTAGAGATTTTAGAGCAGATTGAAAAGCATTATTGGCAGCTACAGCATCCTATTGAAAACTGCAAATCAGAGTTTTCCCCACATGAGTAATGGTATCAAACTTTGGTTTTTCTAGCCTGTAAAACAGTTTTCAGCCTACCTTCTCTACAAATTAAAGTTTTCAGCCTGGTTTTTATGCAGATCAGAATTTCCAACCAACTTTGTCGGCCTGCAAATTATGGTTCAGAATATCTTTTGCTCAAATGAGAGTTTTCATCCTGCTTTTTTGAACATCAAAGTTTCCGGACTGATTTTTCTGTAAATCCCATTCCAGAATGCTTTTCTGCAAGCAAATCTGAGTGAGGCCTGCTTTTTCTAGGAATTAGTGTTTTCGGCCTATTTTTTATAAGAATCAGTGTTTTATGATCTGTATTTTGGCCTCAGTGTATATATTACCTTATCTAAGGTTTTCTAATTGAAAGCAGCATACTCGTAACAAATCCTTACTTAGGCATTGAAGTGTTATTTGAAAAAGGTCTTTTTTGTTTTTAATGTACATTGTCATAAACTTTGTAAAAGACATTTCAATTGCCTTTTGGTTTCCATTTAAAATTTTAAGGCCAAAATAGTGATTTTGGCTTTCAAGTCATTTTTTTGGTAGGTTAACAAGGGTCGGTGGGGCCCCTTCACAAAGAAAAGAAAAGAATGATTTCAGAAGGCAAAAACCTGGATCAACAATGAGAGAGACGTGGGGGTGGGAGCCAGAGCGGGCCCAACCCAACCCACAAAGAACAAATCAGATCATCTAGTTATCAATTGAGGATTCAAACCACTATGTGACACTAATAATTCATCCCTAACAAATAGCTTTAGTATGAAGGTATAGATGCCAAGCTTCCGCAAATACCTTCCTGATTGTCACCTGTTCCCTAATCCAATCTGCCTATTAAAAATTCAGAGACCTTCACACGTTTCATGCATCTAGAATGAGAGGAGTCACAGTCCCCCACTTTTCTGGGATGACAAAGGAGCTTATTATCTCCTGGAATCCAGCCCCACTTTGCAAAAGGCCTTCTCACTTTTTGATTTTCTGTTCTTCTTGCAATTCCTCCCACAGCAAGCATCTTTTAGTCGATTCGTGGTCAGATGGATACCCAGCTTAACAATAGTTCTCACGCCATCCATATCCTTTGTTTGATCTAGAGGTAATTCAGCCCGCTCGTCCAAAGCTTTGTGAGGATTCAGCTTACTTCCATGCAGCATTGATTGACTTAGGACTGCCACAATATCATTTGATTCTTTGGCAATAGTTTCCATTTCCATTAACATGGTCCTGCGAGACATTTGCTCAAAACACCCATCATCGTGGTATGCCCCAAACTATGGACCTTGGCGACATATCCAATGGGGGAGACATTATCCAATACGCTGATTCCTTTGAAGCGGAACTCATTTTGAGAAGCATCAATAGACTGTCCAGATTTGGGGTGCCAGAGATTGAGCTAGGCAAGAGAGCTCTGATTAGGGCAGTGAGCTTTGAAGTGCCCAAGAAGGCCACAATGGAAGCAGTTTGGAGTTGAATTTTCAATCTCAACTTTCTGAGCCCAGGATCCACCAGGAGAATGAATAAGTATTCATTTTGGAATGGCTTGGAGGAAGGGACAGAGATGCAAAGTCTAACAAAGGAATCCACCGCCCATGTCTTGTAGCTGTTATCAATGCATATCACTTTTCCAAGACTACTGCTAAATTGCTAATACTCATCAAAGAAGATTCCTCCCAGAACTCAACTGGAAGAGCATATAATCATATCCAAATGGGGAAGGGCTCGATTTTCGCATTCAGGGCATCAAAGTTTGGATCCATGGTTGAAGATGAAAACCAGCTGAATCAAGGAGGCTTAACCTATCCTCCAATACCACAACCTTTTTGCACAAAGTGTTCAAAGATCACCACAAAAAAACCTTTGGGAAGATGGCATGGAGAAAAACTGGATCCCCAATTGACAGTGCACCAATTCTCAATGTCAGCACACAGCACCCATTTGTCTATGAACTTTCCAATTAGGGCATGCTTGGTAAAGCGCTCAATCTCCATGGAGAAGGAAACATCATTCAAGATGACCTACATGGAAGCATTTTCACCAAGAGAGGGCTTGCCGTTGCCGTGAGGCAAATTCTAATGTCCCTCTTTCTCGATTAGTTCGGTCGAAGACCTTTTTGGCTTATTTTGTCTACCCGACGGCCAAAAGGGTGTTTTCAAGGGTGACTTCGGTTTATTATTTTATTATATGGTGCTCGAATTAAAGTAAAATATCATTAAAGCACATATAATGAATTAATAGACTGTTTGAGTGATTTTGACTTAGGAAAGTGCATTTAAATAAATTAATAAATTATTTAAATTGCCTTCCTAGCCAAAAATGTGACTTGTTTGGGTAATGGCCAAATATACCCAAAAGTGCGACTTGATTAGTGAAGCAAAAATAATTAATTAAATATTAATTATATGGTGTTAGCCAAAAAGTGCGATTTGGCCTTTGGAGGGTTTTTGGCTATATGAGGAAAAATGCGGCTGGGGTAAAGCATTCAGATTATTATTATTATTTTCACAGAGCAGTTAGCACAGAGCTTTTGCAGACAGAATCCAAGGACGGAAACCCTCTGGATTATTCCTCTTGCGGACGGAAACCCCAGGAGCAGTGAGAGAAGTTTCCATCCAGGAATCTTCATTGTTTACACAGTTATTCAGCATTCCAGCAGTGTCAGAGAAAAGAATAAATTGCAGCAGTGAGCATTTGTACATCCATCTGAGTGGGGCGGCTTCTTCTACAGATATTTATTGCTGTAATAGAGGTATTTTTCATGATAAATATTTATTGTAACTCCCAGCAGCAAATATATTAAATCAGCTAGGGTTTTGATTCACTTACTGTGGGTTTTTGGACAACCTTTGTTATTAAATCTTTCTATAGATTTATATACGTATTGCTGTCATATTTAGTTCCAGAAATCACCATTAAATATACAGCTGAAATATTAATAGAGAAATCTGCCAGATTTGCCCTAGGCGCCTATTTTGCATTCACCCGGTTTGCGGGCTTTCTGTATTTATTTACCTATGCAGTTTTAGTGTGATGTTTTATGAATTCCTTTAATATTATCAGTTCAGATCTGAGCCAGAGCATTATATAAAATAAAATTAAAAATATATATATATATCCAGACAAAAAACGGGTTTGGGATCTTTCACAAATCTCCACCCATCGTCGAGAGCACCGAGACACAACCCCGCCAATAAAGGTTTTTTGGGTCAGAACTGGGAGAAATTCGAGCAATCATGCATGATAATCCAGCGGAAGTATGCACTACACTCATGATACGGATTGCTCGCGTTAGGGCACTCAGCATAGACCATATTCACAGCATACAAGTCTCTATTGATTTCCTCCACTCGCCGCTCACTATTGCCTTCCACTCACCAATTGTCGCTCGTTACTGCCTTCCACTCACCAATCGTTGCTCGCCATTTTCCATCCTATATCCCCAGCCTCTATCAGGCTTTCAAGTCATATTATACCCAAAGCATTTATTAAATATTTGTTGTGTCCATGCAGGGACTGGTTTAAGATCTTTGGGTATCAAGAATTATCTCCGAAAAATTCATGGATGTGGAAAATTATGGAGCATAAAAAAGCAAATAAAGAACACGTTGATGCATAATGATTTATGGGACAATGAAGAGCTCAACAATGTCATATTGACACAGCATGAGTATAAGATAACAAGTAAAATAGCATCGGTACTTATTAATTTGTCAGCCACACTGCCAAAAGAATGTTCAAGATGCCAAAATGCCAAAAGAAGCATGGGAAGAAATCACTTCTTTGTTTGAACTGAAGAATGACGAGTTCTAATAATAAGGAATGAATTCCATAATCTGATCATATGCACACAATTAAATTGCTTGAAAACCAGTTACCTGCTCTTGACAAAACTGTTTCAAACAAGAAATATATATTTCAGATCAAAGAGTCTGTCAGAGTCATTTGAGAGTTTGAAAATGAAGTCTAAAAGTTTCTGAGAAGCTTGGCACCATAATGTTAAAGGAATTGGAAGGGATGCTACTCAAACATGAACAAATGTTAAATATCAATGATGAAGAGGAAGCCTCAGGTGTCTTTGCTATAAAATATAAGTGGCAAAAGTCTTCTGCACAGAAATAATCCAAATTTTTAAAAATGAAAAAATTTGCCCAAAGTCGAATGAGACATTCCAAGGTGTGGCCTGGTATTACTGTGGCAAACCTGGCCACATACAAAGGAACTGTAGGAAGAAGCAGTCAAATGTGAAGAAGCAGTTAAATCACTTTGGAAATAAGGAGGGTCAACTCATTATATCTGCACATCAGATTTGGCAAGAGGAAGATGAGAAAATGCAGTACATAAATTTTGATGCCTCGTGCCACATGACTGGTTATTAGGATTGCCTGCAATCTAAGAATTGAAAGAATGATGAGCTCCCATGCAACACTTGAAATGGGCTTGCTAAATCTAAACATACAGGTGTACTAAATGCTTTCACATAAACTCTATTTGCGATGTATATACTCATAAGCTTTCTTTTGATGCATATTCTTCGCATGGATATTGATGTATAAACTTGGCTGTGAGATAGGTACAATTATGAAGTGATATATAACGTATAATTTACCAAGCTCTTTTTAGAGATATAGAATGCTGAAATTACCTATCATCGTCTTCAGACCCATGATCACCACTTCCGAATGCAAGTCCTCCAACCCCCTGCATGGAATCTTGTATATAATAGTAAGCAATGAGCCAATTCTAAACAGAAAACCAATGGTAAAAATAATAACTTATAATTATGAAATAATGTAAATAGTTTCCTCATCCTAAAAAACTAATTATGGCCTGGTTTTGAAGGTTTTGAAAATGCATATAGCAAGTTCATTGTAAATCTTATGACTTTGATGTATGAGACATGAAATGCAATTGCAGCAACCATAAGAACAATCTGAAGAATGCAGTGTTGTGAATACATGTGGAACATCTAGGATAACATAGGAAACTGCTTTACATGAATTTCATGTGACACTACTCACATCTTGTATACAACTTGCAGCAGATAATAAATGTGATTGCAGGAAGTGATGCGTGGAATCTTTACATAATAGTAAGCAATGAGTCATTGACTCATTTCAAAACAAAAACTAAAGCTAAAATTAATAATAACCTACGAGATTTCAGTGAATTTCATTGATCAAATTAGAATTTCGGCAAATAACATCACAGCTTTAAAAAATTATTAAAATTCTCCAATTGAATTTGTACAGGTCAATTCATTTCAAATTTAATCAAATATCCTTAAATTTCGTTGAAATACAGCATATAAAATCATCTTTGACATTTTTGTAAAAAAATTAACAATTATAGAGGCTCATGTTGGGGCATTTTCCACATCTTTTCAATTTTGTCTCTTCTTTCACAGGTTTTCCATCACACATTTGGACTTGCAAAAGACTTTCAAGGCTATGCACAATGATTTACTTGCAAAAGATGGCACAAAATCATGGCACGAGTCCAAGGCATCTGGTTTCACCTACAGGCAGAACACTGAAGAGTGCTTGAAGGCGTCCATCATATTGCAATTGTCACTTGCATGTGTTGTTTGCAGTTGAACGCTGTTCAGGCCATTCGCTCCTCACACTAGTACAATACAGGCATTTTACTATTTAGTGTAACTTCCACAGTTAGGTTATAACAAATCATCCGTTATGTTTCTGCTCTTCTGCGCATCTTCGCAAACTGTGCTCCTTGCCCTAAGCCGAGGGATGATATGATGTTGTCTTTGGATGACATTGCCTCTGCTCACTCCTCCAGAGATGCCCATGACCGGAACTTGCTCATGTGACATCACCGCCTCCATACCTTATCAAAAACCTTTGAACCCTGTGCAAAATCATGTTGTTTCATTCATTGCTCCTACTCCTCTGGTGGATCACTCTGCTACTAGCGCCCAAAGTACAGGATTAGATGCAGATACCATGGACAAATCTTAACTACACTCTCAGGAGAGTTCTAGCTAGGGTTCTCTACTTGGCTTAATCATTCTAAAGATTAATTATGGCCTGGTTTTGAAGGTTTTCAAATGCATACAGCAAGGTCATTGTAAATCTAATGAATTTAATATATGGCGCTCTAGCTAGGGTTCTCTACTATGATTACTCATTCTAAATGATTAATTATGGCCTGGTTTTGAAGGTTTTCAAATGCATACAGCAAGGTGATTGCAAATTTTATGAATTTAATGTATGAACATGGAATGCAATTGCAGCAACAGTAACAATGTGAAGAATGCAGTGGTGCAAATACATGCCAAACATCGATGATAATATTGAAAACTGATATACAAGAATTCCATTTAATGCTACTCACAGCTTGAATACCACGCGCAGAAAATAATACTTGTGAATGCAGAAAGTGATCAAAGAGAGGTGTCTTGCCCATGATTCAAAATTGAATTGTACTAAGCAGAAAGGAGCTGTTGAGATCCTATATCCAGCAAAACTTGGTAAAAGGACACCACCAAAGATGAAAGAAAAGCAAGTTAATATAAACAGATATTTTGGAACCTATAAATACCACATTCTCCCTCCAATATTTACAACCCAAATGGAAATAGTCTACTAACAATATCTTCCATCAATGATATTGTCAAACTATATAATTGCAACATCATCATACCAGACAAAACAGAACTAAAACCAAAATAAACTTGGAAACCCTTCTACTGAATTTTTTCTAAATGTCATATCCCATTATTTTGGATTTTATTGTTTTAGGCTTTAGCAATTAAATTTATTTTCTGCACTTATCATTGTTTATGATATGGAAATATCGAACAACTAATGGTGTAATCAATTGTTCAAGGATTATTAGAATACAGTTAATGGTTTAATTAATTGGCATTAGAGATATTTAGATTAGCAAGTGTTTTAGATGCTTTGATTATCTTCATAACGGACTAACTAGACTCCTGTTTCATGAGTGGCTGTAGGGTTGCCCCTCACGAAGGCCATGACCTGAAAGAGACTATCATCAGGAAGATGCCAAACGATCTAGAGAGGTGGTGGAAGAGCGAAACTTGCACACACCAACATGAGATGCTTGTGGATGCATGTCAGCTAGGTTTCTGTGCACATAAATGTTGGTTGTATGATTCGCATTTTTCATTTTGGTCCTGATTGTCATGGTTGCATCATTGTAGTGTTGCATTGCATTGGTGACTGTCAATGTTGTCATGGGCATGCTTGAGTGTTAGGACTGTTTTGAAAATATATTGTCTTTGACTGTGAATATCAACTTGTTTCATCATTTATGTATGAGTGTCATGAAGTTATTTGAACTCTATTATCAACCTTGCATTGTTGATGAGCTTTTCAAGACCTTTTGAAGCATGGTTATGTCTTATCTTGGTAAGCATCTCATCGTGACTTCCAGCATTGTGTTTTAAAAAGGCCACTGGGGCAATAGCATTAATTATGTTTTATGGCCTTTACGCCTTATGAGGATTATTCTTCTCTTGAAAGGATATTGACTTGCTTAGAGCCACTTAGGCCCTTATAAACTTGCAGTGGCAATAAGCGGAAAGTACCTTGGGTACTTTGTATCATATATTTAAACTTGCTTTGGTGAAGTGCTTGGATGTATGACTGAGCCATATTTTAGTGGCAATGTATGGTAGCATACTGCAAGTTATAAATTTTATGGTATCTTGGCATTTGGCACTTAGTAAAGCATGTGAATTATTCATTTGAAATGATTTACTTTGGGAGGAAGTCAACACCTTATTTAACAATGAAATTATCATTGGAAACCCAAGCCATGAAGATGACCACATATCCATTAGCTATGGATATGATATCTTCTGTTTTCTCTCTCTTGGATCCCACCTGTTTTGAAGGCATGCATTGAGTAGATTTAAATGGATTGCTCTTATTTGTCAGTTCTTTGTTGGCATGCAACCTTCCACGACCGAGACCTCTATCAGCAGATCTAAGGCCACAAAAGCTTGGGTACAGAGAATTATTTTGGAAAAGAAGAAAGGGGGCAAACTTGAAGGGTTCGAAGTAAAAGGGTTCGAGAAGTAAAATGGTCACAAGTTCAAGATTGTAGAGAGACAAAGGCAGCTAGGGCTTGCTGTTTTCTTGTTCAATCTCCCGTCCAGGCGTGTTTATCATTATTTCTGTATTTTGGTTCATGGTATGCTGGATATAATATACTTCTGTTTGCATTGAAGTTGTTCAAACGTCAAATGGATATATGTAGCTGGCTGTTTGCTTATGCTGTGGTGCATGAGGTGATTTCCTTGATACCATTATGCCATACATTGGAGGGCTTAGACTCTCAAGATGTATTAATGAATGGTATTCTTATGTACTGGATTGGTGATTGTATGCTTTAAGGCTTGTACCTTGAAAAATGGTGATTTAGTAAGGGCTCGCCTTTATGTTCAAAACTGTACAATATCAGCAGTCAGCTTAGCCCATTGGGCATATTACATGTTACCCTTGAGGATTAGTTTGGTTGTCTGGCTTTGGCCTTCAGATTTCAGTTGTGACGTACATTTTTATCTCTGCTGCTGTATTTTAGAAAGTGCAGTCTGAATTTGTAGTAGGTATTGGGATGACACCTGATCTCTCAGTTTACATTAATAAGACATTCAAGGGCATGGCCCTGAGACTGTTAGCCTGTAATAAGTGTTATGTTTCTTTTTTATCTAGGGAATAAGGGTATAGACACCTGCAACCATTAAGAGGCATGGCCTCAGACTGTTATGTCTGGATTGGCTATGTTCTCACTGCAGATGATACAATCTTGTATACAGTTTTATAATGGATAGGTTGCCTTGCAAGGAGAGAGGCCGTGACCAGAACATGTGTGCTTAAGACCATAGATTTAAATATCATGGAAAATGACGAGTACTCACAGGAAAACCACCAAAAAAATCACCACCAAGTAATCGCTGTCCGACTTGCAAGCAGAGTAATTGACTAGGAATCGCAAGCCAAATAATTGACTTGGACTCGCGAGAGCCAAGTAATTGACTTGGACTCATGAGCCAAGTAATTGAATCGGACTCACGAGCCGAGTAATTGAATCGGACTCGTGAGACGAGTACTTACTCCGCTTCTATTAAAACATAACAACCAAAAGTTTTAAAAATACATTTTCACTTTTGCAATCAATTCTTCTGTTGTTTTTGCTCTGCTAAAGCAAATTTTGTCATTTACCAATAGTTGTGACGTATTTCCATCAGCTTTGAAGGATTTTGACAGGGTTTTAGAGGTAAGACAATTCAGATTTTTATTTCAGATTTTTCGTTTAAAAATTTTTTTACCATTTTAATCCATAGGATTTGATTTTTTTCTTTTTCCCATTTTCTTTTTCCATAGATAGATGGCTAGGGTTTTAAATTAAACTTTTTTCCTTTGTTTTATAGGGTTTGCAGTTTGCATTTGGCAATTTGCAGTGATATACAAGAAAGGCATCAGTTCAGGTAGCTGTAGTAAGTGTGGGAATTCAAATAACCCTCCTTGGAAGCATATTGTAGAGTGTCAGTAGGACAATATTGTGATATGCAATTATTGTGGTTTTCTGATGCGTCAATCACCTCGAAGACCACCTTGGATGAATCATAGGCCAAGAACCTGGAATTACAAGAGATATGCTTGCTCTCCTTGCTTCCTTTGAGAAGAAAAAATGAAAAAAAGACAGCTGCAGCGGGCACATCTGTAATGAATAGGGAAGCTGATTTTGATGACTTAGTAGGCTCTTCTATTGGCCCAAGGATACAGGAATGAGACTCATCCACTAGAGACAAGTGCAAGCAAAATGCCTTTGATTTCATAGAGTTTCATTGTTCCTCACAATACTCCTAGTGCACAACCTTCACTCAACGGCACTGCTTGGAATTGGAAAAACCACAATGAATTGAGGGCAGCTGCTGCCAACTTTTGGTATAATAACAACATACTATTCAATGTGGCGAGGAGCCCATGATGGGAGACATAGGTAACTGCATTGATCGTTTTTGGGAAGGGGTTAAAGATACTTGCTCCTAATGGTTTGAGAGGCACATTGTTGGAGGATGCCATAGAAAATACGCAAGTGATGGTAGATGAGAAAAATAGAATATGGCACAAAAAGGGCTGCAGTATTTTGTTTGGTGGGTGGGTGGACCGCACTTTGATAAAATTTCTAGTGGCTTCAAGTGGGAATTGGTGTTCTTGAAGTAATTGATGCCTCTCACCGAGTGAAAAATGTTGAGATTGTGTGATATGTTGGATGAGGTGATCATGGAAGTGATTGTGGTGAATGTCATCCAAGTTGTTACTAACAATGCAACCACATATGTAACAACATAAAAATTCTTTAGGAGAGGCACCATCCACTTTTTGGAGCCCTTGCAAACCATTGCATTGATCTCCTACCTGAGGACATAGGAAAAATTACATGGGTGAAAAGTGTGGTTGAAGAAGCCAGAAATAACAGAAACTACATCTACAATCACCCTTGGGTGCTAAGCTTGATGAGAGAGCACACCAATTGAAAGGAGCTTGTGTGATTAGGAGTCACATGATTTTCTACAAGTTGCATAACGTAGGCGCATCAAGGTTCACAAGTCATTTTGCATCAACCAAAAACAATTAGAGTAGGATATTCATGTTTTCATAGTTTTGTGATTTACAACATATCCTGAGGAGCTTAATAGGTTTGTGGTATCTTTTAAAACTCGAAACATATTACAAAAGTTGGTGCAAAACACGTATTCCAAAGGCACAATGGAGAAATGTGTTTGCGAATGAAAAAGGCCATGCTCAAGAAATGGAGAATCAAAATGCATCACAACATATTTGCGGTATTCAAATTGATGGCATAGTACTCTAGATGCTTGGCATGAGGTTGGATCACTAGGTACAAGATAAGGAAGCTTTAAACAATTACTTCACGTCACCCTTAGACGTGCATAGAGAAGCGCTTCTTTAGTGGAACACATCACATACTAAATCTTCTAGGGTTTGCATTACCAAAAGAGCTTCATCTCAATGGCACACACCTACCTATGAAAGCACAAATTCATTTGAATCCATTTTAGTAAACGTGAAAGGATTCGCTCAAAAGACCAATGCGTAATGGCATAACATGTGCATGTTCTTCGAAGTTTCAAATACAACATTGTTGTTCAATGCGTAGGAGTAGCCAAAGACACACCTAACCCATAATTGTAATTGTTGAGCCGAATTGTATGCATCGAGTTTTGTTATGAATTGTAAATGCATTAAGGAACAATTAAGCCTTATCTTGCATAGTGCATTGTGACACATTTAATTAGGGAGGCTTTAGTAAATGTCATATGAGTAGCTTATAGCTTCGAGTCAATATTCTAAGTAGGTGATGCTTGGTTCTATAAGAAATCGCCCTACGCTTGGATATGGGGGCTTGGATAAAAGGGAAAAAAAAAGGAGGTTGGCTAGAAATAAGTACTAGAGGAGAGGTGGTAGAGTCGAGGGTTTGGCACATGTTCGGGAAAAAGTGCTACTCGGTTCTACTCCACAATAGTTGTAAATCATCACGAGTACTTCTCTGGATCTGTTTAGTTTTGGCGTTAGGTGTTGTAATAGTTTGATCTACTCCAATCAATATTATTGTTGTTGTTGATGTTGTATGCGAAGCGAATAACATTGGCGATCGATCTCATGTTGTGTTTTCTTGTTGATGATCAATAGAGTGTGGAAAATTAAATTACAATTGTTTGATGTGCAAATGTTATGAGCAACAAAGTGTAATGTCCCCTTTTCAAAATAATTTAATTTTGGCTACCCAAGCCTATTTCTATTATTTTCCGTAGGCTAAGGGAAAATAAATTAATTTAAGTGGTCCAAGAGTATTTTTATATTTTATTTGGAAAAAGTCGCTTGAATTATATTTTTAATCCACATAGCAAAAATAGAAAAAAGTAATAATAGAAGGTATGACTTCTATTATTGGGCGCCAAAATTAGAGAGGGTTTTTATGATGGAAAGAAAAAGCATTTTAAAATTGTTTAATCATATTCTTAGGATGGGGCGCCAACACGCGGGAAGAATTAATTTATTATTAATTGTTTGAGGATCATGCATTTATTCTAAAGGGGGGACACCCACTTTAGAGAGGGTTTGGAAGTTATAGAGGCAGCTTTGGGGTTTATTGTTCATTCATCTTGGAAATTTATCAACTACATCTTTGTTTGCAAGTAGCTTTTGCTTCTACGTCAAGCAATAAAGGACAAAATCCCTCATTTGCATATAGGTTTGAGGACGGAATCTCTCACATCTCAGCTTGGCAATTTCATTCAGGGGTTGCAGTGGCCATTCGAGTACAGTGTTCATCCAGTTCAACTCCAAAAATAATTGTATTCAGACAGTGGTATTTTTTAGTGTAGCTAGTTCGAAGTCAATAAATAAAAGTTTGTTTTGATGCATTGTGGTTTTTTTTTTTAATTTAAAAATAAGATTGTCGTTGTCATAAAAGTCAATTTTATATAATGTTGTTCTAGGGTTTTGACAAAAATATTCAAATTTATCTCAAATATTTTTTTCAAGGATATTACAGTGGTATCGAGCGAACTTCCTCTCAACTTATGGAAGGGAATTTTTAAAAAAATTACAGCTTTGAACTTCATGCGGGGGTAGTGACAGAGAAGCTAAGCTACCGACAAAGAGTGAAAGAAAGCTACAAAACAATTAGAAGCCATGGGTAACAGAGACACAAAAGACGTACGTTTTGACAGGCTTGTTCAGGGACAAGACAGGTTAGCTAATATGATCCAAGCTATGGAAGGCACGAATGTGCAAAGGGCTCCAAATGGTAAGGGAAGTTCTTTAAGGGTAAACAATAACCAACACACTCGAGAGACGGTCATTGGTTCTATTGCTAGGCCCTTCCATCCCGACTTTTTTGTGAGGAAGTAATTCCAGAGGTGGAAATTCAGCCATTTATAGCAGATGATATTGCTGCCAACTATGAGGAGTACATGGTACTTCCGGGTGAGATTAGAGAGGCTATATGGCTCACTAATTTTATCAATTCGAAGACAAGTACAAGTGGACCAAGAATTGAACCTAGACCACAAATTAATCAAAGAGACTGCAACAAGCATTAGAGAAGGTGTCACTCCTTACCTTTGACGGCTCTGGTAAGAGTACAGCTCGTGCATGGATACAAAAGTTGGATACCTTCTTATCACTCAGACCAATAATGGAAGAGGAAGCCATCAAATTTGCAACCCTTCATCTGGTAGGTATGGCACATGAGTGGTGGTACCATGGGCTAACTACACAAGGACACAATCTCATCCACTCATATGGCAATTTCAGTGAGAGTTTGATAGAGAGATTTGAAAGAGTGGATCAAGAATTTCATTTCCGAGAATAAGCTCAACTCAAACAACCACATTCAACAAGTGACTATGTAGTTGAATTTCAAAAGTTTTCTGTGATGGTACACGTGTGGCGTAGAGAGGAGATTGGTTGTTTTGTTCATGGAAGGTTTAATTGAATCTCTTAGGGGTTTAGTTGAAGCTTTTTGCCCTACTTCTCAATAAGGAGCCATTAAAAGGCTTTAGATTTGGAGACTTCAGTCCCAAAAGGAGATATCAGCTTATAGGATAGCCTACAACACACAGCCAAAACCAGCACCTTGTGGGCAACAAAAAAAAGCCATTTCAGGGGGGTGGTTTTCAAGAAAAAGAGCTGCCTAAAACCAGCACAAATATAGAAACAAGAAATGAACTCAAAAGGAAGAGATTGTGTTTCACTTACAAAGATCCATGGGGACCAGTAATAGATGTTTTCCCAAAGGACAGTGCACTATATAGAGGTGACATTAAATGATGAAGGGAAGAAGAGGAACCAAAGTGGAAAAAGAAGAGGAAGAACCGGTAGCTGAAAATAAAGGAAAAAAAAGACTCCAAATGGTACTCTTGCTACACTTTCAAATGCTCTCCAGGTATTCTCCTTTCGAGTTTATGGAATACTACATGGGCATAAGCTAACCATTCTAATTGATAGTGGGGCAACTCACAACTTTACCGATGAGAGTTTAGTAGCCCAAAGAGATTTGAAAATAGAGGATTTCCGGGGGTTTCAATGTTACTTTTACAGCAGATGGCTTTACTATTCCATGCACCAAGAGGGTGAAGGGATTGGAAATTACTCTTGGAAAACACAAGGTTTGTGATGATTTCTACGTGGTGGGCATAGGAGAAACCAATGTGGTTTTGGGAGTACAATGGTTGCATTCACTTGGAGAATTCACACAAAATTACCGTCTGATGAAGCTAAAATCCAAAACCGGGGAGGAGATGTTGTACTTCATGGTATGGCCAATGGTGCACCTAGGGCTATAACAGAAAGTGGGTGGGGAGAGCTTTCGTAGAGGGGCAAGTAGCATGGGCAGCCCATTGTTTGGTAAGTATTTTCACTTCAAGTATTGATGAAAGGTCTTATCATGTGGATATATAATCTATTTTGGACAAGCAACAATATTCAAGATGATTTACCATCGTGGATTGCCCTCGGATAGAGGATTCCAACATCATAGAGCTGAAACAGTTCTAAACTTGTCATGATTACTCCTTACCACCATCCACGAGTTTACAAAGAGGAGATTGAGAAAACAATCAAAGAGCTTTTGAAGATGGGGCATATCCGGCCTAGTTCTAGCCCTTTTGCTTCTTTTGTTGTTACGTGAAGAAGAAGGATGGGACAATGACAATGTGTATTGATTACCATGCTTTAAATAAGAAGACTATCAAAAATAGTACCCAATACCCGAGATTGATGCATTGATAGATGAGTTACATGGAGTTGTTTATGTTTCCAAAATTGATTTGAGATTGGTTATCACCAAACCAAGGTAAGGGATGAAGATGTGCACAAAACAACTTTTTGTTGTCATTTTGGGCATTTGAATTCTTGGTAATGCCTCTTGGTTTAACCAATGTTCCAAATACTTTCCAGTCATGCATGAACCATGTCTTTAGTGAGCACTTGAGGAAATTTGTTCTAGTATTCTTTGATAACATTTTGGTGTACAAAAAGACTTGGGAAGAGCGCCTAAAAACACTTGTATACTGAAATGCTGAAAATTTTGAAAATCCAAGTATGAGTTTGAAATGACTAAAATTTTATACTTGGACATGTCATTAGTACCCAAGGAGTGCATGTTGATCAAGAGAAGATCCAGGCAATATTGGATTGGCCTCCACCCACCACTTTGACACGCTTAGGGGGATTCTTTGGTCTTTACAAGTTACTATAGGCAGTTTGTGAGAGGGTATTCACAACTTGTTGTCCCATTGAGTGATTTGACAAAGAAAGGAGCTTTCAGCTGGTCCGAAACAGCCCAAACAACATTTGATAAACTTTAAAAGGTAATGAGTTCTTGCCTAGTATTGGTTGTTCTTGATTTTTTTATTCTTTTTGTGTTAGAATGTGATGCATCGGGGAAGGAGTACGGATTGTTTTGATGCAAAAGGGGCATCCCATAGCCTTTGAGAGTCGGAAACTTAGTGAAGTAGAGCATGAGTTCTCTATTTATGACAAAGAGATGTTGGTCATCATGCATGCGTTGGTAAAATTCTGGCAGGGAAGGAGTAGGGATTGTTTTGATGCAAAAGGGGCATCCCATAGCCTTTGAGAGTCGGAAACTTAGTGAAGTAGAGCATGAGTTCTCTATTTATGACAAAGAGATGTTGGTCATCATGCATGCGTTGGTAAAATTCCGGCAATATTTGGTTTGTGGTAGATTTGTGGTCAAAACTGATCACAATAGTTTGAAGTTCTTTCTTGGCCAGAAGGACTTGAATGATAAGGGTAACAAAAATGGTAAGATAGATAAGATAAGATGAGATAAATATATTAATGTCCAACGAATGACCACAAAAGTAGGTCAATGGGACTGCAGCCCAAACAATATACAAAGTGCGAGCGGGGACAACTCAAAACGAGTTCCCAAAAACAAAAAGAAAAGAAAAGACTGCAAAAAAGAAACCCGGGTTGAAATACCCCACATGCGGAGGCAATGGAGCAAGTGGGAGAGAAAAACAAGGGAAGCAAATAAGGGAATGTAGGGGGGGACAAACAAGGACCAATGGTCTAATCACGAATGGTAGCCACACCCATCCTAACAATAGAGGCCGACGGAAAGAAGCTCCTGATGGACTGGCAGCCTAACGAGGGGGGCGGAAGCCTCCTTCCCTACACCATCGAGCTCCGAGACCGGCCACGACGGCCATGAGGACGAATGGAACTGGATTGCCCTCTGGTACATGTGTGCATCCGATTCTGCTGGCGGTGATCGAGAGAAGTGTGAAGGTCCAACAGGAACGAATCGATCTATGCACTATATCTCGGGTCGAAGGCTCTGCTGCTTAGTACCTCCACCAGTGGGTAGAACCGGAAAGAATGCCGTAATCCGTCTCGTGGCGACGACTCTCGGAGGGGGATGAAGAATTTGATCTCGTAACAGCAAAGACTCACGGATGTAGAGGGCAAGGCACCATTGGTCGATATATCCGAAGAAGACCAAGAGAGTTTGAATCCCTCTGAAAGAGACCATACACAACTCCCCGAGACAAAGAAAATCGTCCTCCGATATCATAATATATGGGGTAGCGGAAGATGAAATGATTCCTCGTCTCCACCTCATGAAGGCTACAGAGCCTACAAAGTCTATCCTACCAATCAAGGTGGTGATCGGTCTCGCACCGAAGTGCATGTGGGAGCCGACACGAAACTGATCTAGAGGTATACTGGGGCATGTAACCACCCCTGACGAAAGGTGTACTAAGGGCGGATGATGAGTCCATCTCTGATTTCAAGAAAGTGCTCTACATAAAAGGACATCTTAGGGCGCAAACCCCCGGGGGGTTCACCCAAGTAGTCTAAATGAATCTCCTGTAGATATCCTCCCGGATGGACCTGTTCAACGCTTGCTTGGTGGGCAAGAGATGATGGGGAGCATTCGAGAGAATACTCGAAAGGGGGGGAGACGATTAATCTGGATACCAATTGGAGTCCAACAAGGCGTAAGTCTCAAAAACCTTGAAACCAACAACGGCCCACAACCCGGGTAATACTCACAAAGGAACAATAGGCGAGATATGGATACCTATCCTACTCATCGAAGAGATCACCAAACCTCCTTATACGGTGAAGAAAGGATGATAAGTAAACTCCAAGCTTATAATTTTGACAAAGTATGTAAAAGGGAAGAATAACATCAGAATGTAGATACTTTATCTAGAAAACTTTTTCTATGCTTTATATCTGAAATCTCTTCTAATTGGAAAGCTTTAATAATTGCGGAGTATGTAAAGAATGGTTACATTAATGAGATCCTTGTGGGAAAAATACAAGATAACAAGTGACAGGGCGGTTGTGATCTTTTCCTCTACAAGAATAGAATCTATTTGCTACTTGAATCCAAGTTAAAAAGCAAAATCTTGAGGGTCGTCCATGGTACACATTAGCTCGTCATCCAGGTATTTTAAGACCTACAAGCGAGATCAAGGACAATTCTTTTTGGAAAGGACTCGAGGAAGAGGTCCTCCAATACATCCGAAAGTGTATTTTGTGTGCCAAAAAACAAGGTGGAGCATGCTTCTCCAACGAGTTTGTTGCAGCCCTCACCTATTCCAAACCAAAAATGGGAAAGTATATCAATGGATTTCATCATAGGTCTTACCAATGTTCAAGGTAAGAATTGTATTTTTGCAAAGTGGTTGATAGACTCACTAAATATGTTCACTTCTTTGCTATTACTAACGAGTTCAAGGCTCCACAAAGTTGCTGATTTATTTTTCGAGAGAGGTTTTAGGCTACATGGATTGCCTAAAAATATTGTGAGTGACAGAGATAACAGGTTCCTTAGTTTGTTTTGGCAGGAGCTCTTCCGCTTGACAGGAACAAAGTTAATTCCAAGTACTAGTTATCATCCACGAGACGAGATAAGCAAATAGAGATTGTGAACAAATGGATTGAGGGATATTTTCTAAATTATGTGGCGGGGCAGCAATCAACATGGATCAAATGGTTTTATATGGGAGATTGTTGCTGACAATACCACTCATCACACCTTCCGTAGCTTTGTATGGTTATGATGCTCTTTCGTTTGTGGATTTGGTATTTGCAAATAGTAGAGCATCGGGGTAAGAGACTTGGTTACGCAGAGCCAAGATATATTGCAAATGCTCAAAGAGAATATCCAACATGCACAAAACCAGAAGAAATTTTATGTGGACCAGCACTGCATTGAGAGAACTTTTGAGGTTGGTGAGATGGTTTTCCTAAGGTTGCAGCCCTATAAATAATCTTCTTTGAAGAAGAGTGGAGCTGAAAAGCTCAAACCTCGTTTCTATGGACCATACGAGAATCAAGCAGCATTAGAGAGGTTGCTTATGAGTTGGATTTATCGAGCAGAGTAAGATACATAATGTTTTCCATGTCTCATGCCTGAAAAAGGCTTTAGGACAGCATATTGTTCCTTTCATTGAATTGTCTCCTTTGGATGATGAAGGCAAAATTGTTTTGGTTCCTGAAGTAATTTTGGATTTCAAGGAAAAGAAGTTAAAGAACAAGATTATCACAGACTATGTGGTATGTTGGAAGGATTTACCTGTAGAGGATGCTACTTGGGAGGGTGCAAAAATTCTTAAGCTTCCCAGCTTACCTTGCAATTGCTCGAGGGCAAGCAATTATGGGAAGGGCGGATCTGTAATATCCCCTTCAAGAATTAATTAATTTTGGATACACAAGTCTGTTTTTATTATTTTCTGTAGGCTAAGGGGAGATTAAAAAAATAAAATTAATTTAAGTGGTCCAAGAGTATTTTTATATTTTATTTGGAAAAAGGACACTTAAATTATATTTTTAATCCAAAAAGCAGAAATAGAATAAAATAATAATAGAAGGGATGACTTCTATTATTGGGCGCCAAAGTTAGATTAATAATTAAATAAAGAATGGGGCGCCAAAGTTAGAGAGGGTCTGCATGAGTACCAAGGTCCTATTTTTAGGATGGAAAGAGGATAAAGTATTTTAAAATTGTTTAATCCTATTCTTAGGATGGGGCGCCAACATGGGGAAGAATTAAATTATTTTTAATTGTTTGAGGATCATGCATGTAATTCTAAAAGGGGGCACCCACTTTAGAGAGGGTTTGGAAGTTATAAAGGCAGCTTTGGGGTTTATTGTTCATTCATCTTGAAAATTTATCAACTACATTTTTGTCTGCAAGTAGCTTTTGCATTAGCAATAGAGGACGAAATCCCTCATTTGCATACAAGTTTGAGGATGGAATCCCTCGCATCTTAGCTTGGTGATTCCATTCAGGGGTTGCATTGGCCATTCAAGGTACAGTGTTCATCCAATTCAGCTCCAAAAATAATTATATTCAGACACTCCGGTATTTTTAGTGTAGCTAGTTTGAAATCAATAAATGAAACTCTGTATTGATGCATTGTGGTTTGTTTTTCAATTTAAAAATCAGATTGTCACTGTTGTCATAAAGGTCAATTTTATATATTGTTGTCCTAGAGTTTTGACAAAAATATTCAAATTTATCTTTAATATTTTTTCAGGGATATTACACAAAGATTCGTGTTGTTTCATACAGCTACATTATCTATGGTAGTTCTTAATTGGTCTCCCTAACCGCGACTACATCACTTCACATTGCAGAGCATTGCAACCTCACTAACATCTCTTAAGCAGATATTTGTGAGCACAAGATGGTTAGAGTCTCCATGTTGTACGACGGCCGAAGGGGAAAGGGTCGTGAAGACCATTTTTTGTGTTTCCAAAGGGCACAAAGGAGATCCTTAGGATAACTTTATACTTAACTATTTTTATTTATTATAGTTACTTTGGTTCAAATTTCTCTTAATTTTGATTAAAAACTTACATGTTATTTTGTTTTAGATGAAAAGGCTTTTGTCAAAGTTGTATGTCGGGTTATCTATATGATGTCATGTACAAGGCAAAAGAGGCCATAACAAATTATTATGGGAAAAATAAAAGAAATTATGAAACCATTTAGCGCATAATTGATAAGAGATGGAACAAGCAACTCCAACGAAATATACAAGTACCGACCTACTACTTGAACCCCAATTTTTTCTCTAATTCCTTTAAGGTCAACAAGGAGGATATGGAAGGCCTCAACACATCCATAGAAAGAACGATCCCTGACATAATGGTTCTTGATGAGTTGCAAATACAAGAGTGCAAAGGGGAGGCTCTTTTGTTTGGCTCTATACAATCAAAGAAGAACGACCCAACAACCAAGTAAAAACTGAGTTTTGATTGTAGTCTCGTTACTCATTGATACTAAACTTTTTTAATAAATGCAAGCCTTGTTAACTTACATAATTATAAATGTCATATTTGCATATTTGTGGTAGGAAGATTATGGTGCAAAAACATTAAATTTTCAAAGGCTAACCATCCATATTTTGTGTCAACCATCTAACTCTTCTAGGTGTGAATGTAATTGGAGCATAATTGACGCCATTCACATAAAGAAGTGCAACAAGTCGACAACCCAACACCTTAATGACCTTGTTTTCGTGCAATATAACCTTAGTTTCATGTGAGACGGGTGGAAATAAAAAGTCATGATGTGATTGATGTAATATCCCCTTCCCATTCGAAGACCTTTGACCTATTTTGTCAACCCGACGGCCAAAGGAAAAATATAAGGGTGACTTAAGTTATATTTAATTATTATAAAGTGCCATTAATAAAAGAAAAATATATATAGAGCACTTATAATAATTTATATGACTTAATAATTATTAAATCTAGGATGGAAAAGGCCCAAATATAAATTGTTATCCATCCTAAGTGAAAAGGCGACTTGCCTTAGAAAGGGGAATGGGAACATAGAAAGGATAAATGCCCATTTTACTATGTATTTCCCTAGAAAAATGCGACTTGAATTAGGAGGAAAAAGTTGTTGGGAAAAACATTTAATATGGGAAAATATTAAATGCTTGCATAGGGAAAATCCTTGTGAACTAATTGGATATTGTAGAGGTTGTTTTGGGTCTCTTCTTCCTTTATAAGGAGAAGTCGACTTGAGGGGAAGGTATTCCATAACCATTTGATATTTTCTGATTTGTGTCTTAAGCTTGTAGCTTTTGCATACACACTTGGATTTTCTTTAGCTTGTGGAGTAAGATCCCACAGGGACCCTAGCTTCGGTGGTGAGAGATCCATTCCTAGCTAGTAGGGCACTCTTCGGTGGTGAAAGATCCACCCTAGTTTGTCATTATTGGAGTTGATTCAGGGCTGATTTGTAGAGATTAATTTCAGAGGAGTTTTTGGCAGATTTTTGTAGCAAGGATTTAAAGAAATATTGCAACGGTTGTTCTTCTATTAATCTCTAGTGGAGCGACCCACTTGTTGGCTGATTTGTGTGCTTTGGAGATTCAAAGTTTCAGCTCATTTGGACTTCTCTAGCAAAAGATATGAATTTTTGAAGTTATGTTGCAAACAAAGTTTTTAAATAATTTATTGCAGCCTTGTTTACATCTGAAATCTGCAATTTTATACATATTTGGGCTTTATAAATTAGTGGTACTAGATTTGAGTGGAATGATATAGATTTAGGGGCTGATTTGTGGTGGTATTTAATCCTACCCTAGTCGCAATTTCCTTTATAAATTCAGATCTGCAAAAGTAAATTTAATCTTTGTGTTATAAGTTGTGATATGAGGATTGGGGATTGCCTGAAATCCATCTAGGGGCAAAAATATGTCCATTGGGGACATTACAATTGACTTGGATGATATCAATCCATATTCGGACATGGTTGTGGGGGATGTGGGGCCCATGTTTATTGAGAAGGAGATCACATATTTTGAAAGGGGAACATTGGAAGAGGCAGCTGCAGCAGAGGCAGAAGCAAAAGCATTAGGAAGGCTCGGTGAGGATGATATGTTTGCAGATGATTTTGTTCCGAATGATTTACTAAGTTTATTATATAAATTTATATGTTTTTTGAACTCGTGAAAAAATGTCGAGTATTTGCCAAGTTTTTTACCAAGACGTAAGCCCCAATCAAAATTTTGGGCTGCCAAGTAGAAGTTATGAACTATGATTAAGGCAAAGAGCTGGAACTTAGTACCCTTTGCATATTTTAGTAGACTCAGGAATATGGCATTGAGCCTATTTTGTATCAGTTAAAATGGATCTCACTTCTGTTAGGTGAATCTACTTGTTGTCATATAGTATAAACATGGATTTACTTTCTTAACAAGGTACTTTGATGCATTTGAGGGTAGTGAATTAATCATGATCAGCCTCCCACGTGTTTGATGGATGTTGTGTTGGTTATGACACTCAAGTATCTTTAATTGTAGTTGCCCTGCAATGCAATGAGAATGCTCTAAAAATGAAACTTGTTCGATTATACAGGTTGCTGAAAGAATCTCTTACTATATGGAACCTGCTGTATTTTTACACTCATAAAGTTCGTGGATGAAGTATCGCATGGTGCTTCAAACCTCATGCAAGTTAGAAAATAAACTTTGTTTGATTGTTAAATAGTGAACCACTCTTAAGCAGAGGCTTGTTGTTAGCTGGGACAGAGAGTGGAATTGAATGCGGTTCATCCTTGTTTTTGTTTAACTGTATTTTGCTGATTTAGTACCGCTGCATTTTAAGGATATTGACAAGATGTGCTTGTATTTATAATGAACAACAAATTTGGCTGTCTAGCCTGCAATAGCGATATCTCTGTCATTCATAAGCACTCCTGTACTTAATCTTATTTTACCTGAAGTAGTAATTTCAGGCTAGTAAACAAATCAGTTCTTAAGCAACAAATCATTATTATCATGTAAGGTTCTCTTTTATCTCTGTTGGAACCTGCTGCTATGATGTTGTCATCTTGGAGGGTGGGCAGTGGGCATAGTTCGGTAGAGTACCGTGATTAAGGCTTTAGGTATGTGGCCAAGTCATCTTACCTATGAAAACCAAGTTGACTTGATGGTAACATCCACTATGATGATCTTTTAAAACTTCAAGGGAACCTTCACACTAAACCTAAGTATTTAATTCATTATTTGTTCAGAAGCTTGTTAATAGTTGGCAATGATGGTACATATAAATGCATTTGCCTTTGGGTGAATATGAGTAATGACGGCTGTAGCTTGGGACTTACCCTTCTACTTGTGAGAATTTGGCGATTTTACACTTGGAGTTGTTGATAGGCTGTAGCAGTTCACGTTTTCGCAGTGCTTTGATGGTTTGGGTATATTGAAGTTATTTAGTCATTGCGTAAACATTAGTGAATGTACTTTAGTTACTCAATTATAAACTACACCAACCATATTGTAACTCCATTCAGCATAATTAAATAATGAACACACATATCTCAGTGTGTCATGTACCGTATTCTCTTCATTCTCTCTCTCATCATTTTCTAACATTGGTATCAGATTCACCCTCAGAGGAAGCCTTAGAAGAAGGGTTCTAACAGCAAGCTTGGAGTTCGAGGAAGCCCTGGAAAAGGGTACAAACTGCAGAAAGGAGAAGAAGAGGTTCAGACATTTAGGGAAGCCCTAGAAGAAGGTACGAACAGGAAAGTTAAATCAAAGGAATGAAAAGCCGGCTACAACCACATTAGGGCAGTTAACTGAAGAACGCGAGTTGAAAGTTTCAAACAAAGATAATCAGAAAGTTGAAGGTTTCAGACAATATAAAGTCGTGATTTCCGCGAGTTACAGACCTGACAACAAATTGCAGACGTACAGTGGGAAGAAAACCAGGATAAAAATGTTTAGCATTTTCATGCAAGGATAAACATCATTTATTTTTTGGCTGACTAGACAGAATCGTGCAGACATTAAGCTCGCCCGACAAGCTAATTTCTAACTGAGTTGACAAGCCAGTTTCACCATTGATAGACTATTTGCAAGTCACGGTTTTTGTGATTCAAACCAGCTACAATTTCCTTTTTCATGTAAGATATATGTGATTTACAGACGCAAAAGCTGTAAATGCAGACCTGCTAGGCACAGTACTTCCAGTCACGAATTTTATTGATTTTCACAAGTTGCATTTTTGAAGACCATGCAGTTGCAGAGGAAGATAACTTTTTTGTTGTGCAGGCATGCATATTAGGGCACGACAATTTGGGAGGAAATCACTGTGTTTCCCAACAAGAGGCATATTTTCCATCACTTCCAGTATTTTTAGTGAGACATTTCAGATCATTAAGAGCACTAGATCAAGGGTTTTAAAACCTGTTGCAAATTTTGGATGTTTTTTTGGAAAATTTGAGTTTTTTGGCAATTAGCGGTGCAAACTAGACTTTGAGGTGATTTCGCAAACTTCAGGAACTTTCCATAAATTCGACACATCACCAATATTTAATTTTATAAGTAGAAGATCTCATAAGCAAATAAAGTCTTCATGGGCTCATAATTCATTAATTGGATGTATTTTTTAGTTATTGTCGGAAGTCAAACTTTTACATTGATTTACGAGTCAGATATTGTCTATACAATGGCCAACATTCAAACTATAATTCTCCCAGAAGCGCAGAAGTTAACCGCTCATAATTACAAGGTCTGGAGTCACAAAATTTTAACAGCTGCGGAGTATCGTGACTATGATATAATCATTCTTTGCACGGAAAAGAGGCACATTTCGAATTTTGCAAATTATGACAAGTAGCATACAGAGGCCTTGTTGTTGAAGTTGTCTGTGCTGGATGATTTGATACCTGAGATCTAGAATCCCACCAAGGCAAGTGTGCTTTGGATGTCTGAAGAACAAGTATCAAACGTCGAAGAAAACGTGGGTATTGTTCTTGAAGAATTTGTTGTTCTCAACAAAGATGCATGGGGGTGGGTCCCTCTCAAAACATCTTCTTTGGATGAAAGATCTTTGAGACCAACTCAGTGCCATCAATAAAAAGGTGGATGATGACAACCCAGTTGTACTTGTTTTGAACAGTTTACTGCCTAATGCGAGATGGGGTGTTACACTTGGTGGCGGAAAGACAAACCCTATCAATTGATCAGGTCATTCCTATTTGCTGCAAAAGGAACATAGGCAAACACAAGTGATTGTGTCCAATTATGGACAAATAGAGAGTGCATTGATTGCTCAATCAAAGGGGAAGTGGAACTACCACTTTGATGAATCTTCCAGATACCAAGTGAGATGTCATTAGCGTCATAAGTTTGGGCATATCAAAAAGAAAAGCGACAGTACAAACTTTCCCAACACAACAAAAAGCCACAAGATGAGGCAAATGTCGCAGTAGTTGAAGAATGAGATTTTAAGAAAGAGTATGTTCTCATGGCATCATGCTAAATTGGGAGAGTTGACAATTGTTGGTTCATTGATTCCGATGCATCCAAATATTTTTCATGTCGTAGGGACTGGTATGTAACATTTACTACAATTTCTTATTCAGTTTTATAAGTAGATGGAGAGGCACTTGCAACAAAAGGTATAGAGGATATTCATATGATAATGAATAATTTAAACTTCATTGGAAGGAATGTTAAGCATGATCCTAGCATGCCTCAAAAATTTCTATTTGTCCATCAATTAACAAAAATCCCAACATTGTTGTAAATTTCTCTAGGAAGTAGTGTATTGTATCGGATGTAAAATAAAAGGGCAATTGCCCTAGGCATTGGGCAAAGTGGTCAGTATAGGCTTGTTGACTCTGCTACAATCAACTTAAAAGCACACGTGGAGGGAGACTCCAACATACGATGTGTTGGAGGATGGCATTCTTCATAGGGTTGTTGACCCTACTCCAATCAACTTACATGCACTACTTGTGGAGGGAATATCCACTATAAAGAATGTGCAAGAGGTTGAAATGCTTCATGTGCAAAGCGGATGAAATGCACCGATTATAGGATGTACAAGAGACGTATGGTGCTAGCAAAAAAGGCACTCAAAGAATTGTGGACAATGACCCCAGTATTTAGGATGCGGACAAAGCACATGGTGAGATGGCATGATAAGCCACTCCTAGTGAGATGGCAGGAAAAGCCACTCATAGTGAGATGGTGGGAAAAGGATCAAATGACCAGGAACAAGGTGGTTATTTCAGCAAATCATAGTCATTTTGCTCTTGCTTCTGACCTTTTCATGGTACCTGAATCACCAATTATACAACCCCATTGAATGCAAAGGGGTAAAAAAATCACAAGCAAAGACAATGTTACTTTAGACAAGGCTTGTCTTGATGCAAAAGGTGTTTCCCAATAGGAGGGAATAGATGACGAGATGTTGGAATCTCGTACTACAAAGTTGGTCTCTGCTCTTAAAGAGTTGGTTTTTACTCCTACCATGGAGATGGTTGTTTCTCCTACTGCAGAATTAATTTTTACTCCTAAAAATGCTCCAAAAATAGTCACACTTCAGTTACTTGTCTCCATAGAAGCTTAGTTTGGTATCCAAGACGTACATTTGAACAAAGAGGTCTACATGGTGCTGCCGGAAGGCATTCGGGTACATGAACAGGATCATCTAGGTTGCAAACTGTTCACGTCCTTGTAAGGATTTAAAAAGCCTCCACAAGCCTAGTACATTCTATTTGATCAGCATCTCCAAGACCATGATTTCAAAACTATCGAGGTTGGGCTCAGCCAATGATGAATCTTCGCCAGTCAAAGAATCACCCTACAAATAGTTGGTAGGCAACTTGATATATCTTATACCTACACAACCAGATCTGTGTGTTGTTATTAGCAATCTTTCTCGGCGTTTATCTCAACCAAAGCTCATACATTGGACAGCAGCAAAGTGTCAGAGGACTACAGATTTCAAATTAACAAAGGAGAAGCCTGCTGATTTTATGACTAGATCCTTTGGCCCCGTTGTGTTTGTAAAATTTGGGGACAAAGTTGAGCATTAAAGTTATTAATTCATAGTGCAAACATAAACTACTCAAACATTAATTAATGTCAGTATGTGAAGTCAGCATTGAGTGAGCAGGTAGTGACCAAGCTAGCAGGTTGGCAGGTTGACCCTAGTGTACGAACAACACATTCTCGGGAGTCCATATAGTACTACACGCGGTTTGTACTACGAGTTCTTTCTATAAAAGGAACCCATGGATTGTAAAATTGTATGTTTGTACAGGATCGTGATCATTAGAGCTAGTGCATGGTGACTGCCATGGATGTAACAATGGATTTATTCCTGCGTAATTAAATATTGAGAGACCTTTGCCCGTGGTTTTTTTGGTACATTACCAGATTTTCCACATAATATCTGTGTATGTGTTTTAGATCTGTTGATTTCTTAATGCTTTCACCGTGATTGTTTCTCTTTACACTGGTTATTTTTTCTAACAATAAAGGTACTTTATTTATTTAGTTATAAACTACCCCAGCCATATCTTCTAACTCGTTTCAGCATAATAAAATGATGAATACGCGCATAACTCAAAGGTGTGTCGTACCCTACTCTCTTCATTCTCTCTCGTCATTTTTTAACATGGTGGATTCGTCCCCTCCATCTTTTTATATGATAGTATGGTTGGCAGTCCATATACCCCAGCCATATTCTCTAACTCCTTTCAGTATAATAAAATGATGAATCAAAGTCCTTCTAATCAATCATCCAAGTCGACTCCCATGTCACATTCATCCAATCAACCTCTTGTGGTAGAACAACTACCCACACCGATTGATTCATTTCAGAATGAAGAAGCAATTAGAGAATTTATGAGGGTACATGAAGACATTCCTCTAGAAGTTTGCGAGCAAGAAACCTCTTTAGACCTCGATACGTTCGCGTATTGGGAGGAAGAGATTGATGCCTTTTGTCGAAAACAAAGGAAGACCCTAAGACCATCGAACATGATCCTCCTCTTATTCTTTCATCTTCACATTCTTCATTAGGCGATGAAATTCCTGGGTCTAGCATTGATCCACAACCTATCTTCTCATTACCTAATCATTCTTTATCTATCAGGATTCCTCCATCGCAATCTTACCTTGGGTCACCACCTGGTAGCCCATCGTCTTCTTCTATATGTGGGCCACCTCCAAGTAGCCCCACATCCTCTATATGTGGCTCACCTCCTGAAAGCCCATCTTCGTCTATATTGGGGGCACGTCTTAGAAGTCCCTCATCTTTGATTCTTGGGCCACGTCCTAGTAGCCCATCTTCTTCTATTTATGGGACACCTCCAGGCAATCCTTCATCTTCAATCTTAGGGCCACATCCTTGTAGTCCTTTATCTTCAGTCTATGGGACACCTCCTGGTAACCCATCCTCTTCAATTCTTGGACCGTATCCTTTACGTCCATCATATTTTCCTTCTATCAATGATTGTGGCAAGCCCACCGTCATTTCTCACATCAATTTTATTCGTCCACTTTCTTCTCCCACTTCTCGGGATCAGATAAGTCACGTAGTAGCTTATAAGAAACCAAAACGGTTCCTTCATCAGGCTCAGATCAAAATTCCAAGAGCTCCAAAGCTCACAATAATTTAAATGATCTTAAAGTTCAAAATCAAATGCAATTCAAAAATGCACATCAACGCACCCATCAAGTATGGCGTAAAGTGCAGAAACCTCTGGATAGGGACCTCAAGATCCCGCACACAAAATCCACGTTTCACGATAAAACGCAGTCATCTATTGAGTATGAGCTCACCACGATCATTGAGATCGGGATAATATGACTCTTGATAAGAAAACACGCCTAGTCTTCCTTATCAAGGAAATTGCTAACATTTTTGTTGGATCTTATCACGTCAAGTGACCTTGTCGGTCCCACCTTTCAAAAAAAAAAAGACAAAAATACCAAAAAAATGATGAGAAAACATTTCAAAAAATCAAAGGTAAACGAACACACATTGTAATCAAGTATTACATACACATGGATGTTCTTTCTTCCCTTCTTTATTCTTCTGCAAGTCTTCCTACCATTTTCATCCCTTCGATGATATTTTGGTTAGCCAATTCACACGTATATTACAACATTTATCTCTATGGTATCCGTTTGGCCTTGGTCTTTTATCACCTTGGTAAATTAAAGAACGAATGACCTCGTAGAGATCCTATCACAATCAACATCTAAAAAACTTGTTGCGAAAGAAATTTTGGACATATTTGTTGACACTAGCCAATGTCGTCATCGCAATCACTTCCACCTCCTTCCATCAAGCCATCAAGCCATCAGTGGTTCTTAACCCCTTGTCAAACAAGAGAGCTAAAATAAGTTTTCAGAAAGTAAAAGAATCAATCAAATCAAAAAGCACAAAGCTGAAAGCAAACGCTAAAAGCAAAAGCAAATTGATATATAACTCTCTCTTGGGGTATTTCCAATAATCTCTACCGAGGCTATGGACGCCTGATCTGGCAATAGAGCAATGTTGTGATTAGAATCAAATGCATCTCCGTCGGGGCTATGGACCTGGCTGGCAGCGAAGCAATGTACGGCTCACCTTCCACAATCCATTCACAAAACAAATATCAACTTTGAAAAATAAATCATTCCTACGCATTGGCTAGGTGTCTTCACTTGTTGTCTATCAAATCTTCCCTCCAAGAGGTAATAAATTTCCATGTGCACACATTGGATCTCTATGAGCAAACAAGATTAGTATGTTACCAAGTGTCTTTTTTTTGGACCTTGTTCAGACTCTTACTCTAGTCTATATCTTGTCTCATGATTCGTGCCTTTAATCGCTTCTTCTTCATTGCGAGGCTTCTAAGCTACATTCACATTGTTCTTCTACTTCGTTTAGAACATCCATGTGTATAATATTTCATTTTTGCCATGTTTGTGGGCACCTTTGTACCCTTTCTCAAAACAAACTTCCACTTCTTTCTATCATGTGCTTCTTGGCCAGCTTACGTTGGGGGCATCCTTGCTCCTTCCTAGCACATCATTGGGTTATGTTCATCATCGTGTTGAACCTATCCATATTGGCCCTGATCCAACTTCTGCGCATGAAGAGTTTTCCTTTGTATATTCCCAGCTAACATTGGGGGCATTTTCACATCTTCACTTTCTTGTGCATGCACATGGCATTTTGCCCTTGTACATCCCATTTGTCACTTTGGGGCATCCACATTTCTTCATTTCCTATACATAGCTTCTAGAAAACTTCTAGAAAATAAAAAAGCATTCACATATGTTTTACAAATCAAAACATTCAAATATGTTTCAAAAACCCAAAAAAATTGGTAAACAAAGATATACACAAATAAATCCTGTATCAATTGCATTATCCTCAAACATTGAAATTTGTCCTACAAAAACATCTTTCTAAGGTTTTTGTTTGTTCTAGTCTCAAACGACTTGCATGGATCATCGTGATCTACATCCATTAACAAAAGCTAGGTTACATGTTATGTTAGTCCTCCCGTGCAATAGCGAGTTGTCAGGGACTCTGTCATAGTGCACAAATGCTTTCCATGGGACTACTTGTGTTCTCTGTTTTTCCCTTGCATGTGTTATTGCTTGGGGCATCATTGTTAACCCTTGCCGTTACAACACGAAAATTCGAACTGCAACTTGATAACAAAAACATTGGTGCAACTGTCTTAAACATTGTTTGTTTGAGTACGTGTGATTGCACTAGTTTCTCTGTTAGGTTAGCTGGTTTACTTTCTTGTATTGCATTGCATTTTGTATGTTGCATGGAGCTAAATATCATTTTACTTTCTCGTATTGCATTGCATAATGTATGTTGCATGGAGTTACGTATTTTTAGCAGTAAACAATTGTTAGTAATTTAGCTTTTCATGTTATCTTACACTTTTGTTTATTTTAAATAAAGGCCGATGATGTAGACCTAGGGGCAAAATGATATAAACCGGTTGCTTATGGAAAGGCTGGATGCAAAGGTTGGACTTGTCCTATATTTCTCCATTAATCATTTCTTCTCCATTATCATTTATTACCACTACTAATTTTTCTTCCAAATCACTCGGGCAATAAACAACCACGTTTATCCCTATCCTTATTCATTCTCAATACCCAAGGGTTTCGCGCCCGTTCTGACTCATTTTCTTCTATCCATTTCAAATCATATTTTCGATCGTCAATTGACTTCTTCTATCACCCCATCGACACTCGAGGGGGCATCCTTCATTCTGCTAATTTTTCTTCAAAATTTACCTATTTATGCTTGTCTACTATATTTGAAGTGAAGTCACTAACTTCACCTCAAACAGGGCAAATGTAGACACCTAAATTCCACTTTTTGCAATCTTATTGTCAAAACGCACGTAAATCACTCTCATTCTTGCCAATTCCGTTATAATTAGTGATCTTTGCTAATTAACTAATGTTTCTTACCACTTTAGCCAATTAACAAACTTTGTTGATTGCGTAACCCCTTTCACATTCAGGATGTCACTTTACAGCAAATCGTAAGTCAAAATCCTCTTCAAAACAGACAATTAGCAATTATAGGCTTATTAGGCATATTTTGCCCTTGTTTTGGTCAATATACCCTAGTATTGACTCAAACCCCTCTTCCAACCACTCAAAATCACCTCATTCACCTCCACAACGCGTCTCAAAGAAGCTTCAAAAGTTATCCTAGCCTCATAGTTGACCCTAAGCGGTTAATTAAAGCTTCACACCTCTTAATCACTTGGTAATTCACTAATTGTGATTAGTAAGGCCTAATCATAATTAGCAATTCTAATCTAATTTGGGGCTTTTAGTCCCACATGCACCAAAATACAAGTTTCTCCCAAAAGGAAAACTATAAAAGGGTGCACCTCATTCCTTTATATTACACACCATGCTTTGATTTGCATCTCATATAATAAATATGATATATAGCCAAGTTCAATCCTTCAAAGGGGTTAGTAGATGGATATTCAAAATGACCAAGTAGTCATTGGAAGAGGCCATTCACCTTGTTTGGAGTAAAGAACCATAACCATTTGATTGCCCTCTTAGGTCTATTTAGGCCCATGTTAGGTAATTCAAGCATATTAGTAGGCATGTTTAGTTAGATTTTGTATTGTTTTCATACTAGTTAAGCATTCTTTTAAGCTTCTATCTTAATGTTACATTCCTAGACTTAGAACCCTTGGCTAGATGGATGGCAATGGTGTTATCTTTCCTTGTTTAGTCATGCAATTTGCTTTGTAGAGTTTAGGGTGTCATCGTGATACTATCCACTAGCTACAAACCCGTCCCGAGAACAAATTTTCAAATTCCGAGTTTTTCAAGCACCTTGACAAGTATCTTTTTGCCTTTTTCGCACATCATTTGAACACATTGTCTTATCTTTTATCTGCATATCCTAGTGAGTTTGTTACACTCCTTAACGCTAATTGCACTTTATCAAATTGTGAGTAGCATAACATATCAGAAATTCAATCTTTACATAATTTAATATTGTTTTAGGTCTGCCTTTATTAGTCTTGAATTATTCATATTTGTTTTAGGTAGGTTATGCATAAAACCTAATTTAAATATTACATTTTGGTGAACTCGGTCCTTAATTGAACTTTGCGCAACTCGAGTTTCATTCTTCACGAGTTTCAAATTTCTCTTGTTTAGGGTTTTAACTTTTATCCAAACTCTTCTTGCTTGTGCATGCTTTACATTGTAAAATGACAAATAATAGTGATGTTAAAGCTTCTTCCTATTAAGGTTTTGTTTATCTTCCCTTTAGGATCTGATTTTTGACTGGTTTATGGCTCATCTATTAGATAAACTTTTCCTTAGCAGTTGCAGATGTACCTTCTATGCATGTTCCTCCATTATGTGGTGGGGTTCCCCCTCCTTAATATATAACAGTGAACCAAGCTACATCCCCAGCTCCTCTCCTAAGCCTATCTTGGGCCTAGATGATCCTTTGTGTGGTCTTTCCCATTTAAGTGAATTTTACTCTTTAAAGTGTAACATTGATGAGCTAAGAACCCAAATCGTTCACATGGCATTACAATCAAATGAGCTTTGTGATAAACTCGGGCATGTAAGCAAACCCCTTTAGATAAAAATATTATGTTTTATGAGGTTGGTTATTCATGTGGTCTTAACAATTCAATCCTTTGAGATGGGAATTCACCTCAACAACAAGTGTTTCCTAATTCCACTACTAGTACACTTATGTATCAACCGAGTACTATCTCACAAAGGTTACCGGATAAGGGTTTTATTACATCATCATCTAGTAGCTTTCACCATGCATACTTCTTGGTGCAACGATGTGGTAAGACTATTTAATGATTATCATATAGTCAATGGGCATTATCCAAATGATTGTTGGGCTTTGCAAAGGAGGATTGAGTGACTTATTTATGATGGCTGTATTAAAATAGATCAATCTAGTACAAATTTACGAAGCATAATGACATGGGTGCCAAAATAAAAAGAACATATAAAGCAACAACCCCACCGATAGAACTATCGTAATTATTATGTGGAAGACAAGGAGAAATCAAAAGAGAATTTTATGGAACATTCCAATGTGCACACATTTTAGGAACATAGCAAGACAAGCGAGCAAGTCAACAATGATGGTAATAATCAAAATTCATACGAAGATTATTTTATACACAATGCTTTAAATGAGCAATTCGTGGGATCATATTGTGATAATACTTAGATACTCAATTACTTTGCAATCTTAAGGACTATGGGAGACCTCACGTGTCCGAATCATGTACAAAACCTAAGATAAGCATAATGCCAAATCAACCTCAACAGACAACCCGTTGCATCAATATTCTATTAGATCTAGCCAAAGTCACACACAAGAAGTAACACACATTGCACAAAGCACATCCAACAAACACCAATCTTCATTATCGTCTCCTCAACCAAAAGAGTAAAGTATTCAATCTCCACAAGTTTCAAATCAAGAACAAGAATTAATAGTAGATCAACAACAAGCAAGTGAAGTCTTTACAGAACAAGGCCACTTACAATCCATTGGGGTGATTCTTCAACAATGAACCTCTATTTCAAAATTGTGACTTACATTAGAGATGCATGTAAGTATTGTGAGCCAAGTGCTTCTTATCAACAGAAAATAGATGAGTATAGAGCAAATGTTGCCACACACAAAGTGAGCTTGAGTGCGTAGAGATCATCAAATACTGCTTTAATCTACTTATGCGCTTCAACGTTATATCATTTGAATCTAGGTAGTATCTCCTAACTCTTCTTTTTAATACCTGTGTATTTCACTTATGTTCACATTGAATATTCTTCTAGCACCTAATTTCAAGCTAATTTGATTATCCTATTATAGACACCTACGCATTACCCGACAATGCAACACATCCATGGGTTCGATGTGATTGTTAAGGGAATCACAATTTACCTAGAACCCCCCTATTTCTCTATATTGGAAGCCCGCGGCCTTTGGTCTCTTGCAATTTTAATTCAAGCTTTATCTTATGTGTGCACTTATTCAAAAATGCAAAAACAATCATATATTTCAAAATGCAAAAACATTCAAATATTGCAAAAAAAAATTTCAAAATGCAAAAACATTCAAATATCGCAAAAAATCCAAAGCCAGCACCTACTTCTGACTTGCTTCGTAATTAAATATATCCGGACGTTGTTTATCATGATTTTAACGCTCTACATATCTACTTCTTTACACACTTGCTTTTAATGGTATACATGAGTTAGTTACAAGACATACAGGCTTAGCATTGCCATGGACATGTGCATGCTTCGAGACGCTTTAGTTCTACACCCGAGGGAAACCTTTTCCACATGGGAGGCAAGCCTAAACAAAGGGCATAGTCACACAGAGTTTTCCACATTATATCTTTCTTTTGCTCTGGTCCATTGGCGATATAGATCTACTTAGAGGATGTCTTGCACTAGCTTATACTCTGCGACGCGTGCTTTACTATGGATATTGTATTGGGTTTTTACTTGATGATGACATCGCTTTCTTATATGTACTAGCATTGTTTGCTCCATGCTTACTAGTTGTTGATTTTGACATGTTATTACACTATATTGATTGATTACATGTGTTCTTGCATGCTTCAACACTGATTTCTCTAATGTGCTCCGGTGTATATTGTATAACTCGTGTTTGATCTATGCTTCTATGTATGTTGAATAACTTGTGCTTACAGTATGCTTTGTATCATGTATGGTTCGTGTTTGTTCTATGCTTCTATGTGTGGTGTATGCCTCTTGCTTGACCTATGCTTTTATGCATGCAATATGATTCTTATATGCTCTATGCTTCTTTCATGATTGTTACAAATATCAGAGTTGATTGAATCGTCATGTCATCAATTTTTCATATCGGTGAAGTTGTCAAGTTGGTCAAATGTCTTGTGACAGGCCCCATCATGTCATGTCTTTTGTGTCAAAGAATCTTTCATGCCAGGTCATGTTGCTAGCACACTTTTATGAGCTTCATTGGCGTGTTTTGACTGATGATTTGTTTGGATTTCTAAAAATATTCACATATGTTTATTCCTTGGCTAACACACTTTATGCTTGTTTTATAATGATCATATCATGTTTACACTAACTTATCCAACAATGTTAAGTGTACATGTTTTATATGATTTATCTTTATATGCTTTTTACACATGGTGTGTATAACCACTTTTTTTTTTAGATAGTGTTTCGCAAGGGCATCCCTCACCTCAAAAGAGGGCATATTGGGGGCTTGTTGAAAAGTCCACATATATCTCAGTCAAGCGTACACATATTCAGTCAAATTCATGACATTCTACACATTTTCAAATCAAATCCTATTCAGTTTTGGCAGATTTTAGACAATTTTTGGCAGCAAGTTATCATCACATATGCAGAATACTGGCCTCAACAGCCTTAAAAGTTGATCTTGACCTCAGCAGCCTTGATTGACCTGAACAGCCCTAAAAGTTGATATTCGACTCTAGTTGTTCTAGAAGTCAGATTTCTTCAGCCAAGAGTACTTTTGCCAAATCAGTTCAGAGTTTCAGTGCTGTCCAATGGGGGCATTCTTCTATACATTAAGCACTTACTTCACATGGAGGCATGTGCACTCCCAGGCAATTTTCAGAAATCAGCAGATTAGTAGCATAGTTCGTCATAACCACTGGGTGTAATTGTTCTTGTGCACATTTCATTTTATGTAGGTTTCAAAAATACCAAATGTTTAGTTTTGGCAAATTCAAATTACAAATTCATGCACATCATTATCAAGCATTGATCTACGGATCATTTCCATGTATTTGCAAGTTTTTCAGGTGGATTGCAAAGACATTCAACAGTTTGCACCACCATCATATGATCGAGATTCACAAGGTTTGCATTTCCTTCTTTTCCTTTCAATCAAGTATCCGTCAATACTAGATTTAAACGGGGGCAATCTGCAGTACCCTAAATGTGGTTTGAGCACTTGTACTTATTTTAATATATAGTCCATTTATGCATATTTGACCATCTCCAATCATCTTTCCACTCTCCCCACACCCTCTAACCCACCAGTCGACAACCTTTCTCCGATCCAACTCATTAGAAGTCACTTGATCTGCCAATGAATATCTATACAGACTCCATGTCTCAGTCTTGATTTCTATCACTCCCAAGACAAGTTCGTAGGTCATGGACAGTTTTGGCCCCACACTATCCACCTTCCATGACCGGCCCTATTCTCTAATAATCATAATTTCAAATGGGTAACTTGGATTGGTCGGCCTAGGCGAGAATTTAGGCTCGTTGAGCGAGAAAACTTACAAAAGGTCATCTATAAATACAAACAAACCATAACATATTAGGGACATCTAGGAATCTCTTGGAACACCTTACACTCCTTGGGGCACATTATCAAAGCAGCAGGCTATACATCTATAGCCATCCAAGTACAATCCTAGATCACACATTAAGCACAATTTTGAAGTACAAGGTCCAACATGCATGTTGACAAGTGATAGGACCAAATCAAGGACTCGTTCTTTATTATATATTTGATTGCATCTCATCATAGGCTTGGAAGAACTATATGCGACTTGATCTCTCTCCGAAGTAGTGGTATATAAGCAATGCTCATTACATCACGGGGTTATGGTGTGGCTATCTAGCCCACTCATACTAATCCCTTTTTTTGGGTCAAGGCACAAAAACTAGGGTTCGATCAAAGGAGAGAATATTTGATTTTGTCGCAGTCATCACAAAACACTAAACATCAGAAGCAGACTTATAAACACAAATGAACTTGCATAGAAAGAGTGAACATGCACAAATTTCTAGATGGGTTCATGGATCCCTGTACAGTTGCAGGAATGATATTGTACACCGCTACGAACCCATCTAAATCACAATATCAAATAATGAGTTTTTCTGAGCACCTTGACGACTGTCTTTTATGCCTTTGCACATCATCTAAGCACATTGTCTTACCTTTTGTCCGCATAACCTAGTGAATCATTTTCATTCCTCAACCCTAATTGCACTTTGTCAAATTATGTGTAGCATAACATATCAGAAATTCAATTTTACGTAATTCAGGACTGTTTTAGGACTGCCTTTATTAGTCTTGAATTATTCATATTTGTTTTAGGTAGATTATGCATAGAACCTAATTTACCTATTACAACATGGAAGGACATAGATTTTTGTTGTGATGTTACCAATAGATCTTTGCTTGCCTGATAGCTGTCCATGCTTATATGAACCTTGTGCTGATAATTGTTGACTTAGGGTCTTTAGATGACCTCACAATTATCATGATTGTTATAATGGAGTTTGATGGACAATGAATCGGGCTACTTTAGTTATTGATATTTGAGAAATATGTTTTCGCAAATGGCTGCCCTTGTGTGGCAATCAAGGATATTTGAGTACAAATTAGTTAATATAAATACTGCTAACCTCTTGCTTGATCCTTTATGGTTGCTTGCTTGTAACTGTTTATGATCAGTATAAGGATATGAATGATTGGTGGTCTACTTGTTATAGTTGAGAGCAGTAGTTAGTGGGCCAAGCTCTGTCATAAGTTGTGGATGTTGCTAGATAATGTTATGCCCGTAGGCCTTCCAAGAGTAACTTGGACTGTGATTGTTGTAAGCTCTTCACACAATGTTTTAAGACCTAGGTGGCTTATTTATGCACTATTGCAACCTCATGTAAACACTCAGTCAAGGATAGTTATCTGCTAGGAGTCTCTATGTGAAATCTGTTGATGCTAGGGTGTAGAAGTATATTCCTCCACTCCTATGTCGTTGCCTTAATAAATGTTGGTCATTGTGTCTGAAAGAGGTCAGGCATACTTTTGCTGAATTGACTATCCAAGAAATAGATTATCTGGTTGGAGGGGTATGATATTGATGAGTATGACTACTCCAAAGCTTTGCTGAGTGCTTTATTCTGCTATTGTTTTTTTATCCCTCTTGAGATCTTTTGTAATTTTTGACATTGAGGAATTGTTGGGTCCCACTAGAGTGTACCAGGAATTCATTAGCTCGACATTTGAGCAGTGTGCAAACAGGGGTAATGGTTATAAGATTGTTTTATTTGGCGTCCTGTTAGGGCCTTAGGCATATATATTGCCTGTAGTCTACATTGCCGGTTGCCGCATTCATTGAAAGGTAATACCATTTACATTGGTTTTCTCTGTTTGCTGGCTCTTGTATATATCACCCTCGTTGAATGGTAAAGCTACTTTCGAGATACAGAAGGAGCGCAGGGGAGCCCATTGACTATGTGGTTGGAGAAAAAGTTCTCTGATGATATTCTCGCTCTCCTCTCTTCATTCTAGCAGAATTTCAGATGGTCCAAATTTCAAAACATTCTACAGTTTTACCTAAGCTTATATTGGGCTGTTACAGCAGGCTTTATTATTGTACATCAATGTATCTTACAGATTTTGCAACTACACTATACAGAAGTAGTATATTGAAATTGTATCCGGATATCAGACATTATCCTGACATGTATTGTACTATTATTGAACTGTACCTTGCTGTACATTTTTACTATGAAAGAGATGATTTATGACATTATAATGACTTATTCTTATGGTTACAAATAAGCTCATTGATAACTGCAGTCTTGACTAGTGTGGATTGTACTATTCTAGTAGTAACAATGTACTTTATGAGACTAATGCTATTCTTGCTTACCTTGCACTAGTTAGCAGCATTTAGTTATGATCATAAATACTTTAATTTGGATTGATAAGATAATTAATACAATTAGAATAGTTTTTATCATTTTGGGAATCATAAGGCTCATGGGATCACGGGTGGATACTGATCCCTGACTTTGTCAATGAACCAGAGATGGCTGGGGAAATTAAAACTTCAAGCATGTTTTTCAGTTCCCAGCAGAGGGGTTCTTAAAAATCAGATCATCCCATTCAAATTGTGAGTTTGTTGAGTCAATTTCATTTCAAAGTTCAACGGTTTAGTCGCTCTAAGGGAAACGAAATCTGAGGCCATTCATTAATCATTCATCATTCCAAGTTATTGATGAAAGTAGTAGCATTACAACACATCCTAAGTCCTGGCAAAGTGCTTTTTTCTCCATATTCATGCATCCTCCAAGCAAAGTGAGATTATGTTCTATGTCAAATTGAGAAATGAATTGCAATCAACAAAGTGATGCTTGGGAGATACTACATAACTACAGCATAAGCCAAATTCATGATGTCACAATTTGTAAATTTTGCTAGGGTTCTTTCATTATTTTTCAGGAACGATGTTTGCAGATCCATAAACCATATTTATGAACAACAGTTTGTCATTTGGAATCAGCAACTATATTGTATTTACTATTTTGTTCATGGTGCTCATCCAATAAAATTATTTTCTCCTATAATTTAAAAGAAAATGCTCTGCAATGTTAGTTGGGAAATCTTCTACTGATAAGATGGACCACTTATTCCAATAACAATCCAGGTTCAGAACCTAGTGGCCATGCTGCCGCATTAAGCGATCTCTCTATAAATGTGATGGTGGTTGAGGCTGTATTGACTTTTAATGAATCCTAATCAAATGGCAGTGTGTCAAAGCCACTGGCTTCTCATTGTACGATATAGTGTACTGTGATGGATACTGCAAAGTCTGGTGTTAAGTGTTGTTTACCTAGAACAATAAACAATGGTGTGCCTCTGTTATTTTTCATTGCTTACTTGGGGTATAGTTTACAAATAAGTGAAATACGATTTCCAGTCAATTGTTACAAACAGAAACAAATAAATTCGACAATTTCCGACATAGTTCTGAATATGATAGGGGCAACATTACATTCCGTGATTGTGTTTGTAGCAATAATCTCCGAAATTCACGAGAAAAAACAATTAAAACTAAAATCATTACCAAAAACATATGCAATGTTAACGTCATATCAGGTCCTTTGGGAGCGATAAATAAATCATCCGATCGTTAATGTTTCTTCATTCAATCATACTGAAATTCACCTTAATATTAACGGATATCTCGAGTCAATTAAAACCTAACAAGTGTAAGCTCGTCTCGCAGTGTTCAGACACATACGGTTTCAGGTCGATTTTATTTTCAGGTAGAAAAATTTTGATATTATGCCGTGTGAATTGAAGCCGTAACCATTTTTAAAAAGCGCCGGAGAAAAAAAAAAATAACTGATTAGACCGCAGAAAACGCGCAGAGTCGTACCTGAGCAATGGCGTTAAGATTTATGGGACCAATTTTGAACGCCATACTTATAATTTTGACAGACTTCAGCTCCCGTGAACTCAAACCCTAGATCAGAAAGTCGATCAAGTTGTAAATTAACGCCGTTATACTGCCGTTTCAATTTAAATCACGTACTCGTCTGCCCTGCTGATGTCACCAACAATTTCCGGCAAGGGTGAAATCAAACACAGTTGCATTTATACCAAATCAAGCATAGCAGATTTGATATCAACTTGAAGCATAAATGAGACATGGGCAGCATGGATTTCAAATCGGCTCATCTAAAATATTGTTAGGCCAGCTTGTCGGCTCAGAAAATTATCAGGGTATCCGTGCAGCTGGACAACAATCTCGCCATCCATTGATAGGTACTTGGCCAATCTTACTACCAGCGTAAAGATGGTTCGCAGGCTGCAGCGGAAAGAGGATATTCAATTACTTCTAAAACTCATTCTTTTCAACGAATTTTATTAATACGTTTCATTTTTTATTTTCTTTTTCTGTTCTTCAAGCGTTGAATGCCATATAGTAAAATTTGTTCTTTTGCATATTCTTTTTTATTTTTTCTATACTATCATAGGTTTCACTTGTCTTCAACAATTAATGAACTCCAATTATTCTTTATTAATATTCTATTGTTTACGGTGTATAATATAAATAATTGATAAGTTTAAGGTTTTAATTGTAGTTTTATAAAATTATGTTAATGTAACTAAATTTATTATTTGTATTTATAATTTTTAATTTGTATCGGACATTACAATATTCAAATTTCAATTAAATAATTTAAAATTTTGTTTTAGGGTTTAAATTTCACAATTCTTTATTAATATTCTATTATTTATGGTGTATAATATAAATAATTGCTAAGTTTAAGGTTTTAATTGTAGTTTTATAAAATTATGTTAATGTAACTAAATTTATTATTTATATTTATAATTTTCAATTTGTATTGGACATTACAATATTCAAATTTCAATTAAAAATAGATATTAATATTTTTATTTAATAAAATTGTAAAATTCAAATATTTAAAGTCAAATTTTTAATAAATATATTTATTATTTAATTTACACTAACAATCAAATGTGCAATGGATTTGTGAATAGAGAGGACGAGTAACAATACATGTGGAAGTAAGGTGATGAAGAAAGGGATAAAAGGAGGAGAAATAGCAAAGGGAAAAGCATGGAAAGAAACTAGGTGTTCCTCTTCTTTCTTTTGGTAAGTCACATATGGGCCACATGTCATTTCTGCGACCTAGTGGAAGGAGAAAGTGGTTTTGATGCAGAAAGCCTTGTGGTATACATTAAAGACATCTCTAAAAAGGAACTTGTTCCTCAATACTCCAATTTCTTAAGTTGAATTTTCAAATGATTTGAACACATAGTTTGGCATTATTTTTATTTATTTCTCGTTTCACAATGAAAATCAAAAATTTGTTCACCATGCTCTTAGTTTGTACATGGTCATTTTTGCTTCCAATAACAGATGACAAAAGCATATGCATTATTAGTACGACTATTCATAATACTAGTTGTCATTCACATATGGACCCTGAAATTGTATGGAGTCGATCCCAATATGGGACTTTAAATTGTCAGGAGCCAATATTCTAGTGTGGACCTCAAATCATAAGAAAGGTGTTTTTATCAATTTTACTTGTCTTCCTATAAATGGATGATAACATGGATGTTTTTTTGAGTTTTTTGGTTATGCAAAAATAGAATAGGTGTTGGGACTCATCTTTGGCCTCACATTATTTCATTGAATCCATCAAAGAAATTCAAAGCGGTAAATTATCAGGGCATTCACCATCTATAGGCAAAATAATCATCGACGAAAGGCTTGAGGATTTATGTATTGGATTTTCTTTCTAACAAATACTTGTGCATGACATGAGACACACACAATACAAGTGGATTCAAATAGGATACAACAAGGCAAGCCAAAGGAGATTGACGATGAATTTTTTAGAATATTAGATTTGTCTTAATAGTCGCCATCCTAAAGAGCCTTACTTTCAAATGGTTTTGTAACTTTTTGGATTGTTGCAATTACATTATTGTGTGTTTTAATAATATAAGTGTTGAAAAATGATACAAATTTGATAACACAATAAAAAGAGAAAATAATATTGAATAAAAAAGCATGGTATATATTAAGAATACATTTTGACACATTGTAAGGTCGTAGTAAATTGATAAATTTAAAAATTATTAATAAAATATATGTGGAATACATCAAATTGTTGGGGACATTAACTCCTGGTCCACACAACCAATCAAAAAATATTGTAGCTTGCCAACATTCCCACTAGAAACAATAATCGAGACCCCAAAATTTTCTTCCATGCAATACACAAGCTGAGTAAAGAGAAAGATGTAACACATTTTTGGAATGTATTACCTGATGCCAAATCTTAGCTCTTCATAGGCTAAAGAGGGACTACAATGTCCCACCCCTAAGGGGACAAGCCTTGAATCATTTCCATTAGTTTCCACATCCTCCTCACCCTCGAACGCTTCACAGAGTCTCCTTCACCACCACCTACAAATGTGAGGCTTTTGTATGCCTAAATCATCATCCTTTTTCACTAAAGATACTTAAATGGAAATCCTTAAACCGCATCCAAAAAGCCTCCACTAGAGACATGGTCTACAAAACTCAATATCCATGTGCTTTCTTACATCATCCTCTCATTACAAAAGATGCAATCCACCTTGACAAAATATATACTCCTCTCAACCCTACCCAATTTTCTCTCACCCATAACCTTAATCATTGAATAATATTCTAACACATTGTTACAAAACTCTTGATCATTTTTAAACCTTAGTAGAATTAGAATTCAAAAAGCTTCTCTAAGGAAATTTGGATGCAATAGGATTTAGGATAAGGTAAACACTTATTTGCATATCTTCAAAGTTAGCTCATTTGGCATTAATTGAATAGTTTTATTTATTCATTCATTTCATGGATGGGATAAATGTGGTTATTTATAATGTTTATAAGATCCCCTTGTGAAAATATCATTTTTCCATTTATCTTATATGTTGTTGAATGATGTTTACAATCCAATCCTTTATGGATCTAAACTTGTGCCTCCTCAATAGGGTACTTACACCTTCACCATCAAGTTCATGTCGGTTAGAGGAAGTAAGACTATATACAAATATTTTTTATGTTTATTACAAGTGTAAATCAATTCAAGTCATGTTGCCATAGAATTAGATAACCTATTTGAAAGTGTACTTTGGTTTTAATACAATATAGATTAACAAGCTTTATCTTGCACCTTTGTAGATAATGTTTGGAATACCGGTTTTAGAATTAAAAGAAATAATTTCAATCTAATTGTCATAATAAAAATTCGAACACTATTTACAAAACAAACATAAACTACCGATCAAACAATCAATTTGATCTTAGACCAAAGAATTTATTGTTTCAAATTTAATAAAAATAAATTAAACTTGCAATATTAAGGCTTGTGCCACCACCCATTGTATCATGGATACCTACAATTTTTAAAGCATACTTCTTTACTTCGTAATAATCCTTCTGTGAAGTATTGGGATTTTACTCTTCAATTGCTTGCTAGTAGCTAGATCAAATTTCACCACTCCTACAACATAACATTTGATTCTTAAAATTGTTAGAGTTAAGATATAAACTAAAATCCCAATAAAAATAAGAGAATGAATCACTAAACAAAATATAGTTCCCATAACCACCCTCAAAATTAAAATAATCTTTAATATGATCCAAAAATGTCCATCGCATAAATATCAAGGACATCACATTGTTTGGTAAAACTTAGAAGTTGCTTCTCAACACTTTACTATTAAAAAATTAAATTACTTATTTAGTTTACAATTGACTAAGTGATTGATATACCTAGAATATAATAATTTAATTCAAATAAAACCCAAGGATACCACAATGACAATGGTAATAATGTGTTTGTATATTTTCTCAAAGTTAACTAAAATTTACTAATTTCAACGAGCTTACAAAGAAACAACAATTAACGCTTTTAATATCCAGTTAGAAAGTGGAGTTTATTAATTATTTTAAAGAGTGTCAACACCTAATCTCTTATAATTTTTTTAATTGAGAGCTTCAAGCATGAGATGGTATATCACCTCATGTCAATGCCTTCTAATGTGTGAAATGGAGGGGTGTGAATAAATTTGTAAGACGTTTTGCAAAGAGTTGTCTTTGATAAAATTTGTAGCTTAGCCTTTGGAGAGGATCTTGCTTGTATGTATCCCTCTCCCCCACAAGTACCATTTTCTTGAGCCTTTTTGACGATTGACATGGCATCCTTTGTGTGGAGGATGAATAAGTTGCTCAACATATGGAAGGGATTATATTGTCGGTGCGTTCCCATAATTATTGATGTGGCGTAGAGACCTATTATTTGAGTCAAAAATAGTTGAAATAAAATCATTTCTTTATGTTATGTATTTTTTATTGAATATTCCCTACAAAGTGACACCACGATCGGTAAATATATTCTAGGGAAATGTTTTGTGCAATACGTTTTCTTTGTGCACGAAGGAGGTGGGGTTGTTAGTGTGTCAAGGCATGATTAAAAGTAGATTACAGAGGAAGGTCAAAAAGGGATTTAGGTATAGTGAAATGATTTTTCCTCTCATCTGCTCTCGCCTATTACAAAAGAGAAATAATTTGCATGCTCAAAAAACAATTGGCGGATTTTGAGAGTTAAAATTTTCCCATAAAATCATTGACAATTATTTGAAAAACACAAATGTGTTAGTATGTAGCATTTTTCCTTCTTTGCTCTTATAAATGTTCTCTTAATATACATTATCTCAAACTTAAAACATCCTTCGAAGATGACTCAAGGAATTTTATTCTTTATTCTTTAAAGTTAAGTTTAGTTTCTATATATATTATTGAGGAATGTTGGTAGGAAATTTAAATATAATATTTATTATCGAAATAGTTTTAATTTAATGGTGAGGATGATGGCTTGTTAAGCCATCTACCAAGGTACAAATCCTTTTAGATATCTGACATAGTAAAAAATGGATTGTTCTTGAGGTTACTTCGATGGATTGGATGCCGCTAGTTGTCGCTACTTGGCCAAATAAAGGCTTCGATATAGATATATGCTTACTCAATAAATGTACATCAACTGTATGTAATCTTCATTCTATCATGAGGCAGAGATGTAGATATTTATGTAAAATTGTTCTTCACGTTTATTTAATGGAACGTGTCCTTTAAAATATTTAGAAAACATTGACTTATTTATATCTAGAAGATATGTAGAATTATTAAATTTTGCAATTACCATTAATGATGATAATGTTGCCTTTTAACATCTTAGATCTTTTTAAGTGTGTTTTTCATTATACATTTAATTTGTTGTTTGGGGTTTTATTATAGAATGTATAGATGAGGAAAGTAATTTTACACTTACAATGCACTATAACTACCTACATAAGATGACTTCCAAAACTAAACACATTGTTGAATATATTATATAACATATGTAGTTTAGGTTTATATAATTTAGTACACATGGTCTAACTTATGGTAAGGACTTCAAAGTGTCTTCAAGAAGTTTTTTCTCAATAATTCACTTCATCATGGTCCTAATTTAACTCATATAAAAAAGTTTAGAATTCAATCCCTTAATCAACCAAACAATCTAGTTGGATTGACTTTTGGTTAGACACCATCATTCAAATAACTTAGTTGTTATGTATATATGGTTAGCAAGTTGCTCACGTGGACACTAGTGTTATTTTTCCACCACCAACTTGGAGTTGAGCCACTCATTGGCCACCTAAGAGAAAAATTTCTTCTACAAGCCTCTGCAACAACAAATGATGGCATTGTAATAACACTTCCAAATCACATATTTTTACATTGCTCAAGGGGCTCAAATCAAAGGCCATGTTGCATTGGATAAAAGTGGGGAAAATATTCCTAAGGAATTATTTCATATTCTTAAATCTAAACTCTTTGGCCAATTGTAGACAACTAACTTTGACAATTTATCATTTGATAATGAAAACTTTGGCTCCACACCTAAAGCATGACTTACACTGTGTGCATTCTAATCCTAGGTGACATATCATTGTCTCTCTAAGTTTTTTTTTTTATTCATGTTGCTTAGTCGCTCATAGAACAAAATGCATCAACCCATAACAATATAATCATTACATACATTATTCTATGAAATTTGTAAAACCCGACAAACTACTTACATAGGACCATCCATCAAGGACTAAATTATCTAAGAATTCAATCCAAAGGGGATGGTTTCTTCATATTTACCCAACAAAAACATTTCAAATATAATATCTTTCATGGGTTGGTTCATATCCCATAGGTCATCCTTAGTGCGAAATTAAATGTGTGAGTGCCTATGAATGAAACTCTAACCTATTTCCCTCACTTGGAAATTTCAAGAGCACTCATTCCACAATACATTTTTAAAGAAATTTGTGCTCTCCTAGATCCCTTGAAAGAAACAACACGATCTAGGAGTAGCCCACACACAGGTCTCAAGTACTCCCAACTATGTTCAAGAGTCAAGATTCCCATTCTAGAGACCTTCAAAGATAATTCAAGTTATTGATGTATTTATGGTGCATGACTACCCTTTTATTTAATGGTGACCACCTATGTTTCTGAATTTGTGATGTACTATATAAATGTAAAGACAATGCCCACAAATATTAAGCAATTGTGAGTGGATAATAGGGTTGTTGGTAATATAGTTGTTTATTGATGTCTTTGTGTTAGCTCATAATATATGTAACTCGTCATTGTTGGCACATGTTAAGAGATTTTTAATGGAAGGTTGAGACTAGTGACGAGTCCTACATTGTAAGAATTTTATTATAGAATGAATGAGCTTGACTATTACTTTATATATCACACATAATTTAGAATTACTAGTTATCTACATATGTTTTATTTAATTGTATGTTTATTGAATAATATAAAGGATTTAAAATGTCAGATGGTAGTTGAGTAGGTGGAATGTGTTGCTAAGTATATGATTTGAGCACTCTATTCATCGAACTAGTATGGATCCTAGCACACTGAGTGCACTTAAAGTTAGTCTATATGGAAAAATTCATGTGTGTTATGCCACTATGAACAATGAGCATGCAAGGCTTGTGCACTTGGGGTCATAAGACACTCTAAAAATTAAGAAGGGTATATTAGGGAAACAAAAACCCTAACACATCACAAGACTCACACTTATTCTCAAGAAGGAAACATTGAGTTCATTGGCTCACTACTTATAAATCAATCTAAAAATATTTAAGTAATTAAAGTAAAAAGGCATGGAACCTTTGTTTCGGTTCATAACTATCCATAGAATATTATAAAAAGGCATATGGAAGTGAAAAATTATTTTGAATGGAGAGTAAAAACTACAAGTGAGTTTGAGAAAGAATGTGTATTTGGATCCAAGATTTAATTCCAAGGTTGTGAAAGGTATATACAGGCGGTGGGCAAAGAGAGGAGCACCGAGGTGTCCTAACCGAGGGTACGAATCACTAAGTATAATTTAATGTTTAACAAACATTGCATTAAATAATTGGTGTGGCAATAGTATGAAAAAAGACACATGTAGTCCATATATGACTTGTCCAAAAAAAAGAGGATCACTTAAGTTCCCTCTAACCGATTCCCCAACCCGAAAATTCTCCTCCCACAATCCCATTTTTCATCATGACTAATGTCCCATCCAATGTTTCACCTCCAATCCTTCAACTTTAACCTCTTCAATACCTCCCTATTGATGTCTCAAGTGCACCACTTAAGTACAATTGCTATGTACACTAAATAATTAGACTTACATTTTCTGTCAATCATAATACATTGCAACAAAACATGTTTGTTTGACATGAAATCCTTTGTTGAGTAAGGTTAGGACATCATAAATCATCATTTTCTTAATTGAAAAAGAATATCCAAAGCAATGATTTTTTAAAATTTTCATCGAAGGCTTCTCGGTGTGTAGGTCAATATCAACAAAAATACACTATAGTGACTTTATTAATGGATTGTTGTGGGTGAGGAGGGATTCAATTCAAATTGCAATGTTAATATTTTTTTACAAGGTGACAAATTTGGGAAGACATTTTGACATATATTTAGAACATTTGATTAATGGATACTTAAGAATAACATTGTTTTAGCATTGTTCAACATCAAAGTTGAGATTTGATGTTGTCCCATAAATTTTTGCCCATTTTAACCATATTATTACTCAATCATTATGCCTCCATGAACAATTATTACTCATTCCATTGTTAACCTAACAAATGACTATGTAATCATTCTTAATCTATTTTCCTTGTAGAGAGAAAAACATACACCAAAAAAGCAAGTACCTAAATGATAATAAAAGTTTTAAGTTGCTACCAATATTGGTATTTATTAAAAAATCTTGTATAATTTTCTTATTGTGGGTTAGTCTCTATTGTGTATACCATCTTTATATTTTTTGAATCGAACTATAATTACAAATCTATGTGGGATTCTCTAATTTGATTAAATCTAAATAATTTTAATAAACTTAATCTTTATAAATATTTGGGCCTTTTTGTAAAGTTATAAACCAACAAAAACAATGCTACATTAATCAATTTCATAGTTTATCATAAATACAATTATTTTTCATAAATATCAATTGTACACTAATCAATTGGAACTTCATTAATCAAGTGAAAGAACCAGGATTGACATTAAAGTTTTTAGAGCATTAAAACACTATTTCAAGTCACGGTTAAAAATAAAAATACTGCAAAAATTGAAAGAAATGACTCACTAGTGTAACCTTGCAATTACTGTATAAACTGAATTCCAACTTCCAAATTTTAGGATTTCAAGTTTAATTTTTCTTAAAATCCAAAATCCAATGTTTGTCGTTTAATCTATATTTTTAAGAAATCAAGCAAAGAAAAATAAAAGAAAATGGAATCAAAAGAAACTAACTAAAAATCAAAATGAATAGATGTTTCTATTTTAGCAATGAGATATTATTTGATGTTTATTTTTATTAATAAGATATTAAGATATTTTTAGTATTATTTTTGTTGATGTTAATGCTCATAAATCTCACAAATCAATAATATGTAATATAATATTTAATATTAATTTTTATAATTATTTTAAATTTAGTAATTTATATATATATTATTTATATATATTATATATATATATATATATATATATATATATATAAAGGATTAAATTTTGAACATACATGTCATATTGACGTTAAAATTATATTTTCACATGTCAATCATGATAGTCATATTTATGCCGAAAGGCATTACTAAGTGAAAGTGGACTGACAGAATCTAGCAAGTGTCAGATATTAGACGGTGATTACTTTGAAGAAGGACATGCGTTGGAAATCCGGCGGTCGTGATGAGGAAGACGCGCATAACAAACAATCTATGATGAATAGGGTGCAAGCACATGGATTGTGCTTTTGGAAGAATGAAGAGGGTCGTAGATCCGAGTCGTCGATTGGAATTGGGGGAAACAGAAAAAAAGGAAGTATTGATCACGGTTATACCAAAACAATATGCTCCATCAACTATATGAATACAGTGTGGAATCACAACATGAATCTCTCTACATGTTGTGCCCTTGAGGCATATGACCAGGTCCCCTGCTAAATCGCAACATGAAGATATCTATGTGTTGTTCCCTCGAGGCAAAAAGCTAGGTCACCTTCCTTCAAAAAGGATTTTAACATGGTTATGTACTTGGCCCTCTCGCGGGAGAGTGACACCGTCTCTATCTAAGATAACAACTCGGAGACGCGGAGACAGAGAAGGTGATTGAAGGTCGTGGAGACAAATATGGGGTCAAGCATAATAGATTTGGGATTTGGGCTCAGTTTGGAGTAGAGTGGTTTCTTGTCCAACATGTGTCAGATCTGATTAGTTCACCACTTTGTCGCATGCCATGAGCCTATCCCAAAAATGGAGCTTTGAAACAAAGCATGGACATATATCGAAGCATTATGAGGAAGGGAATTCAACCATATGTTTAAGTTGCAAGGTTAGGGTCAAACATATATTCAAAATGTGAAAGAATGCAACCTGTTTGAAAAAAATCATGGAAGACATGTGTTGTCATAGAAAGTCTACCATACCAGTTGGTAACCAACACTGATAATTTTCTTTCATTTCATTTTTGACGTCGCAATGAGGAATAACTTTAACTGAATTTGGGAGCTATAACCGCCTGACTTTGAGCTTGTGTGGTGTGTATGTTTTGTTTGTAGGATTTGAAGGGTTGAAATCATGGTGAGGGAACTATCGGAGGTGTTGAAAGCTTTGGACGCGACCAAAACATAATGGTACTACTTCACAACAATTACATGGGATTTTTCACAGATGCCTACAACCTCTTCTACATTACTAGTTGTCAAACTCCTTGGCCGTATTTATTACTACCATCTAGGTTCTTGAAAACTGGGGTGATGTCCTATTCTATAGTGTCCGTAGTCATGGGTGTGGCCTTATGTGGAACCGTTTTCAAAAATCTCTTCTTCGGCTACCTCAGTGACAAAATGGGATGCAAGAAAGCCTATGGAATAACCCTTATGTGCATGGTACTATGCTCCACAACTTCTAATTTCTCCATTGGCCACATAGTCAAATCCATGATGACCATGTTGTGTTTCTTTAGATTCTAGTTGGGGTTTGACTTTGGTGGTGACTATCCTTTGGTATTATTTATCATCTTAAAGAAGTGTGGGTTTTCATGATGACAAATACAATTAGTAGTAGTGTTTAGGAATGAGATGCTAAGAGAACAGACAACATACATAATGCCAAATTGTTTATGGTTAATATTGGTTGTTATGTATTGATAAACTTCATTTTGAGGCTTCGATTGAAATAACTATTGTGCCGATAAAGAATTATTTTACTATCGGTGAGTTAAAAGTGTATTTTGCAAGGGTTTAATTGTCGTGTTTTTACTAATTCATGGAGTAGGTGTGGGCTATGTAAGTATTTAATTCTAAGGTGTCTTTCACCTACATTGTCTACACATGTAAAAACTATGTGCCTTAGGCTTAGAGACAAACCCTATTCTTTTCCCTTATAGCTATATAGAAACTTGATCCCAATTTCATAAGAAACCCCTAATCACAATTATGTATAGAACCTTTTTCACATTTGTGTATAAGGTAGAACACAACATATATTATTTGGGTAATAATGATCTAAACTGAGGACTAGGGGCATGAAAGGATTTAATTCCCACATGTTTACTAAGTCATGGAATAGCCATGGGACATGCATGTATTTAATTCCCATGTTTTTATTTTAAAATACCTCTTTCGAATGACAAATCAAAAACACCTTTTTCTCATATGGCCAACCATTACAATGGCTCAATTATCAATGATTGTTCAAGCATCACCTATTCCCCTATAAATACTCAAGCTTGAAACTAAAAATGTGTTTATTGGGTTTTCCTCATTTTTACATTTTCATCCCTTTAAACACAAATTGCATTCATGTGCATAATGTGTGAGAAAGAGATGAAAAAATGGATCACATAATTCATTTTAATTTTTAACCTTTAATTCATGTCTTTGCCTTCCTTGAACATTCCTTTTATGCATCCTTTCGCATGATCTGAAGGGAGTAATGCCACTATCAGTTTGCAATCTCAGTAGACCTCCCTCCCTATTGCAAAAATCACCCTGGCTACAAGCTTATTAGGCCACCCTTCACGTATCCTAGCGTACTTCACCTCCATCATCCACACCTCAAAAATTTGCGTGCCTTACGACTAGAGAGACAAAACCATGTTCATTGCCCTAATAGCTACAAAGAAATCCTAATTATAATTGTGTATGAAACCCCTACCTTAGAATTTTAGGTTCACACCACATATCCTTGTTTCTAAATTAACCCTTGAAACACATAAGTGAATTCCCCTTGCATTTATTTCTATTCTAGCTACCTGTAAAGTGTAAGAGCTGAAATTTTCCTCAACCTCTTTCACACCATATTTTTGCGGTCAGGTTCAAGTTGGAACATGTTGGCTTTTCCCTTTTTTATTTTCCCCCTTTAGATGTAAATTGAACTCACGTGAATACTACACTACCCTAATCATTTACTTGATAGTTGTAGAAAAACACCAATCTTAAATATGCATGAGATCACTACCTGAGCATTCTAAGTACACTCTAGCGTCTTCATGTCCTTGACGTGTCTTGTGAAACATGCATTCAAATTCCCCTTACATTTAATTTTTTTCTAACAACCCAATAAAGTCAAAAGTTTTAAATTCAAACATGTATTCATGTCTGCAACATTTTCCGATTGTTTTTACATTTTAAGATATCTCCCTCTATAGTTTCATCTACGTCTTCCTTGACATGAGTTTTCTCCTTTCGATTGACATACATGTTGTGCTCTTCGTACGAGTTTAATTTCACATTGCCTCCTTGATTCCTCTTTCCTTTCCCTTGCACTTCTTCACCCTCTATGCCATTTGCTACACCCATCTTCCTTTCCCATAATTCCTCTCCATCCAATTTCACTTCTTCACTATATCCCTTTCAACGATTCACATCGTACATTCCACGTACGATTTCTAGTTTATAAGTGAATGTATTTTGACATCTAAAATGAATGAAAATGTCTAAATGCCTTACAAAATCCAACACTTTGCTTATGACACAATCAATTGTCATAAATTGAGCTTACCCTTTTAACTATTTTGGAGTTCAACTTTTATTACAATTCTATGTACTAAAAGATAATAATGGGGCCTTATAACTAATTATTGTGATTAAAGAATAAAAATAGATAGTTTAGATCAAGGACAATTTTGATTCTTCTAATGGCGACCATGGTCATCCTTGGTACATGATTTTTCATGCCAAAAATTATAATCGGCAATGACACATTTTTGACAAGCATTAAACACCCATTACTTCCGTCTGTCTTGTTTGTTAATCCACAGAAAGTACTCACAATTTCAATCAAGTTAGCATTTTGATGGCTGCTTCTAATGGGATTTTTATAGTTACCAAGCATGTTAGGAAGCTTGTGTGTCAAACCCTTCAAACTCCACAGGAGATTCTCTATGTCTTCAATGTTGATGATTGTACCATACTCAGGTTCTACATTCTTCAACTTTAGTTTTATGAATGCAATAAGACAAGACATGAGGAACCAACCATGGTCATAAAAGAAGGGCAAGGTTCTGTGTTAGACTCAAGTTATTCTTAGTAGTGTTGTCATTGATTTCAAGTGGCATTGATGGAAAAAGGGTTGATTGGTGAAGTAAAGAGTCAGGGACATGAAGGTTGATTGGTAGTGCCCTTTTAAGATGGTTTCTGGTGTCTGATGAGAGGTGACAGTTTGGTACAGGTCATAGAAAGGTAATGTGAGCATGGTAGAAGCCTAGGAATATTGTCTACAACATGTGTGAGCTAAAACAAGGCTCAGTTTAGCTCCTGGAGTCAAAATTCAAGAATGCACAAAAAGTGGCTTTGAGAGCACGCAATGTTCTTACTTGCAAATGAGATTGGTCATAACTACAAAGGAAAACCTATGTATAATCAACACATTAAATGTGTAGAGGGATGTATTTTAGTGCTCCATGTCAAATTTCATTAGATTCTGAAATGGGGATTTTGAGTTATTCAAGTTTTTCTAAGACTACCTTCTTGAAAAATGCATTTCGAGTTACCTAGCTTCTTAACACTCAAGAAAAAATATGAGGGATTATTCAAATAAATCATAGAATAAATTTTTGTATTAGACTCGAGCCTAAGATAATGCAAAAATTTGTAGGTAAATTGGGTGAGTTTCAAGAAATTTATGAGCATGTTTCTTTTGATGTTTGCTCTTTCTACAAGGCTTCTTCGTGAGCTAAGTGGTCTAGGTTGAATGTTCTAGCTCCAATTCACCAATGCAAGATAAATTCATTTCTTAGAAGCATAAGATACCTCTTCCAATTCAAAATGATGACACCATTGCTCTCAATGTGAGCCATGTCATATAGGCACATGTGTGCCTTGCAAACTTGGGTCTAAGACAATCATGTTCTTAAGCCTTCTCAACTCTTCAATGTGAGTATTCAAGTCTCAGTATCAGAATTCTCAACACGAATGACTTATTATAAGTATTTCTCTCCATGAATTGGTCCTGAGACAATGAATAAATAGATTGAAATGGTAATTTTCCTCTTTCACTTGGTAGAATTTGCCTATTCCAATTCACGACAAAGCAAACTAGAATGTATTGTGTTGTTACTATCCATTACCTTGATGACTAAATTTTGTTACATGCTCATTGACCTTTTCATGCCTTTGGAGAATAAGTCAAGGGTTGATGAAATCCTTTGGTTTGATATATAGTTGATCACCAAATTCTTGACTCGTGCATACAAAAACAACAAGGCTAATCTAAAAATTTGAAGAGTTTTAAACAGAACTAAACATTGGAGGTGAAAGAATTTTCTCTCATCTACCCACAACAATTCAAAATTTTGAGGATGAACTTGTTTAATTGCTCTCGGGCTCTTTAAATTAGTGCAACCTTGAACTAGGGTTTCAAAAGACGTTCCTGGTTGAATAAAAGGTTTCCACCGTCCAAAAATTGTGAAATTTTTAACAAATGTCTCTGTGGGAGTTATAGGAAGTTGTTGCAATAAGAATTTTTGGTTTCATCACGCAACAAAAGAATTCTTTGACAGGTAAATTTCAAAAATGTGCACAAATGTAATACGATCAATGAAAGCTATTCTTCCTCGAATTTCATGATATTTCGGTAGATTGAAGCTTAAATAGATTGGAGCACGTGTTTAAAGGTTGATAACCACTTTGAAAATATTCTTTGAGCTTGAATGGGCTCATTCATGGTCAAATTTCTCGTACTCAATTTGGTGTGACAGGGTTTTGAAGTGGGTTTGGAAATCTCCTTTTGTGGCAATGATTGACATTTCTCTCATGCCATTTCTTGGTCTTAAAAGTTTGATCTAGTTTATTGTTATGCCTCCATGCTTGAATGAGATTGTGTGTGAATCGATCGCTAGTCCTAAAAGAACATGTCTATCTATAACAGCTTCTAGTCTTTTGTTCAAGAAATTATAATTGGTGCTCAAGCCATCGAATTTGAAGGTTGTGAGTGTAATTAACCCTTGAAGGATGAAAACACCATCATGTAGACGCTTGAAGCTCAAAGCTTTCTCGAATGAAGAAGGTGAAAAGTTAGAAATTAGTATTTTTCAAGATTCCAAGATAGGGCTATTGTAGAATTTAAAGAAAAAGGTGTGTGAATATGTCACTCAAAATGGATTAACTCTTTCTCTTGAATCTTATGAAGTCTCTTGACCTACAAAGAAGTCCAAACACCTTTGAATATTAAAATTGAAGTTGAAAAAATTAGAGAAGTTGAATTGATTTGATTGTTTGGCTTTTGAGGTCAATAGGTGTAAGTTGAAGAGTCCAATGGTATTTCAAAGTGAAAAATGCATAATAGGTTGCAAGGATGAACTCGAAGGGAAGGTGAAGAGTTTCTCAAAAGGAGACAAATTGTGTTGAGCAATGGTCATAGAAGATGGAAAGGAAGTATATACATTTAGGTGCCATTTTGGAACTCCTAGAAAAAGCCGATGCAATTCAAAGTTCATCATGGAGTAGAGAAGTTGAAAAGGTGAGTGAAAGGTGAGAAGACAAAGTTATATGATAACTTGAAGAGTCAACTAATTGGAATGTAGTGAACATAAGAAAACCTATGATTGTTATGAGAGACCAACGTAAAAGAACAAAGATAACATCATATATATGGAGTAGATTGATAATGAGTAGTGTGTGAAAGTAGGTACCAAGAGTAAATAGAGAATACATGGTGAATTGAGATAGAAATTTTCAATGCAATAATGAAGAGGTAGTAAACATGAAACAAACAAAGATGGAAAATAATGAAAAATAGGGAATGAAGTGATAATTTCTACCACCAAGAAGGGAAAGAATGTACAAGGAGTAGATATGTGCAAAGTAAACAAAATATATGTCGTAAAAAAGGGTGTGACAGAAGTAGAACATGACCATAACCAAAATTATTGTAGGAGACAGATTTAGGAGTAGAAGTTGATGACATTGACAATATAAAAGGTGCAAGACTCGGAAGACATATATGAATAATGTGTCAATAAGGGATCATGATCAATTGTATGAAGCAATAAGAAACTAAATGATCAAATTGTACATTGTCATTGAATTCTTATAAGTGGGTGCTTAGAGTACAAGGGTTGATGTTCCTTACAAGTCAGTTGCAACTTGCTAAACCAGCCTAGTGGGTGCTTGGCAACCTTCTAGTGGGTGCTAGAAGGACTATGAAGTGGGTGTTTCTTAGGTTGAGTGGGTGCTCAACCAAACTGGAAATCATTATATGTTAAGAATGGGTGTTCTTAATAAAAGGCCTTGATTTCAAGTGGGTTTTCTCCCTCTAAGGGTTTCCCACTATAAATTTGGTGTTCTGTGTACTTATCTTCTTGATTGTACTTTAATTTTTCATGGTTTGAGTTTTGTTTCTAGTTAAGAAGTTTTAAAGGTGGTAAAATTTATCTGCATTGATTCACCCCCTCTCAGTGCTTGTGATATCCAACAATTGGTATCAGAGTGTGGTCCTCTGGAGTTAAGCCTAACAACTTGGAGGTGATCCTAAAGACACAAGCATGAGTTCTTTAGCTGAATCAATCTTGAAGAGGAAGTATGAGATTGCTCAAGCCCTGATTAAAGACTTAAAAACTAAAATTAAACTAAATGATGCAAACCATCTTAAAGAAATCAAGGAGGTGGCGGCAGTGGTTGATAAGTTGTTAAAAGATCTAAGTATCAAAAGAAAAGGATCATTGTATTAAACTTGAGGAAGAATTGAATATTTCAAAGGATGAGAACAAGTTAAAGAACAAGTTAAAGTTAAATTGATGACACATCAAAGACACCCTGAATGTGAACAAGTATGGATCATAAATGAAGCAACCCAATATGAAATAGAGCATGAAACCTAGTCACGAGTCATGCCAAGTGAATATCACAACTAGGAATGAAGAATGTGGTGAACTAAATACAAAATTGATAATGCTAAGAGAGGAACAGAGCAAACAAGGAAAAGATATTTGAAGGTGAATCAAGTCATGAGCGTTGTCGAGGTGTTCATAAAATAAGGAAGATTAATAGGTTGATCCCAATAAACAAAAAAATAAGATGCGAGAAAAGGAGACAAAGACAAAGATCCAAGTCAATTAGATAGCCAAATGCATCCGGGTATGAGAAGAAATTTAATGGTTATTGTTTCTCATTGTATGAATTTGGACATAGAGCTAGAGTGCATGAAAAACTACGACAAAGAGCACCCATGGAGATCTTGTGCTACTGAATATGAAAGGAACATAGTGTGTTTCAATTGTAGAAATAAAGGTCATACTGCTAAGCATTGCTTAGAAGAACCTATAAGTCAATTTATCAATGACATTCATTACTTAGGAAAAGAATAAATCATGTCATATGTTATACATGTCATGAAGTTGGACATTTCTCAAAGCATTTCTATAACTATGGACAACCTAAGCACAACAAAAATTTCTATACCTTCAGATGGAAAGAAAATAAAGCCTCTAACATGAAGATAAATTCTAGAAAGGAGACAAAATTAGTCAAGCCTCAAGCAGCTCCTGGAAAGAAGGAAATGAAGTGGGTATACAGATCAAGAAAGCAAAATTAGAAGTTGAAATAACAAATACTGAAAATAAGGTGACATGGGAAGATATGGAAGAGGCACAACAAGCTAATATTATGATAGGAGAAACTACCTTACATGAGATATCAACAAAGGATGACAAAGGAAAGAAACAGGAAAATAATTCCAATACAAAGGATGAAGAAATTCTTCCTCAAGCAGTGGTAGAACAAGTGTATGAATTGCAACATGCATGTTTGTCAGGATACCAGATAGAAGATGAGAGCTCAGGTAATGAAGTTATCTTACCTAGAAATGCAACCAAGAAATTCAACAAGATTGTGAGGACAAGGAAAGGGAAGATGGAGTCATCATATGGTTTTGATGACTTCATGTTGTTTTGAGATGATTCAAGGCTCACAATATGCCTTCTCTAAGCTTCTAGGAGGAATATTCACTTAAATGAAGCATTGGAGTTAGAATGAGTTTTCTCCATGATGCATAAGGTATGTAATCCTATGATTTTTCAAGGTTCTGTTTGGGTTCTCTTGTGTAAAAGTCTTGAAATCAGTTGTATGGTGATCTGTAGCTCATGTTAGTCTAATCATGATAAAACTACTTATCTAAGACAGTTGTGTATGTTCATAAGTCTCATGACCTTGTCTTATGAAGTATGTAAGTATTGTTGAAAATATGAAGATAGGAAGGTGTATATTGTCATCACTAGGTGTTGAAAAGAGTGGTGTCACTGTCAAGAGGTTTGTTATGTGATCAAATGCAACATCAAGTTTTTCAAATTTCTGTTCTAAGTCATAAAGTCTTTGTCATCATCAATCTATGGTCAAATTCTCTTGTGTTGTTGCTCTTTAAAGCATAAAATTTTGTATTGTGTATGTTGTGCGAGATCTAAGTTGTGTCTCGACACATATCAAGAGTCTTGGTGTGATGTGAAGAGCTCCTTTTAGTCAAGTAGTGTCAAATATGATCTCTGTCATCAATTGCTCTTCTTAGATCTGTGTTTTTCCTTTTGATGTTTGTTATTAAGGTGTAAGTGGTGGTCTCGTCATAGAAAAATGTCATGTTGACCTAAGATCATAACTTTATTGTTGCGAAGAATCCCATATTTTCATGTACACACAAAAGTCAAGTCTCATTATAGTCTATATTAAATTTGTGAAAATTGTTCTCACTATCCAAGATTTATCAAAGTGTTATAAGGTGTATGGTTATGGATCCGAGTTTCAAAATGCTAAGAAGCCCTATCTCAAAAAAAATTTAGTATGTTTGGTGATTTGTTAGGAATCATGGTCTCAAGAAGTTTACATGTCTTATCTCATATTGTGTGTGTATTGAGTTATGGAGTAAGTCTATAAGGTCTACAAGGAAGCTTGGTTAAGGTGGTACATTCATGAATGTGTCTAAAATAAAAATCTTAAACCTGGACAATGTGTTAAGATGATCATGCATCAAGATATATGTAGCTACATTTTTGAGAAAGTAGTGTATCAATATGTGGTGTCTTGAAAGTCTCAATTTGAGTTGTGACAAGTTTATAAACTATTTCAAAAGTTGTAATCATGTTCCCGTCAAGGTGCTCAAATATCTTGAAGCCGACATCTCGAAACTGAAGTTGAATATGACCCACTCCCATTTTCATCAGCCCAAATGTTCTCTCTGTGTTAAATGCATTCCGCAATCTTCACTGTCAACATCTGCGTGATGTGCAGAGTAAACATTAAGAGAAATACGAGTGAAATATGAAAGACAGGTTTTGGGGGATTTTGAAATTTTCATACAAGCGGGTTATTCAAAAGGGAGTAGGGTGAGGCCAAATAGGAGTTTGGAATAGCGTGCACTAGAAATCGTGTTGTTGTCAAAAAGCTAACAGAGAAAGGTTCCTTAACGGAGTAGGAATACTGTTAATGGAGCCTTCAACGGTCAACATCCAAAGTTGATACCCAAACCAAACGTATTACAAAGAAGATACATCGGAGATACATGCATTTGCAAGTGTACATCACATGCTTATGTGTCAAGGCCCCACCTAGAAGACCAAGGCAAAGAGTGAATCAACATTTTTCGTGAGTTGAATCTTTTGGGCACGTATTTCCTCTTTCTTTTTTGTAAATAGGATTGAAATATTTTAATGACGTCCACAAGGCCCAAATTAGGACACGAGAAACAAAAACAAGCTTACCATATAGACTAAAGAAACAGCCCAAAACCACTAATTCTAATTTTTCTCGATTTCTTTTACTAATCTTGAGCCTTATATTATGGATTTTACTCAAGTAATCTACTGTTTTTGCAATCTTATCCTCTTCAAACAAGGTTGTGAGAGCTTCCATTTTTAAAAATCAGCATAGCTACTCCAAATGTCCTCATATGCTACACACTCCATTAGGAAATGTCATTCCATTTCCACAAAACTTGACCTCTGTGTAAATTGGAAACTCTTTCAGACCATTCCTCTTTCGGCATTGTTCATCTTCCTGTTTCACATATGAGATGATGCAAACTAGTTTTCAGTTAGGCAATTAACATTTTAGCTTTCCACTTTATTTCCGCCTCCATATAGTGCTTTTGCTCATGATCACATGTGGGGTTAAAGTTCTTGACATAATATTCTCTTTTTCTTCCCAATTGTTTTGTCCACATGGCAGTTTTGACTTTCTCTCTCACATACTTTTTGATATCCCCATTAGTGTTAGGACAATCCTGCATGCTAATTCCCCAATTCTTCATCCACTTTTCATTTTGCTTCATCCAAGTGCACTTCCTTCTATTCAAATTTTCTTCCACTGCTATCTTGGGCCACCGAGACCATCCATGCTTTCCACTTTCTTCAAGTACCCCAAAAGTCGAATCAAAGTTGTTGCCTCCATCGGAAGGCCCCAACTTCAACAAGAATGATCTCGTAAGGAACCATGGATTTTATTTTGAAGCTACTTGTGATAAAATGTTTTTGTAACCTTTCTATTTGTCTCCATTTCATTGTCGACATGCTATTGCCCCAAACTTCACAACCATATAAAACCACCAGAGAAACAAACAACCCAAAAAGAGTCAACTTGGTTTTCCAATCCCATAATTCTGTTGATCTACATTTGTTTTGGAGCATATATAAAGCTTTCCATCCCCTTGTATCCTCTTAGCTCTACAGGCCTCCCAACTAAGATTACTTGTGAAAGTCAAGACCCAAATACTTGTAATCATTTACCACTTGCAAGGGACCACCTTCGAACTCAAAATTTATTTGCCTTGGTTTTCTTCTTAAAGTAAAAATCATTATTTTGGTTTTACTCGTGTTCACTGCATCCCCACCTCTTTACAAAATAATTCTAGAGCTCTCAAGTGTTCTTGCAATCCATGTGTTGTTTTAGCCATTAGGATAAGGTCATCAACATAAAGCAACAATTTTACCACATAAGAAGCTAGGTGGACTCCACTCCCACCCATCGTGTCAATCCACTCCTCTAACTTGTCTATGTATAGCCCAAACAAAGTGGGAGATAGAGGACATCCTGTTTGACCCCGATGTCACTCCCAAAGCACTCGGATAAGCCATCCTTCATTCTTATTTTGGCTTGAACTTGATCATAAAGCCTATGAACCATTGCCCTATACTTTTTTGGTATACCCAATTCTTCCATTCTGGCCCAAAGTTTGCTTCTAGGCACCATGTCAAATGCCTTTTTGAAGTCAACAAAACAACAATAGACCTCTTCCCCTTGCTTGTCCCATACCTTTTCAATCAAGTGTCTGAGGGTGATGCAATGATCAATAGTAGAATGTTTTGGTCTGAAACCAGCCTATCCTTTCGCCCTCTTACCTTCCTTTTCAACCCAAATACTAATTCTACGTTCCACCATACTACCAAAGAGTTTTCCAAAAATAGGATTAATCATAATAGTGTGGTAGTTTGATGGATTGTTGACATCACCACTTTTGTGAAGAGGAATGACAATGTTGGTTGTCTAGTTTTCGGAAAACCATGTCAAATAACTCTATTGAAAATCTCTTTTATGTATGGCACAATGTCATCCATACTCCATTTTAAAAATTCCGCTTGTAGCCCATCAATATCTTGAGCTTTGCTCTGCTGCTAACTTTTTGATTCCTTCCTTGATGTCCTTTGTAGAAAAGAGTTTGTCCTTATTTTCAATTACGGAGGAGGAGGAGAGGATCTTTGTTTTGATACAACATTTTTGCATATTCTAACCATTGGATATTTGTGATATTGTTCTCCACATTTGTTCTAGTCTGTTGAAGCTCTCTCCAAAACCTCTCGATTATTCTTCCCCATAGAAATCAGCTCCTTCCTCCTTATCTTCATGAATTCTTCCTTTTTATCTCTCACTAGATTTTTGTACGCTTTTATATATGTTTTATCCTTTCTGAGATATTCACCATTTTCTTTGCGGCCTTGCAATCATCATCAAACCATGGATTAGCTGAGGAAACTATTTTTGGTACTTCTTCTGGCTCTAGAACGCTTGCACTCCAGAGAGTGCCCCCATGAATTATAACCATCAAATCCTCGTTGTTCATAAATCTCTTGTTCCCTTTGAAACTGTCAAAATCTTGAATTTCTGAATCTATTTTGTAATCATAGCTTTAAAAGTGTCTTGATTCTCCCGAGTCAAAAGAATTCTTCTTTGAGCATCTAATTTTTTATTTGGTTGAAGATTAGTCCTTTGTTGATCATAGTTTTTCATATTAATCTTCATAAGAACGGGGTTGTGATCTGATTTCATTTCAGTTGGGCAACTTCCTATCTCTACCTCTGATACCCATGACATAATGCTTTGTGAACAAATAACATAATCCACAACGCTTTGTCCATTGTGAGTATGACATGTGATGCTTCCTGACTTCGGCCATGCTTTTACCCCATTACAAATGATCAAATTATGTAAACTTGCATATCCCCAATAATTCAGCTCCAAAATGAGAGATACCACCTTTTTTGTCTTGTGAGATCCTTTCCCACTTTTGTTGCTCATCTTCATCTAACCACAAAGGGTTGTTGTTCCACCCCTCCTTCATACCAAGGTAAAGAGCCTGATTATTTGTTGTTCTTGCATTAAAGTCCCCTAATAAAATGACCTCCCATGGCATAAAATTCTACAATATCTTTTTTCAATGTTGCAAAAGGATCTTCTCTATCCAGGTTCCTTTTCTTGTATGTTTTAGAACCATAGGGAGCAAAGTAACAAGTTGCTAGATAAATTGTATCTTCCTTGTCTTTCAATTTCATCCATATGTATTGATTGTGTGGATCCTTTTTTCCTCCTTTATGACTCCTTGCCATGTTTCCCTAACCAAGATCATTACCCCTCCATGCCCTTTGCCATTATCCACCAACTCATTCCAAACCAAGACTTTTACATAACCTTCAAATTTTGGCACTTTGCAGCCCTCATGCTCATGAGTTTCAACTAAGACAATAATATCCTTACCCTCTGCTATGGGCCCCAACCCAGACCCCTCCTCCAAGGGTAGCCTCTATAATTCCAGCTAACCAAAGTAAGATGATCCTGGGGGACCCCGACTCCCTATTTATTATGTGTTTTCTTATCACTAAATTGGGCTTTCCCCTTGTATAGCCACGCTTCTCTTCCTTCCTTTCTCGTTGCCATCACTTTTTCCCATTCTTTCCTTCTTTCTTCCAACTTGTACAGAGTTAGATCCTCATCTATATAGAATTGTGTGCCTTTGAGAGACCACTTGTTTCTTAATATTTTATTCTTATCTTCCACACTTTTCAAGGTTATCTTTATATTTCTAGTTTTGCCCCCTTCACCACTTTACCAATTTTGTTTGCTTGGAGAATATGCCCTACCCATTGTAGTTTATCTAGTAAGAAGTCATTTACAATCCTGTTAGTAATTTCTCCTTCTCCCTGTTCTTTCAACCCCTTGATTATTATGTTTGATGCTCTATCTTGATGATCTTTTTCCTCCCACATTTGCAGCTTGATCTGCTTATTTATCATCTTTTTTTGTTTTTGTTGGTTCTCTTACTACCTGTGCCCATGACTTGACCTCTTCTAATTTTTCCAACATTTTATTTTCCTTGATTTCCATGTTTTCCATTGCCGATTGTATCTCTTTGATCTGTGGAGTATCTCTTTCTCCACCTGTTGAAGCTATGTTATTGTTCCTGCTTTGTTTTAGCTCAAGCTTTAATGATATTATCTCTTGTTGCCATGTTTCCATGATGTGTTGCAAATTATTTATCTGGTCTTTGAGCATCTTATTTTCTTGTTCTAATTTCCGGTTGGATTTGGCAATCTCATGAAACTTAGTATCTTTCATTTGCTCCTTCATCTCCATGTTATCCACCCTTCTCTTTAAACTCAATAACTCCTTAACATACAACTTTGATGACCATGTTAGAGGTGTTGATATGGGGCTATAATCCCCTTGCTTTTTTTATTTCCAACCTCCCTCTCTATGTTAAATTCTCGGTGTTGCTGACCTCCTGCTGCTTCGCTTCCCCTTTCTGCCAATAAATTGTCTTTGAGTGATCACCTTGGTTGTTTACCCACATTTTGAGCAGTTCTTGTGTTATGTTTGCATTTGGCGAGGCGAGGATGTTGCTGGTAGACTTGGGAAGAATTGTTACAAATTTTTACCTCCCAACCACTTTAGCTTTCTTGTTATCTTAACCTGTCTCGTACAACAAGATCCTTTTATATTGTTTGGCATTCACATATGTTAGTCTCTCTCCTGTATCCACAAGTTTGATCTGATTGTCCTCATGCTTTTTAGAGTGAATAGGCAATGCTTCTATGTATTATGTTGTGGGTGTTGTGTGGTTAGCTTGGTATTTCGAAACATGAGTCAAGTTATACGGGATTAACATGCTTGTTTGAGGATCCAAATGTTTAATCTCTGAAACCACTTTTCCCTCTTGAATTTTTCGTTATCCTGTTAAGACACAATTGTGTCCTTCAAATTTCTAGTTACTATTTATTGTGGGTGTGGCATTATCTTCCATGATTCTCTTGTTCATCGTGAAGAAGATTTATGGTTGTGTCATCACATTAAGTCAATGCAAAAGAGATCATTTCATGCAACAATAAAAGCCCCTAAATTTATATTTGATTACTCTATAATCGATGATAACTTGAAAGTGGACAATTTAATTCCATGAAAGGTGTTTTTATGAGGAGATGATTGTCGAAAATTTTATATTTTTAGTTTTCTGGAAAGTATGTATTTCCAGGTGGCATCAAAAATATATGGTAGGTTTTCTTGATGTGTTTAGTAAATGCTCGTAGAATGTTTGACCAAATGCTTGAATGAGGTGTCACAAATAACATAACCCATGGAACCCTCATGTAGCATTGACATTGTTTCACCGACACAATCACCAAGTGTCCAACATGATCGATTCCGCACAGAGTGTTGAAGTTTTTGCCAATTGTAGCTAATAGGTGTCTAATCTAATCAGTCACATTTAATAACATGTTATTAGTGTATGTGAAAAATGGAGCTTTGAAACATGGCATCGATATCTGTTTAATCATTACAAAGAAGGAACTTTCGGTAGATGTTGCCTTGGGAGATATGTTTGAAAAATGTGGAAGCATGTACAAGGCATGTGAATTGGTCAACAAAATCCCTAGAAGAAATGTGTGTCTCATGGACTACAATGATTACAGGACATGCTAAAAATGGTTTTGTTAAAATTTCATTGGAACCTTTCAAGTAAATACAATTGGAAGGTTATACTTAAGATTCCAACCTCTCTTTCAAAATGAGGTTCTACACCTCATCCCTTCTCTTGTTAGTCAAGCTCATAATGATTTTCTATCGGGACAAGATCATATTTACTCTCTTTTCATGAGAGCATGACAAAGGTCCTGACTCAAATGGCTTTCCAGCTACCTTTTTCTAGGATTATTGACCTATATCAAGGGATGAAATCACGGCTATTGTTGAAGAATCCGTAAGGGATAAGTCCATCTTGAAAGAATTCAAATGCACCTTTATTTGCCTTATCCCCAAAAAAAGATCGGGTTGATTATTTCAATGAATTTAAACTAGTCTTTCTTTATAATATGGTTTACAAAATAATCACCAAGGCCATTGTTATCGACTCAATCCCATCCTGGATTCTCTTATTTCTCTTGAATAAGGTGGGTTTATTCTCAAAGGCTTATTTAAGAGGGAATCATCATCACACATGAGATAATGCACTCCTTTTCGGTCAATCGTTCCATGTGTATGTTGATCAAATTAGACATAAAAAAGGCCTATGATCGTATGAATTGGAGATTCCTTATGACTATCTTAAGGAGATTTAATTTCTCTTTGGAGATCTATAAGTGGATATTTATCTATATTTGAGGTACCCATTTCTTAATTTTGGTCAACAGGGATCCCTTCAAGTTTTTTTCTCCAATTCGTGGGATCAAATAGGGATACTCACTCTCTTCTTTCCTCTTTATCTTGATGGTCAAATCCCTAATTCGGTTTGTCTCCTTTAACTAATAGAATGGTAGGATCCACAAATTTCGAGACACGAAACATATGGAACCCTTCTCCCACCAAAAATTCACATACGATACCTTCCTTTTCAGTTTGGCTCATAGGTGAGAAGAAAGAGATTTCAAAAGCATTATGGAATCTTATTCTTTGGTTTTCATTTAATTGATCAACAATGCTAAATCGATATTTTTTCTTCAACACTCCAATTAGGTGGCAAAGTCCATGTTGAAGAGATTTTGGTGATTAAACATTGGCTCCCTCCCTCATAAATACCTTGGTATCCTTTGTTCGTTAAGCCTAGAAAATTTTCTCACTAGCAAAAATTGATTTTGGCCTTTCAATCTAGACTTACCTCTTGGAGTGGTAAATGGTTATGTTTGGAGGGATGACTAACTCTTATCCAATTCATTAATATTTTTCTCCCCATCTACATGATGTTTATTCTTCGGAGCTCTGTTATGGTCTTGCAAAAGCTCTCTAATATCATGTGTTCCTTTCTTTAGTAAGGGACCAAGGACTCCAAAAAGATCCTTCTCTTGAAATGGGACCGTGTTTGTCTCTAAACTTCCTATGGTGGTGTGAGAATTAGAAATCTGGAGCTACATAATCAAGCCCTCGGTGAAAATTGTTTGGCTTATGCTTAAGAATCAAGGAAAAATGGTGTAAAATTTTCCAACACAAATACTTGGTCTCCACCCATTGAAATATCATTCTTTCCTCTCTCGATCCTCTTAGAGGACTCATCTCTGGAATTTCATCTTGTTGTGTTGCCCCATCATAGAAAGATTTACATCTTACCATATTAAAAATGGATTAAAATCCAATTTTGGCTTAACTCATGCAATGACCATCCCCTTCTTGGTGAGTTGTAGAAATTTGATGGCATGCATGCCTTTCTCATTAGTGAATGGGGTGTCAAGGTGACAAACTATCGGGATTTCCTCCTATCTAATTATTTTCCCACGATTCCTGGAAATCCCTTCGGATCTTCACCTTGTCACTTTACATTGCTTATAAGATGAGCTTAACACTAGAAGAATCCACTTATCTATAGAGAAGACAACATCATTGAGGTGGTGACCACATCTAGAGACTACATTATTTCTTTTAGTTATAATTCACTTGCATTGGTTGTTGGCCATGATGAATATTCTTACTCACGTTGTTGGGCTAAGGAGTTTTTATCAACAATGGGGGATTTTCTTGGTTAGCGGCAAAATGAAAGATTCTCACTCAATAGAGGCGTCATAATATGGGTCTACATGGCCCCACATTGTGTCCTTTATCTCAAAGGGGAAGAAGACATTGAGCACCTTCTCCTCCATAGTCCTTTCACCAAATAATGTTGGGATTGGTTATTTTGAAAGCTTAAACTCTATCATGATCTATCGAAAGACATTTCCTCAACTTTACAATCCTAGCCTCTCTTTCATCTGCATATTTGTTTTGCTTCTATCAATATTTGTGGCCCTTTGATCCTCATATGGCATATTTTGTGGGAAAGAAATAAGTGGATTTCTAGGGTTGAATATTGTTTGATCTCTTTTGTCATTAATAGACCGGAAATGACAATATTAGAAACAATGATATCCTTTATCGAGGCCAACACTCCAATCTTTACCCGAGATATCGAACTTATGAATATTTGGCCCCTTCTTCTACATTCTCTCGTTAATGGGTCTAACATTGTACATCCTTCATGAAACAAAGTTTGAAAACTAAATTCCCATTAGATATCCCCTATTCAGTCCCTTCATGTTGAACTTTGACAAGGCTTCCAAAAGAAACCTCAAAATCTTAAGGACAAGTTGTGTCCTTAGGGATTGGTTTGGTTCCATGATTTAGGTGGGTTCCTTCCACCTCTTGGATGGTTGTTGCAATGTCACGAAGGCCTCAAATTTGGTTCATTGTCTTTGTTTGGCTCGTAGTTGTGGCATTGATTGACTCTATATTATGGGAGACTCTATGGTCATTGTTAAAGCCATTAAATTCAAAAAATCCAAAATTTGGTGTATTGACAACATTCTTTGCCAAGCCGGACACCTCATTTCCATCTTCTCCATTTAGAATATTTAACATTGCTTTTGGGAGTTTAACAAGTTGGAAGACCTTCTCACTAACCACAAGGCCTCTTAATTCTTGGATGACTTGGTTGATAATATGCGGGGAAAATTTTAGTAACAAATATTCGTACTTTGGTGAGTAGTAGGAATTTTGGATTATGAATTTGGTTATTTTATGACCATGAAAGTGACCAGTTTCTCCCAAAAATTCCAAAAATAGTAATTTGTCCCATGTGAATAGTATAACAAATCTCTAGGTGATTTAATAAAAATATTATTTTTAATAAACCCTATATTGGAGATTAGCATATGTAAACTATGATAAATAGTTGCTAGATACAATATGACACAAACAAATAAGCTAATAAATGTGAAACCCTAGGTGTAAGAGAGAGAGAGAGTAAAGGACTTAGCTGATTTACACCTAATGTTGGGACTCGCACACTGGATAAACCGATAAACAAGAAGGGTAGACTATCGTAATTATGCACAATAAATCCTGGAGCTGCGGATATGCCGGAATGGGATGCATGGGGCTGGATTAGGGGCACCTAGGCCTTTGGATTACGCTCATCGGGGCACCAAAGGACTACAAAAATAGTCGACCCTAAATTTTCTCGGTGTGTCGCAAGGTTATCGATGATAGTTTTTGGTCATTTGTATGTCACTGGATGATCATATAATTCACCTATAACCTACAAAGAGATGATAACCTATAAAACCCTAAAACTACATCAAATCCCAAAAAGAAAAAGATGTAATATGGGGTTTAGGCTGACCCCAATGATCACCCGACTGGGTGAACTTACGATCGAGCGTTGCACTACATCTCATACTCCATGTAGTTCTTGTGAGTGTGTGATAGAATCGTGCCCTAGGAATCCCTTGTGCAAGTGCACGTGATAGTGGGTGATAACTAGATGTGTGGTTGACAAAATGAACTTCCCCTCCTATGAAGTGTATACTGAAAATGTATTCCTTGTCCATTGAATGATAACTAGATAGATGTCTTAAATGCTCTTAAATGCCTTTAGATGCAACCTTAGGTGATGATAATATATGCTTAGAGCTTGGTCCTTTATTTTGGTCACATAGATTTGTATTTATATGATTCCCTTGGTTGAATTTTGTAATTGACAATTGGAAGGCCAACCCATAAGAAAATAAGATGCCCAAAAGATAAAAGAATCCCAAAAAGAGCGAGTAAGACAGAAAGAGGTCGGAGGTGCCCAAAGGGGATGAAGGCACTGGATGTTGGAGTCTTGGCTGGGTGTTGGTGTCCAAAGTCATAAAAGATAAAGTAATAAAGTTCATACTAGGTTATAGGGTGTGTAAGACCAAAGAGAAAGCAAGAAATACAAAAAAGAGGCTCAAGACAATAGTCAATTACTATTTTTCTTGCTTAGGAATCATATGAATGAAAGTATGCTTTTTAGGACCTAGAAATGTACCCAAATGCATGATTTTGTGTCTACATTTACCCCACTTTATTTTGTTTAGTGAATACTCGATAACATAAAGTAGATAAGAGATGCGTACTTGATAACCATGTAGAATGTGATGGCGATAGTGTGCCAAGGAGACAAGTGAAAGCGTGAAGTGATAAAAATGAAGTGTGGAAGATAAGAAAGAGGAAGTGACCCTAGGAGTGAAGCATATTGTGTTCTCCACCGTGTTGTAGTTGTTGATGTGTTTTATGTAGGGATGCTTCTTATTACGTATTAAGGAAAACCTACAAAAGAAGAGCGAAAGAGTAGTCAAAGTCATGTATTATGAAAACTCTTGTAAAAGTATGTAAAAATTATGTAAATGTGTGTAAAAAATAGTAAAAGGAAAGTGTGCACTTGATTTGTGAAGAGTGAAAAGGATAGAAAATGTCCTGAACTGTTGTAGAAGAGTGATTTTTTTGGGTGATCTCACTCAGTATGAGTTTTTTGGCGATCTCACGCCATGACAGAAGAGTGTTGGGGAGAGAGGTCTAGTGTTACTCTCCTTCCATGAATACTTCTTGAATTTATACTCCACTGCATGAGATGGTGTGATCCATGTCTAGTTCAAGATTGATCCATGTAGGAAATGGAGAAAGAATGTATTCTGATTGATGGAGGATTGTTCTTGTACTGTAAAAAATTCTCTTTGAACTACCATGAGTTGTGTTAATCGAGAAAGTAATCAGAATCGCCCTTGGTCATAGAAGCCCAAGAAAGGTTAGGAGTGCCCAGGTGCTAGTGTTTGTATCTAGGCATTGATGTCCATGTTGAACTGAGGACCCAAGTAAAAATTTGGGTCATTAAGTGACTGTAACTATGTTCTATTCTTGTGTTGAAGTGTGTTGTATTGTTGTATGGGGTGACTAATTCACCCAATGTATGCCCCCTTGTTTAGGGTGCATGCAATGTCATTAGGATAATGCAACCCAAAGAGAGAGGGCTTAATGTTGATATGAACTATGTACCCTACGGGGAAGGGAATGTGCATGGTAAAAACCAATGCACATGCAAAAAGATGGCTAGATACATGTGTGAGTAAAAAGGAAGTAAACATGTCATATAAAAGCAATGTAACAAGTAAATGTGCATACAAAAGAGAGACTGCAAAAAGTGGGTTTTATACATGGGACATCACTCACAATGTTACAAGACAATCATGGTCGAAGTGGCTAAAAACATACAAACAATGAGCAAACAAGACATAGGGCATAGCCCGTAAACAATGGCATACAATAACAAACAATGGAAAGCAAAGAGTAACAGAAAACCATGGTGGCAAATAGTTCCTTCAAGACAAATGTTGCACATGAAGCACCCATTAATATGTTAGCAAGATAAGGAGTATGTCAAAGCGTGTGTAGATCCATGGAAAATAGTGTGCTACTAAAAGTAGGAAGTATTAGAGAATGAAACAATAACACATGTGATGTGTAAGAGTAGAAATGTAGATGCGCCTAGGATCCTCGGTGGGATTGGTAAGAGGTACAATGCCAATCATTGTTGTTGTATGTAAATATTTGTAGAAAGTATACATTCACAACTAGAGAACAAGTGATTCACATGTGTATATAGAAAAGATAATTACATACTGGATATCCATCTAACATAAAGAAACAAAGTGTACATGTAACTAGTATAAGCAAACAAGAGTATGTGTAACCAAGATATGTAGTATGTTATGAATGAGTGAGATGAAATGTTATGTAATATGAATATGATTGGAGAATCATGCCCCTTGAGTGGATGTGTATGAGTATGAGATGAGGTTCATTTATAAAAGACCCCTTAACAATCAAGAATGAACCATAGAACAAGAGTGCGTCATCGAGAAATGATTTAATAATGAGCGCTAGATAGATAGATAGATGAATGAAGCATAGAGCGTAGATTATAGAAGAGGTGAGGTTCATTTTTAGATTCACCCTCAACAATCGAGTATGAATCGTGGAAGTAGAGTGCATCATAGGGTAATTGTTTGATAATGTGCGCTAGAAAGATAGATCAATGAAGCATAAAGTGTAGAGTGTAGAAGAGGATAATATGATGTGGGATAAAGGAGTGTTGGAAAGATGTATCGTGAAGCGTAGAGCATGAAATGTGCAAAGGTGTGAAGCTCATGGATATAATATGCCCTCAACAAAGTCAAGTGTGAACCTTAGCATACAAGAGTGTCATAGGGTAATGACGATAAAAAGTGTATCAAGATGTGTAATGATGCTTATAAAGATAAAATATGAAGTGCGAAGTGAAATAATAGAAATGATAGACACCTGATAGTATTAGGAGGGGGTAGAAGAGAATGAGTGCGATACCCCCTAAGTGTATGATGTAGAGAAGAATTAAGTACCGTCGTCTAAGATATCATCATTTTCATGGTTGAAGCCAAATAGAGAAGCGTCACAGACCTAGTAAGGAATAGTATGGGGTTGATCATGTAAAGAGCCATTGCGGCACAAATTGTACATGCCCATTACATATTATTCATTGGTGAAAGGTGGTAGTGGAAAACCATGTGCATACCAACAAGTAATTTTTTTGTATAGCCGAGAAATGAATAATTGAAAATAGAAACACAACCGAAAGGCATGGGAAATGTGATATCAATACGATCAGGATCCAAAGTACTACCAATGTAGTCAAACCAAGACTGCCCAAGTGTAAGTGGAGAAGTGCATGCAATAAATATTAGGAATTTGATTAAATTTGTGTGTATATATATATGTATATATATATATATATATATATACACACACACACACACACACACACATGTACATGTGTAGATTGTAAATTGTAGAATCACTAAACATTGAGAAAAGTTCAAAGGTTTTTAATCTTTTCCAATTTTCCAATTTGTGAATTTGCAAAGTAGTAGAAAAGGATTCAACGAATCAACATATTGCAATTTTCTTACAAAATCAAATAAATCAAGGTCTTTTCAAACTACTACATTGTAGTTTACATCCTACAAGCACTTACTATATGTAAGTCTATTTAAAACATGTTTTCTTTCATGTCACATTTCTTTATCTACTTTTGTAAGTTATTTATGTCATTTTTTATTTTATGGTATCGAAATGTCATGACACTGTAATGCCTTAGTCTATTTTCATCCCATAGCTCTCTAACTCAAAAATTGTCCTTATAAGATTCAAGAAAATGGAAACTAAAAAGGAACCTCAGGAAAAAAAAGCAATTCCAACCCCTCCTAGTAGTGGTAATGGCATTTGAAAAATAACATCTTATTTTGAGAAACCATCTAAGGAATCCCATCCTTCTCTAGTAGACCAACACAATCAAGGGATAATGATTGCATTCAAAATGAAACTTAGAATGAGTTCATTTTTGATTTGATGATTGATGTTGTCAATGATGATGATAATGAAATGCCTCCCCTTGAAGACATTCCATTGAATGAAGTTGAGTTGACATTGCATCACTTTACTCCATTGAATGAAGTTGACACTACATCACCTACCCAATTGAATGTTGGAGGTGAAACTTCTGGCAATCAACAAAATTTAAATTCCACCATGGAAAATACTCAAGGGGACACCTATTTTTGGAAGAAAGAGAAAGGAAATAAAATGGGACTTGGGAAGGAGTTTTAGGTTAGAGTGGGTTTCTAAGTATCCATTTATTGAACTTATTGAAAATGAAAATAAAGATGAACCTCCCAAAGAATGCAAATGTACAATTTGTAGCTGGAAATTGGGCAGGGACAAGACAATGCAACTTAAGTTGGATACTATTGAGAAGCATGTAGGAAAGATATATGAAAATAAAATTATAGATGGCGTTGTGAAGAATGTTTCCAGATGGAAAAATGCGGATGATTGTTTACATATTAGGTATGAAAAATAATTTGAGGATCACAAGAGAAATGAAAGAATAGTTGTAGCGAATGGAGGGATAAATTACCTCTCAATTCAACAAGGTCATTCAAAATAGTCTTTTAGGTAAAACAATTCAGCTAGCTACTATTTTTCACATTCTGAAAGAGGTCATCCTATAACATATTTTCCTGAAAAAAAATAAGATGTTGTCTTTTCTTGGTGTCCCACACTTTCCTCATTCTCACTGGTCTGAAAGTAGTGGTTGGGATTGGGAAAATGCATAGCTATGGTTGAGAAAGAAGACTTGAAAGAGAAACTTAAGTCTACAATATATGTCTTTGTCTATTGATGAGGTTACAATAGTAGATAATACTACTTGGGTTTTATATGCATGTTTATACTATTGAGAATCATGTGAGACAACCTCACTTACTTTCTATTCACAAGATGAGAGAGAAATCCAATGCTGAAAACCTTTGTGAATTGGTGATAAGAAGTTTGAAGGAGATCGGTGGCATGGATGATGCTACAATTGCATCAAAGATGGTATGTGTTGGGGTAAATGGGGCATCTATAATGCAAGGTCATCATAATGGTCCTGTGTGTAAGACTCCAAACATCTCATTTCCCATATATGATTTCATTCATTATATGGCTCATAGAATGAATCTAGCATACAAAATAGTCAACAAATTTAAACCTATAGAAAAGTTGAAGAACTTGTTCGAGAGGTGCATGCTTATTTTTTTCGTAGTCCTAAAAGGTTCATGGAATTCCAAATATTTGTAGAAGGACTAAAAAATGGGCATAAACTATTAAAATATGTCACACTAGGTGGATCTCATTGTATCAATTGGTTCATAGGGTGTACGATGAGTATCAATCCTTATTAGGAGTAATGTGGCAAAATCACATGGAAGTGGACAAGGCTTAGGATTTGATACATCGTTTGACTGATATAGAGACATTTTGATGTTGTGTGGTCTCCTTCCCATGTTGGATGAAATGCATCATTTAATTAAACAAGCCCAAGAAAGAACTATATATATTGTTGATTTTTCTAGTTTGAGGAAACATGTTTGTCTGAAATAGAATATTTGTTTATCAATGACACTACTTTTTCAGTCCAAAGTTTGATGGTTGGAATAATTTGATAAATATTGAAAATGTAAGTAAGTAGCTTTCTGAAGTTCAACTTGTTTGGGGAAGTATGTGCTTTTGTACGTGGATATGAGATACCAATGCACTGTTTCAAGTAGTAGTTGGTAAGGTTGAGAAGGTAAATGTCACAGGGATGCTCTTTGATAACATTGTATCATCAACAAGGGTAAGGTTAAGAGAAATTATAGTTTCCTACTACAATAAATAAGGGAACATTTTAGTAGGGATGCTTTACTTGAAGCAATGGCTTTAGTAAATCCCACCTATTGGAATAGTGTCCAAAATGAAATATTTTTGCAGAAGACTACCACAAGAGATTGACTACATTGATTCAACATTTTTGTAAGCTTGTTAATATCAATGGAATGAATATTCCATAGGTATTTTAAGAAGGAAAATTTGATTGATCAATCCCATGAATTCACCTCTACAATGATTGAGCAATTCAAATGTTTGGATAATCCCTTAGAGTGTGGAGCAATAACTTGACTATGGAAAAAATTGGGTTAAGTACTATTTTGCAGCAAACCATGTCTGAGTTTTTCTCATTGGCTGAGCTATGTCAAACAATGATTTTGGGTTCAGTTGAAGATGAGAGAATTTTCAGTGCCTTGACCTTTATAAAGTCAAATTACAAAACAAGCTTGAAAAAATTTGGAAAATATTTGAGAATTTACACATCACGGTACAAAGTGGATAAATTTCCCTATGATAGGGATTTGAAATATGGAAGTCGATTAATGAAAGGAGAGGGGATAACAATGCCAAAATACAAATATAAGATGACCCTATTGAGATTAGATGAATCTATTGCAAATGATAGAGATGATCAATCAAGTGAGAGTCAAAGAATTGGTCAAGCAAATGATAGAGATGATCCACCATCAATTAAAGAAATCTTCCATATCACATGATATATCACATGATATAGATGTTCATATAATATATTCAAATATTCAGTACATTGTTATGATAATATATTTTTCCTTATTTGTATTTTTTTAAAAACATAGTGTCGATTTGTAGTCTTTGGAATGAAACTTGAAATACATTGCATTGATTTGTAGTCTTCACAATAGAAATACATTGTTTAAAAACACTTATGTTTCTCATACACCTACAAAACATTAACATAAAAGGTTTTCAGTTTTGTGAACCACTATGTATTGAAATGAAAAATAACACTATTCCTCATTCAACTTGCTTGAGACATGCCTTGTATGAAAAAATTGAAAAAGTGCAACAAATGGAACAATTTTCAAAATTAAATTACTCTTAATTATCTCATCTTCTGTAACATGTTCCACTCTTCATCTGTTGGAATTACAATTTGTTGTAAATCAAAGTGATTGACATGTAACTTTGTTAGCAATTCATAACTGAGAGTGGAGCTTTCCTTTATTGTTGTATGCAAACTTACTTGACAAGGTTATCAATGGTTTAACAAGCCAAAAAAATTTGTCTCATCTACCTTCTCAGGAATTTGGTTCTTCTCTTGCATCATTTTTTCTTTCATGTTCTTCTAGAATGCATCCTTCTTAATGAATTGGTGTGTTTTGTCAAAAGGCATTGGAAAACCAAGCTTTGTGAAATCTTGTACCTTTCCATGCAGCTCCTATAACATTGTTTGACACTTATTCAACAATTCTTGTGCTTTCCTAGCATCACACACTTCCAAATGATAGATGATACCTTTATTGAGGCATCAATCTAGTTTTGAATTCCTTTGATGTCAGTTCCATGTCATTGAATTTGTAGATAGCTTCCAAAATTTTCCTTGTTGTATCCTCTCTTGAAGCCATCACTTTTCTACTAGTTATGTATTTGTGGAGCTTATCAGAGATTCCTACAAATCATCCATGAATTCAAACAATCTAATCAAATCATCAATTTTTTGGTTTATTTCCCCCAAACATTATCCATCATATTAATCACTTCCTTTTTATAAAATTCAGATAGTTTGGTGTTGGAAGAAGATTGTATTTCCTTTTGTGCTTTCACCAAATCTTTTGCAATATTTCATTTTGTTTTCTCTCTTCCTTCTAATAATTTTCCTTGACTTTTCTCTCTTCCTCTAGGCTATGTTCCCATTTTTTGGCCTTTTCTTTCTCTTCCTTCAGAACCTCTTGCAATTCTCCCAAATTTTTGTTCTAATATATTATTCTTACTTGTCATTTCCTATAAATTTTTCTTCACTTCTTCCAGTTCCACTTGCTTGTTCATTCACAATGATTGTAGTCATAGAGGAAGATGATTTTATCCTCTTCTCCAACTCACCAGTCTTATTAACTATCACTTTTCTATTTTCTTTCTCATTTTCCAGTCTTCCTCTAACTTTTGAATTTTATTATTCAACTTATTTTCTCTCTTTCTTCCTTTAGAAATGTTGTGTATACCACATCATTGTTCCTTTTTGATACATTTATTTTTCACAAGGTTTCATTCTAGTAAAATCCATTTGAAGGGTGGTTACATCGTAGTCACTAGAAACCATTTGATCCTCTAGTTTTACAACTTTGGGCACAACATACATGTATTCCATGGTATCTGTGTTTGGGTTATATGTAGGAAATACCCTCATTGTGGTAGGATCTTGAAGTTATAGTAGCATGTAGCATTTTCTTCTTGTTTCTTTTATCTCTTTCTGATTTGTGGGAAAACTCATCTTGGTAATCAAAACCTGAGGTGTTTGGAGGAATGAACTTCTTGAATGGAGGAGTAATTGAAGTTTGGGGAATTTCCTTGTGGATTAGAAATTTTTTGAGGGGTGGCACCACCTTCTATAATTAGTTTCCTTGAGGCAAATGCTACCCTACATGAGAGTAATTGTATATATCTTTATATTTTTTCTCTTCTCAGGTCCTTGTTGGAAAATAGGAACTTGTTGTATATTAGCCTCTTTAGAATAATTTTGTTGTGTGGTACTTTTTTACCACTACTACCACCATCACTACAACCACCAACAATAATAACACTAATAATATTCATTTCCAACTCCTCCTCTTGAATTTTCAACATGTGGCTGAAAACGTTTGTTGAGGATTTGACTCTGAGAGAAAATGCATTGATTACCACTTGTTTTATGTAGTGGTCCTTTCTCTGAAGGTGAAGCTCCAAGGCCTAACCTATCGAACCTCTTCTAGGATGTACCTCTGGTGGAAGCCAAATGCCTTGTCCTATGTTGAACCCAAACCACCACCACTAAAACCCATCTTTTCAGCTATAACTACCCCTATAGTATATGTTTGTTTCATGCTTTCATTCAAACTTGGTTTATATGAGTTATCCCCCTAGAGGGGGAGTGTGTAATTCCTCCTCAGAGTCACACTGATCATCACTACTTTCCTCTATGGGATGTACTTCATTCCACAATCTACTAAAAATACATCTTCTTGGAATAGAATCATACTCTGAAATAACTTTTGGATCACCTAGGTCCCACCTCATAGACCAAAAGGTAGTTATTTTTGACCTTGTCCAATTTTTATCTCAAAAAACATCTAGATGCTTTGGCATGTTTTTAGAAGAGGACTTTTTATCATCTTTTGCATAAAAATTTATCATATTGAAATGCCTCTACCTCTTTTTGTGGATGTAATCCCAAAATTTGTTGAAAACTCTTGAAAACTAATTCCTTTCTCAATAAAAATTTCATCCATTACTTTTTTTACGTCATCCCAAGAGTTCTTGTTTTTCAATTTTTCTAGCAGGGGTTTACTTTCATGTTGAATTTTAGTGGTAGAGTTCTTGTTCACCACTACCCTTTCTTTAATCACCTCACATGGGTCATACAACCAATGAGAGTCAACATCAAACTTAAAAATTTGTAAAATTTCATGTGCCACATTGAATGCTTTTCTCTCAAATGTGAACCCTCCACATGAAAATGGTAAGGAAGGAAATATGCTCCTCTTTTTAGTAACAAAATATAGTTTATTTGTGCTTTCCATCTGCTATATATATTCCAAGGAAAAAACCCTCTCTATCACATGTATTGGAAATTTGTAAGGTTGTACTCCTGATCCATAAAACCTTAGCACAATATATTCCTCCATGAAGTACCAATCAACTAACTATATTTTTGATCCCAATTGAATGCAATCTCTATAGTCATAGGAAATCTAGGCATTGTACTTTTTGAAATTTCTTGATAAATTGGAGTCCAAAAGTAGTCCACAAATTGATTGTAGTCCCTTTGATTATCAAACATCCTTATCTTGGGGGTCCACTCAGTTAATGGAAGCAACACTTTTGGTTGGCCCTCAACATCATTGTAGGCTTGAATTGCAAGCTTGTTTCTCACAAACCATTCAAAAACCAAGCCATAGAAATAAATAACACAAGTAGGTAGTGAACCTAAAGGTCTTAGTGTTAGAGCCTTCTTTGATTGTTAATAATTGTTTATGCATAGATTTTGTAATGTGCTCAACAAATATTGTATGCACAAGGTGGAGAAATGAAATGGATATTATATACCATTTCGAGGAGGGTTACATCCACTTGCTCATCACTATCAAATCCAAGGAAAAAATGCTAGCATATAAATGGTATCCCTAACCCATGGTTTAAACATCACAATTATATAGAGGCTTCCCTTTTGGTACCATTCCATCAATTGTTATTTTTCACAAAAAAATCATCTTTGGCATTTTGAGTGGTGGCATGATAATCATTAGTAATTGTTTCTAGGTTTATGCTTGATGGTTCCTAATTATTTACTTTCAAACCCCAATGCATGGCCAAGATTTTCCTCCATAATGGAAAACATTTCTTCTCTGGTGCCATTTGCAACAATTAATTTTTTTTTTTCCATCGTAATTTTGGGCATAGAGAATGAAAATTTAGGGTAGGGTAAAACCTCATGGAGCATCATGTCCCAATCCAACCCCCCATGTTATCCAACCTAATGGATTCAAACTTATTTGCAATTTCCTTATTCTTAGACAAGTATCTAAGTTGTGAGGTTCTTATGCCAATTACAAGATCATAAATATCATGATATTCATCAATAAAACTAGGGTTTTAAGTAGTTTGGCATATGGGATTGGGGTTTTATTTTGGGCTCTTGTGGAAGTAGAGTTAGACATGCTTGGAATTTTGGATTCTAGAAACCCTCAACCCTAATTTGTAAACCCTTATATTGAAATATTTCAAAGTGAAGGCTTATACAATGCTACTTATAAAAATATAATATTTAAAGAATCAAATGTAGGATGACACTCGGAAAAATGAATATTTTGAGTTTTACACGGTCCCACAACTTCTATGAATCTATTCATCCTTCAGTTGCAGTATGCCTTCCAGAATGTAATGGACATTAAATATCACCTCACAAGTAGTAGCACATCATTATAAATGATTATGTCTTTCACTTATAGACATCAAATTTAGTCTCTTTTCAAATTCCATTCAGTGGATGACAATTGTCACTTCACTAGGCCTATTCCAAGGAAATTCCATTTGAAATGTGAGTGTGTTAGGCCTTCATCCTAGAATAGATCCTATGTCATTGATCTTAATATATCAAATGATGCAGAATATTTAAAATAATTTAATAAAATCATACTTCACATCACATATCCATATGTATCTTAGTATCTATACATGGTAATGTCACACATGGAAGCATTCGACGTTGCAAAAGAGTCAAGGACACTATTATCCCAAATTTTTAATTAACCCTTGATTAATTTGGAATCTAGATAACTTATTTATAATGGACTTAGGTGGATCTTGTTTAAAATCCCATGAAAAAATCCATATTTGGAAAGCCATATTTGAAGCCTTTAAGGAATGCCACAAATTTAAAATACTTTAAAGGTACTAAACCTTTTGATAAATCGAGATAACATTTTGAAAGGGCGAATAAGGAGTGGCCAAGTGTCACCAATTCGAGGCACCAAAGTGTAAAGGTATGTAAAAGAAGCCTCGGTGACCCGATGCCCAAATTGAATATCAATATGAACACGTGGCGGGATTATTTTAGGCTCTCCTCAAGAAAAAGGCATTCCGTGGACTCCAAACCCGTGGAATGAACTAATTCAATAAAGTTTCGTCCAAGTGTCACCCATTCCATGCCCTAGATGAGGTGAGGCATAAGTGGCAATTGAGGGAACATGCAATTTTAAAGGAAATCTCATGTGACTCAATCAAAAGTTGATGTGTCATTCTCCTATTCCTTCCTCCCGATCTATAAAATTTCAAATGACCATAACTTTCTCTGCTTTCTCCCCAAAATTTCAAATGACCATAAATTTCACTTCCAAATCTTGCAAAATTGGTCTTTGTCTTCATTCTTTTTCTCTTCTTTTCCTCTTCAAATCTCAGATTTCAATATAAAATTAGGTTCATGATGGTCTTCATCTTCCCATGGTCTCTTCTAAACTAATTCAACTTGGTCTTCATATTCTTTGACTTCTTCTTCACCATTTAGGATCTTCACAGTTCACAAGCTATTTTTATGTTGCTTGTCTATAGTTTTCTTCATCTTCAAATAGGTCTGAGTTTTCTGATTTGGGATTCCATCATAATTTCTTGCCAAATCAGCTCTTCATCTATTGTACATTCTCCATCTTCTTCATCTCTTCTTTTATATTTAGATTTCTTGTATTTTATGTCTTCTTTCATGACAATGTTGTGAAATTGATTGCACTGATTCCACTTTGCCCCATCTGAGAAAAGACACATCCTTTAAAATTTCTTCTCACATGGGAATCGATACCCTTTTTTAGTCTATGCCAAATTTCCTTAACAATGATCTTGTGGTCACTCTATGGCCTCTTAAACCTCTTAATATGCTTCTTGACTATCTTCTTGTTTAATAGAGGCTTGAGCATCACATCTTTTCTTGGATTTGTTTTACTTCCTCTAATGCACATTGCCACTCCCTCACCAGTAGAGTGGTAGTCATGGGCAAACATTTTTTCAAAGGAAATCTCAGTGACCAATTAGAAGCTTCCACATGTCATTTTCTTGTTCCTCCCAATATGTAAAATTTCAAATGACCATAACTTTCACTCTACTACTCCAAATCTTGCAAAATTGGTCTCATTGGAGAGGTCTCCTCGAGCCCTTTAATTTTGCATCATCATATTCAAAAAATTAATGAGGTTAGGTGGGAAAAATGGGGCAAAAAACATATGAATTAACAGACTTAGATATGAAAAGACAAAAAATATCTATGGGAATACGTGGAGAATCAAGGAAAAGTGACATATTAAATCTACATCAATTGTAAAATCCATGAGTACTAGTAGGAAGTAGCTCAAAATCAAGTCATATAATGATTATAATTTATGATTTATGAGTGGCCCATGGGTTAATAAATAGAATATGGTGTCACACATTTTTCATTAATGTAGCTTCCCATGAATATAATTAATATTGGCTCAAATATAAATGTTTTATCATTACACTTTTCAATTTTGTTACAATTCACATGAATGATCAAATACACTTTTCTATTTTGTCACAGTTTCACAAATTTGAATTAAATGCATTAGTGTTTTGATCTTGTAGTCATGGTGAATTGTATATAAGGACAAGTTAGAATTGGTATAATTCAAAAGTTGTATAAGCATGCCAATTTGAGCTCTCTCTCTCTCTCTCTCTCTCTTCTCATCATGTGTTGCTTAAGCTTTAGAGTTTCCCATTAAAATATGTTATTTTTTGTTTACCCAGTCACTAGTGACCCACTATGGCTTACATTCCAAGGAGCTTATTGTGAAAATATTTTATGTCAATGATGCTGAATTAGACTTTGTCAATCATGTCTTAACCTTCCTAATCCCATGGAGTTAGTGGAGGATTTTTCTTCATTGACAATGTCCATTTTGGTTTTCTTGCTAGGCTAGCTAGTATTACCCCTATCTTTCAAATGTATCAATTCCTCATTCAGAAGATTTTTCCTAAAGGATATTTTACTTTTGAGGATGACCTTGGCCTAAGTCTATCTGGAAAAACTTCCACCCAAAGGTTATGGGGTAGGAGGTGCACGCCCTGACATAGATTCTCTGAAAAAATTTGTTTCCAGTTGTCGAAGAAAGTAGGAAGATTGGAGTGAAAGGTGTGCAAGGTCTTCAAACAGAGAACTATGAGAGTGGCATTGTGCTTGAGGGAGAACTCTGAGTCATGATTTTGGGGGAAGGGGAAGAAAACCCTTACCCTATGGTGGAAAAATGATGCAAGACTGGTTGGCCATGCCTAAGGGAAGGCTGATATTCTAAAGGTTTTAATTGGCCCTCCTCCATCCCGAGAGGAGTTTGATTGAAAAGGGGATGTTTGCATCCTGCATCAATCAAATTTTGTATGTATTTCAGGCCATGGATGATTACAAGGAATTTCATGAAAGGAAGGAGAGACTACTCTCTTGGCTCTACACCAATCTCAAGTTCTCTTGCTCATATGGAACTATGAGCAAGAATAGTCTTGTATAGCCATATAACATATATCTATTTTTTTGATTTGTAAGTTTTTATGTCAAGACTATTGTTTCCTCCTACAAGATATCTTTTGTAACTTTAGGTAGTACTTTAGGTAGTATATTTATATGGATTTAATTCATACTTTGATGTATGTATATGCATATGTATAAGGTGAGGGCCCCAATAGATCCCTCTTCTATTATGTAAAAAAGTAACATGTGAAACATTGAAACAATAACTTGGTTCATAGCTCGGTCTCTATTGGGGCCTTTCTTATTGTTCTTTATTTTAGTTTTGTGTGACTATCGTAACATTTTATTATTAATAGAAGCATTCTCAATTTTTAAAAAACACTGAAACTACTATTTTTTCTTGTCAATATTTGGCAAAGATAATTTATAACTTTCATTGAGAGAAAATTTGACATAGGGTATTCACCAAACTAGTTTTAGGATATTTTTCTTTGATTTGCAACTATTTTTTATATTTGTACCATTTTCACCGAAACTATGAAACTAGTTACAAAGACATTCACCAAAACTATGAAACTAGTTACAAGGATATTTGCACGATTTCTATAAGTTTTTATTTGTTTCCACTCCACCCCTATTTTATTGTCTACCATGATTGACCCCTTTCTTCATCACTTGCATTTATTAGGGTCCAAACATGAAATGGTTTTTTTTGAAAGCATGATTAACAAACGCCTATACTATGTCTTTCTCATCCAATCAAGATCAATGCTTAACACCATTTAGATGATCATTTCTACTTCAAGATATTGAACTCATTACACACCCTATAGTGAACTCGAAATCACATCCACCTTTATAGACAATTTGCTCTGATCAACCTAAACAAGCAAGTTGTTTCCATCGCGATACATTTAATCTTCCCTACCAATAGATTCAGGCTTACCACCACGGTTGATGAACTAGTGTTGTTTTCCCTTGGTTTAATATTTGGTTTGGGTTAGCTAGCTAAGGATGAATTCATAGAATTGGAGTGATGATTCAACGTCGTTATTGGCTTTATTGAGTTGGTGGTGGCCCACTATTATAATAAGGATTATTTTGGGTGCCACCTCCCATGAATTGATTTAGTCTCTCTACATGCACTTATCATCCCCATGACACCGATAAGTGTTTCAATGCAAAAGAGGGTAGCTTAGACATACAATTTTCTCACACATGTGACTAGGGTTTGGCTCAGAGGACATCTCCTTGTGAGGATGTTTGGTTCCACCGCCCGCGTGCCCAATGAAATGTAACCAGTATAGATTTTGACACTGAGAATGTGGTGAAGGGGGAAGCTGCTACTACTTAGCTAGATATCCCTTTTAGTTGTTCTTTGGGCTATGTTATGGTCTATTTTGGTGTCTTGATTTGTTTTGAGGAGTGACTATATCCTTTTGTTTATATGGTGTATTTTTTATGCTCTGCTCTAATTCTTGGAACCATTGGCATCTCTCTTCTAACTATATTCACACATATTTTATATCATTTTGGTTATCAATATAAGTGGGAAAGGGACCCGTCAAGCCTAATTTATGAATCAAGAAAATACAGCTAGCAGGGTTTGAAGCCACACCGCACAACCTTTGTTGATATCTTCCTGGCCTATACTAAAATGAGAGCATTAGAAAAAGAAATTCCTTATACAAACATAGTCTCTTGGAATATCATGATTTCATGATATGTATATGATGGATTTTTAAAGGATGCTCTCAAAATATTTAACATAATGAATCACTTTGGAACATGCCTTGAGATAAGAATTTTGTCATATGTTGTAGTTACAGTGTGCTCCAAAAGATATGTATGCAAAGTGTTTGAGCATGCATATGGTATATGAACTGTTAGACTAAAGTTCCGGAAGAAATTTAGTCTTTTGGATTATCGTGATAGTAGGATAGGCAAAAAAAAGTGTTTGTGACAAGACTAAGGATTTTCAAAGAAATACCTCGACAAAATTTCATCTCGTGGAATGTCATGGATGTAAGGTACGTACAAAAAAATTTATTTGAAAAGGAATTGGAAACCTTTACGGAAACACAATTACAAGATGTTTTAATGGCATGACATTACAACTTATGCTCTTATGTCAAACATCCATGCAAACGTATGCATTATCAAGAGAAGTTCAAATGGTAAGGATATTGAAGAAGGATAGAGGAATTAATAAGATACTTATATGTAGTTAGAATAAACGCCATTAAATGGTGCATGATATTTTGTGTAGAAGACATATCACACCCACATACACAATGCAACATGATATTTTTCGATTCAATACATGTACTAAGTAACATGGATGAGAGGAAAAAGTATTCCTCTACCACCGTAGTGATAAGTTGGAACTTACATTTATATTCTTAAACATGACCCCTTAAACAACTCTTGTCATTCTCAAGAACCTTACTATGTGGGTTAATAGCCACATACCAACTAAGTTTTTCTCTCGAGATTTTTGCAAAGCAAATTGTTGTGAGATATGTAAATTGGCTCCATCACTTCAAAAGAGGACAATGTTCTTTTAGAGATAATTGGTAATTTTATGTGAAGCAATCTATAGACATACACTGACATTATAATAAAGTGCATTGTGTCAAACGCGCATTGTTAATAAGGGATCTCACATCAACAAACATTTGCAAAGTAACTTTACATTTACATTCCTTTCAACTTAACTTACAAATCATGTGCAATTGCTAGCTAGTCAATAAGCTATATATTTCACGAATATTCCTATCTCCCATCAAGTCCCCTATAATTGCATGATGTTGGAGGATTATGGTGATGGAAAGTGGCATAGTTTACGAAGAAAATTTTGGAAATTCATTTGTTATTATAAAATTAACCCATACAATGGCATTTTGACCTTTCAATTCACTCCCATGGTATCATGTGGTGGTATAGAGACTGTTGAAAAGGGGAGAAAATAAGATCTTGTTTCATGTTTTAACTTGAGATTGATTAAATTTATTGTGAGCTTTAACATGCTTAAAAAGCCTATTGTTTCTTATTAAGTGTGGACTTGCCTTCCATAAATATCATTACCGATCCCTACTATGCATTAATATACCCTATAAGTGTTCATTTTTATAGATTTTATGCTACTTTTACTTAAGGAATTTGATCGAGGCCTTCCCAAACTTGCAAAGGGACAACCTTTCTATATTTTTAAATATATTTTCAAAATTTTCCATGTAATTGTGCTCTAGTTTACGTTATTGAGTGGTTATTTAATTTTCTTTCTAATGCTTGGCATGAACTATTCTACTAAATTCCTATAAAAAATGTGAACACATGGACTGCAGTGATTGTAGACTATTCACAAAATGGGTGTTTTGAAACAACCATGTTAGTCCATGGGTAACCATTTTTGTATATCTTGCAATCCATGCACCCATATTTATTTCGGCATTTAGTCAAACAATTCACATACTAGTACACAGACACATTTATTTTGGGACTTTTTCGAAGAGATTACATGTCAAGTGCATGCCTACGTAATTTCATACACATCTCACACATCACTTCCAACTATAACATTTGCAAATATCAAAGTTCTTATATAATGAATTATCATAAATTTTAGCATAAATTTGGGCATTTCTTCGATGTAATCATGTTTTGGTTTAATTTATTGGATGTTTATTTTCTTTTCCTTTTCTTATTATTTTTGTTGTGTTGAATTGTTTTACATGATTTTGTTGGTATCAATGAAGGATTTTCACCTCTCGGTCACGGTTATGGAAATGAAGAGGGTTTGTTTTTTTCCTTTCAAGGTTTTATCATCTAACCAAAGGTCCATTATGTTTTTTTAATCTTACCAAATTGAGCGTAAATTTTAGGTCAATATGCAAAAGTTATTTATTGTCACTTGACATGTGCGTTATTCGAGTACATCCACGAAAAAATGTGCTTGTGAATTGTTCAAGAAAATTCCTCAAATAAATGTGGGTACATGGACTGTAGTGGTTATAAAGTATACACAAAATGGTTGTCTATGCCTTTTGATGCATAACATGGCTATTTCAAAATAACCATTTTGTGAATATCCTACAATCAATGTAGTCCATGCACCCACATTTATTTTAGGAAAATTAAGGTGAAAATACTTGTTTTCTGTGTTTTTAGATGGAACTAAGTATAGCGTTAACCTATATTTATTAATACGACACTTTCATTTTGATATATAGTGTGTTCTGCATTTGACATTTAATTTATTACTTTTAGAGAACAATTACATGGTTGCCTTAGTGTTATAATTACATGGCCTGCAAATGAATCATTGAGGCGTCTAAAGGAAATGACATTATCACCAAGGATCAAAATGATATAAAAGTAAAAGCTCTTAAGTTCTATGAAAATATGTCTGACTGAGAGCAATATTTGTAATGAAGAAGCAACCTCTTTTCTTCTAGATGCCATCCCTAGTAATAATATTTATGATGAGAGATTCAAAATCCTTACAAAATTTGTAACCATTGAGGAGCTGAAGAAGGTTATTTTTGCTCTTGAAGGGACAAGGCACTAGGACCTGATGGTTTTTCTGCAAATTTCTTCCAAAAATGCTAGGATATTTGCTCGGAAGACCTGTTAAAAGTTGTCAATGAATTTTATAGAACAAGAGATCTACTGAAGGAGCTAAACAATACTCATATTGTGCTTTGGCCCCAAAGAAGATGGATGCTAAAGACTTCAAGGATTTCCGGCCTATCAGCTTGGTAAATGTTGTTTACAAAATTTTTACTAAGATTCTTGCTACTAGAATACAACCTTTGCTAGCTGATCTAATCTCTAAACAACAAAGTGGCTTTGTAAAAGGAAGGATTATTCAAGATGGAGTAATCATGGTTCATGAAACCATACACTCCATGGATAAAAGAAAAAAATAAGGTATGACAATAAAATTGGACATGCATAAGGCCTTTGATAGAGTGTCTTGGAATTTTTTAGATAAGGTCTGTCTAAATTTGGTTTTCAGAGCAAATTCAAAAAAATCATTCAAGCCTACATAGCCACTTCCATATTTTCAGTTGTTGTCAATGGTACTCCGGTGGGTTTCTTTGCCAGCAGTAGGGGTATAAGACAAGGGGATCCCATATCCCCTTTACTTTTTATAATAATGGTTGACAACCTTAGTAGATCCATAACTAAGGCTGTGAATACTGGAATGCTAAAAGGGTTCAAACCTACTTCCACTAACCATACAACTTCACATCGAAATTTGCTTGATGACACAATTTTTCTATTGATGGCTTCCATTCTTGAGGCTAGAGCTATAAAAACTATTCTCAGATTCTATGAAGCAACATTTGGCCGAAAGTTAACTTTGAAAAAATCTCGGTCTATTTTTTCAATACTCCTTTAGATAGACAGAAAAGAATTGCACTCATTCTAGGATGTAAAATCAGCTCTTTACCCACTACCTATCTTGGCTTACCATTGGGTACTAATAAAGTCTCTAATGCTGTTTGGAATGCCTTGTTAGACAAATTTCACAAGAAATTGGTAGGGTGGAAAGGTGATGTTCTCTCTAGTGCCGAGAAAATGCTTACTAATTAAAAGCACACTACAGAACTTGCCCATATATATAATGTCTATGTTCAACATCCCTGCAGTAGTTTTTGACAACATTGAAATAATTCAAAAGCATTTTCTATAGCATGGGACTACAGAAAGATTCAGGCACCATTTAGTTACTTGGGATCAGGTTTGTAAACCCAAAAAGTTTGGTGGCCTGAGTATAAAGGATATTAGGAAGATGAATGTTGCTTTAATTGCCAAACTTGGTTGGAGATTACTTAAGGAAAAACAACCTTGGACATAAATAATTAGGATCAAGTACTTGACTCAGCACAATATGAATTCCTTATTTTTGAAGAGCAGCTTCCCAATGGATCTATCTTTTGGAACAACTTGCTTCAAATCAAGCACATCCTTGCTAAAGGTTGTAGATGGAAATTAGGAAATGGTCAAGATATACAATTTTGGTAAGACAAGTGAACTGATTTTAGACTGAGTGACAAATTTGGTTCCATCAAAGAAAATAAGTGAGAAATATGGGAATAAAGTAAAAGATTACATAGACTTAGATGGAAACAAGAGAACTTGGAAGTAGCTCAAAGTGGATAGGGAAAATTTAAAACATGTTGTCTCCTCTCTATAACAACAACTTGCACTCATCCCTCTTAATCAAAAGGATTCTAAGGATGAGCTTATTTGGGTTAATTCTTTTGATGGAGACTATATTGTCAAATCGGCTACAATGCATTCTTTGAAAATGTTCAATGTGATATAAACTAGAGTAAAATTTGGATACCTGAGTTAACCCCAAAAGTTAATTTCTTTCTATGGCTAGTGTTAAAAGGAAATATTATCACTAATGATAACCTAATAAAAATGGTTTCATTATGCCTAACATATGTTGCATGTGCAAAAAGGAGGCTGAAGACATCAAACATCTACTTTTACATTGTGAATATGCCTCAAAGGTCTAGAGCCTCATTTTTTCCAATTTCAATCTGCATTGGACTCTTCCTAATACCTTCTTGCAGACCTAGGAATAGTGGGATCCACCATATAAACATTGCATGGTAAGAAGATTATGGAATTTGGTCCTACCTCATACCATTTGGAGACTGTGGAAAATAAGGAATGGAATAATCTTCAAGGACAACAGACAAGTATGTAACAAGATCTTTAAGGAAATAGTTATTGTTGTCAAAGACAATATAGAAAGGTTTAGGCCTCCAAAAAATAGACCATACCCCAAGGAAGAAGAACCTATTCTAGCTTCTTGGAAGATTGATATTGGCAATTCACATAGGAATGATCAAAACAACATTGAAAATCATTATTCCATTGGATTCCACCACCCAAATTATGGTACAAGTTAAATTTTGATGGCGTATGTAAAGTAAATCCAAGGGCATCAGGAGGAGGAGGGGTGATTAGGGATCACAGAGGTTGTCTAGTTGCTGCATTTGCTGGGAAAATGGGCCATCAAATAAATCACTATGTTGAAGCCTTAACAACATTATGGGGGATTAGGCTAGCAAGAGATTGCAACATCTCTAGTATTATAATTGAAGGGCTCTATGAACATAGTAAATCTTTTAAATCAAGCACAACCCCCTAGTTGGACCATTAGGGATTTCATCTACGAATCTATTGATATTTGTAAATCCTTTGCAAACTGCCAAATTATTCACTCCTATCGTGAAGGCAATAAAGTGGCTGATAGTCTTGCTAATTATGGAGTTAGTAATAACATACAAACTTTTTTTAGTAATGAAATTCTCCATAGCAAGGTACAATGTGACATCATGAAGGATAAATATGAAATCCAAAATCATCATTAAGAAGTCCTCCACCATTTTAGGGGTGATTAACTTCTTACACAGGGATAATAATCACCATTAGCCTTCACACACTTTTTGGGTCTGCAAAGGTGCTGTCAAGAAGAAATTTTTGGGGAGAAACATTTCCATTTGGAACCGAAGAAACCAGTCTAGTAACAACAACGACAAAATGGGTGGAGCTCCATGCCAAACCAAACCCACATGCAACCCTACTTGGAAGGATGATGTGGCTCTATGGAGTTATTTACAAATGGGTGGGGTCTCAAACCTCATTGAAAGAATGCAAGGCCATGATCAAGACATTTCTCTTCAATTCACGATTGGGTGGAAGAAGAGAATGGTTGAATATGGTGAAATCAAAATGAAAATCACTGAAGAGCTAATTGTTGAAGTCACGAGGCTTAGCTTGGAAGGTGCTAGATTCTTCAGTAAGAGGGTTGATGAGAAAATAGAAGACAAGAAATTTCTATAAAGACACGAAGATATTGAGTTCATTATTGTAGGCATAAAAGTGGCTTCCATTCCAATGCCCTTCGATGAAATTACAAGGATGATTGTCAGTTATGTCACTTTGGAAGGTAGATATATGATGGTTCCTCTCAAACATCTGGTTTTCCTAAATCATTTTAGAAGGAATATACATATTTTCTTTCCGCATTATCTCTTAAACTCCTGGAACACTTTGTTCTTGAGTTTCAAAATCACACTCATGCCACCCCCTCCATTAAGGCCTCATTCTGTTGCTTCACCGCCATTGCCTTTCCTAGTACCCTTCAATCCCTATCGCCCTACCTCCCTAACCATGGTCCTTCCACTGCCCCCACTACTCCTTTAGGTTGGAGGAAGATTAGAACCAAAACCCGTTATACCCTATCAATCATCCTTTCCCCTCCCAAAGAAACCTTCGTAGCAACAAAGACATTGAGTCTGCTAAAAACTCTGCTACACATTAACAATCCTAATAGTGCCTCTGCTACGGAAAGGGAGGAAGCCCTTCTTAATAGAATTGTAAAATTGGAAAAGGAGGTTGGGGTTTTGAAAGAAGAGCTCAAAAAGGTTTCTAAGAGAGAAGGAAAAAGGAAGCTGCAGAATGATCCTGAACAAGATAATGATCAGATTTTGAAGTCTACAAGAAGCTAAATTCACTAGATAACAAATTGGGAAATGCAAAAGGAAGACATGATTGCACCCTTTTTGTTCTCAAGGCTATGTATAACTTCATGGAGCAACATGCTAAAAGCATTTTGCGTGCTCAATGACATTCTTGCTGCCATTTGGGAGTCATGACCAAAATCGGGACTTGATTCTCTCACAGTTAGACAAGAAGGATCCCTCCCATATCACTACCTTGACACTCTTCACCTCTATGCAGAAGGTGAGGAAAAAGATTGACAGAGAAGACAAGTGAAGAAGACTATCCTTACTCCTAGTTTTCTATTTTGTTATTGTTAGGATGTTGTTTTCATGCTACTTTGTTGCAGTTTTGTTACTGTTTGATCCTTTTTGTATAGTTTCTCGATAACTATAGTTGGATACTCATGTATAATCTAGATGCTGATCCAAAATTGATGTATTTACTGCATTATCTAGATTTTGAGCCTTTTTGTAATAGGGTATAGTCCCTTCAAAACTATTGACCGCATTATCTTCTCTATCTGGCTTTTGAGCCCTTTTTGTAATAGGGTATAGTCCCTTCAAAACTATTTACCCCTAATAAAAAAACATAGAGTGTCAAAATTTCTTAATAAATTCTATTGATCATTATAAATTACTAGGATAGGTCATCGGACATGATCGTAAAAATAATATTAATGACACGAACAATAATTTTTACATATCCAGAATCATCACAATCATGCGAGACCACATTTCTTTGAGGCATTACTTCAAAATTCTTAAAACATATATTGTAGACCATTCTAATCTCTCTTTGGAGCTTATTTTCACTTCCACATATGATATAGTACATGTATATATTGAATTAGTGATTGAAAATTCATTTCAAATTTTTAAAATCAATTTAATATATTTTATGTTTGGAAAAATCTATACATTTTAAAATGCATTTCCACTTCTACTTGTAATAATTTTCTATTTATGCTATAAAATAACTTTAAAAAAGTATCCTCTTAAAAATAAACATTCATACACTAGAACTTAGATGTTTAAATAGATAAAAATGTCATACTTTCATGCATTCCTTGAATTGTGTTCCCTAACAATTTACTTAACATATAGTTTGGTATCGAGTAATCATTGCACTACCTTTTGGTGCAGTGCTAGTAATAATTAAAGTAGGCACTTAGGTTTTCTTATAAAGTATGGTGACAATATGAATATCATATTATTTGAGGAGGCAAGGATAGATACACAAAACAAATTATTCAAGCAAGATTCATGGTAGAAGATCTAACATAAAAAAGAGAAACGAACATTTCTCAAGACTATAGGGACATCACATGTTCTAGATGACGATTTTGGCACAAAATAATTTTGTTAATATGCTTGGTCATATAGATTTTTGGTCTCATGGAAATTATAAAATATTTCACATTCATTTTCAATTGTCAAATATACTTTTGGAATAAAGTTATTAGTACAAGTTAACATATTGTTTTCACTTTCAACACTAGAAATCACCGCAAGTAGTGTGATGTGAATTTTGAAAGGGAAGAGTTGGATGAATCAAATGTGGAGTGGAGTAGCAAAGGAAGAAGTGGAGTTGTCCAGTTGAAGGTATACAAGTTGTAGGTAATTCTAATTGCATGAATAAATGCATTGTTATTAAAAACTTTGTTTGATGGGCTATATGAAATGTGAGTGCAATTAAGTGATTAAACAATGTGGAAAAGGTAGGCATGTGATGGTGAGACTAAATTGGGAATTATCAACAAACAATATCTGATCATATAGACTTATAACAATTACAAAAACAATATTTTGATTAATATAGGACTACTATATGTACATGTAGGGCCATTATATCTTTTCTTTGGTAATAATGTTTTGACCACATATAACATTCAAAGTTGAATCATGAGTACTTGCAAAAGAGAGTTAAGAGTATAAGTGACAAAAATGACTATGAGTAAGGGAAAGAAAGTCTTGATCAAGATCTAACCTCGAAAAGGTAGTAGTTTTTTTGGCTAGAATCTTTTGAAATAACTAATAAGTGACAAATTTTATGAAGATTCAATTTTTGACTTAACTAGTATAAAAAATAGTACACACACACACACACACACACACACAGAGATATTTTTACAAAATTTCAAAGTAAAGGACACAATGAGTAACACCTGTTGGCTAGAAAATTTGTCTTGTGGACAAATTTATGGATTTCAGTGCCAACACTATGGGAATCTAAGTCCCTCTACATTTGAATGGTGCAGCTCCCATTGTTTAGCATGTAAAACTGAAGTGGATTTGTGGTGGTTTTTCAACTAGAGATCCATAGGGGCACTCCACTAACCCTATGGCAAAGCCTGCAATTTCTTGCTAGGGTAGAAATCAATCCATGTATGGGAAAGGGAGTGGCAAAGAAGGCAAGAAGGTCAATGATATAGGTAGAATATCAGATGCCTATATGCATTGATAAGAAAGTTCATAACATGCATTAACTAATAGAAGAAAGACAAATATGCAATTTCTGAGCACAAGACATAATAAAATACGCTAGTCACAAAGCACCAATCGATTTTTCCATTGGGGGGACATAAAATTCCTTCCTTTTTTATTGATCTCAGAGTTAAAACTTGTACACAAGTGGGAATAGAAGAAAAATGTAGAGGAGGAGAATAGAAGAAGACTGACTGTCATTTTTGTCCATCTGTTCACAAAAACGTGCTTCCAGTTTTCCAATTCGATTTCCATCCTAAAAAATGACTCTCAAAGGATAAGAAATAACATGCAGGGGGTAGTTACAACTTCCCCAAACCACCAAGAAGTAGTTACAAACAAATTTGATCATTTTTCCTTCTTCCATATTCCTCTGCAGCAAAGAAAATGCTTCTGACGAGCCCAAGAAGAGCTTCTGCATGTAAAAATTTGTTTTATATTTCAATTTTCTAGTTTTCATATGAACCATTCCCTCCTTTTCCCTAATTTCTTTGAAATTGGGCCATCGATGTGGCAGGAGAACATTGAAGCAAAGTCGGAGGAACTTTTTTGTTTTTGCATGCTAGAGACGTTTTCTCAATTTTCTCCCACAAAACGCCATCAAAATTTAAAATTGAAGTGTCCATCATGTAGAGAATTTCAACAACTTTCCATTGATATCAAAAATGTGAAAAAATGAGCTCTGGTTCGAAAGATATGGCCCTTTGAAGATTTAGGGCAAAATTGACAAAATACAAAGTCAAAATTAGGGTTGGCGGGGTCAAAATTTAAATTTTTCCCTTTTGGAAAAATTTCCCAAAAACTCCATGGGTCCACCTCTCCGAGACACGTGGCACCTTCTAGTTCGCTCACGGGTCGAAGACCTATCCTTTTCCTTCGCGTTTTCATATTGGGAAAATTTCCCGAAAACTCCTGTGCCCCACCGCTCCGAGACATGTGGCACCTTCTGGTTGCTTGGGGGGATGCGCCTCCATTTTTGCCTTTGAAATTCACATTGGGAAAAAATCCCAATTTACCTCTGCATCCCGCTACTCCACCATGCGCTTCTCCCTTCTCCTCTGCAGAGCCCGTAGACAAAAATTGATTTTGTGCCTTGTAACCCCTAAAGGGATAAGTGCAAAATTTATCTCCCTGCCTCTGCTTTGCCTTGACATGTGGCGCTTCTCTATTGGATGCGGGCTTGCCTAGGGAAAATTTCCCCATTTACCTTCGCCGAGCCATAACTCAAAAACTACAAGGAGTTAGGAGGACTTCCTTACCTTTATGGAAAGGGGAAAGAATTATCTATCTGATGAAGGTGTTTCTAAGAATCCTTGATCCCTTGGGAAGTGATAGATTTCAAAAAACTTAGACTAGAACACTTTCAAAGGGTGATAACTCAAAAATCTCTAAGTCTAGACTTGGGAAAAAGAAGGAAAATTTTGAGGGGACAACAGTGGCTCTAGCTTGGGGACATGACATGTATTGAACAGGGAGAAAACATGGCATGAGGATTTAGAATCTCAAGTTTTAAAACATATAACGTTGACCAGTGCCTTATCCATTGGGCCTTGTAGAGTCATGTACAATTCTAAGGAAAGAAAGAAGGAAGGAAGGAAACACACCAACCAAAACCACACCAAGACAAAAAAACAAACCAAAACACACACAACAAAAAGGGGAAACAACAAAAACTATGGTACAAGGTGAGGGACAACTCACTTTCACTGATGATAAAGTTTCAAATATTTCCCACTTCTAGGCAATCCCAATGGAGTTCCATCCAAGTATGATAAGAGAAAGGAATTCTCACCACAAGCTTCTTGAATTTGAAATGGACCCAACCACAAAGAATCAAAATTACCATGACTACTCTTTGGCTCTCTCCTCTTGTCTCGAAAGTAGGACCAAATCCCACTCTCCAACTCCTTGCTTTGGCTCTTCAAAGAGCTTATTTACTTTTAGCTGATGTTCTTTGATTCTGTCCACTACCCGGATCTACTCTCTTCTAGCTTCTCAAGGAAAAGGATCCTCTTGTCAATTGAATCTCTCAGTATTGGCCGTCTTCCACTATTTGAAGCAACTTGAGAGCCGACATTTCAATTGTAATAGGAATCTCTCGCTTCAACTCCATATAGCAACTAAAAAGGTGACATGCCTATTGCCTTCTTAGGAGTGATCCTATCATCCCACAATGCATCATATAATTTTTAGTGCCAATTCTTCTGATTCTCATCAACAAGCTTGCGGATAATGGTCACAATATTTTTGTTGCTTGACTCAACTTGACCATTCCCTTGAGGATAGTAGTCAGAAGAATGAGCAAGAGAAATCCCAAAGCCATAACATAATTCTATCAATTCTCTTGAAGAGAAATAAGTGGCATTGTCCACAACAATATTTTGAGGCACCCCAAAATGAACAATGATGTATTCTTTGATGAAACTACAAACTACTTCAGAACTAGCTTGTTTGGTTGGAATGGCTTCCACCCATTTGGTGAAGTAGTTCGTGGCAGTGAGCACATAAGTATGCCCAGCACTTGAATGGGGATTCAAATGCCAATGAAGTGTATCCCCCATTGTTGAAATGGTTCTTCAATAATCGATGCCTGAGAGGTAATGTAGCTAACTATGGTTTTCCAACAAATTGCTGACATGATTTGCATTTAGAAACCCAACTCCGAGTATTAGCAAAAAGAGAAGGCCAATAATATCTACCTCTAAGAATTTTGTGGGCAGTCACCATGGCTAAAAAGTGTCCACCACAAGCTTGATCATGATAGGATTTGAGGAGTTTTTCTTGTTGTTCCTTGTCAACACACTTGAGAAAACAACCATCTATCCCTTTCTTGTAGAGTGCATGATTCCAAATCACATATTTGGCTACTTTCAGCCTGAGAGTTCTTCACTGCTTGTAATCTAAATGAGGAGGGTAGTCCCCATAGGTAAGAAAGAAAGTGATGTCTACATACCATTCCTCTGTAGTGTTCACAAAGAGAACTTGTGGGCAATCTTCTGAGCAGGTTGGGCAAGTGTCATCTCTTTCTCCAAGCTGAACTTTGAGAGATTCATCTTTAACAATCAACTTGCACAAACCATTTCCTCTAACCAGATTAGAGGGATTAATCTCCATGTCATACTCTTGGATCCTTGCAATCCAATTTCCTCTTTTGGCTCTGGGATCTTGTTGTGTCAAAATGGACTTGATTGCACTTCCGAGGACCATCACCATGGTGTGAGAGTTGAGTACGTAAAATCTGAAATTCTTCATGGCCTTGACAACCGTATGCATGCTTCTCAAATTTGCTACAAGTTAGTTCATGCTTCTTCAAAGGGAAGCTCATGAAAGCAATAGGTGCTTCCAATCCTTCATCATTCTTCCGAACTAGGACAACAGAAAGAGTGTGCTCTGAGGCATAATAGTACATGATGAATTCCTTGCTAAAATCTGAGGATACCAGCATTGGAGCTTTGGCAATGGCCTTCTTAATTTCTTCAAATGCTGATTTTCCTTCACTAATCCATTTGAAACTTGCTTGAGGCTTCATCATAGAGGTGATATGCTTTGTTAGTTCAACAAATTCAGAGACAAAGCGGCGAAGAAAATTTATCTTCCCAAAGAATGAGTGCACTCCTTTCTTGATGGTGGGAAGAGATAGTGCTTGAATAACACTTACCCTCTCGGGTCAATATGTGTTCCATGCTTATTCACGATGTGTCCCAAGAACTTGCCTTATGTGAATCCAAAGATACACTTCTTGGGATTTAGAGAAATGCCATGCTTTCTACATCTTGCAAAAATATGCTCCAAGTGGAAGATATGCTCACTTCTATTCTTTGAAAACATGGTCAAGTCATCAAGGTATATGACAATGCAATGCTTGAGATCTTTGAAAGCCAGGTCCATGGCTCTTTGGAATGTGGCTCCCGTATTGATTAGACCAAAAGGCATCCTCGCTATAAGCCAAAGTGCCCCAAGGAGTTGTGAAATCCGTCTTTCTACAATCTTCTTCGGCCACTTTAATTTGATTATACATTGAGAAGCCATCAAGAAAAGATAGCATCTCGATCCAAGAATCGCTTGTAGGATATGATCCATGATTGGAAGAGGGTAATTGTCCTTGAGAGATGCTTGATTCAGATTTCTAAAATCTATGCATATTCTCGATCTCCCCATTTTTATTTCTGACTAGTATAATGTTGGCCACCCATGTTGAGTGGTGAATGGGGAAAATGATTCTGCATTCAAAGATCTTGTTCACTTCTTCCTTGATAACATCATAAATCTTTGGATTATAGGGTCTTTGCTTTTCCCGAAGGGCTTAGCATCCCGCTTCGGAGGAATGGAATGATGAATTTCATTCGGTTGAAAAGATTTGAGCTCGTCATAAGAGTAGGCCAGCACATCAGAGTACTTTTTAAGCAAAGCAATGAACTTCCTTTTCTCTTCAGTGCAAGACATTTCCAATGTTGACCATCCTTGATCTTTAGAAGTCCCAATGTTTTCCTTGTCAAAATCGATGGACAAAGAGAAGATAACTTTTCTTTTCACGAATAAATCACATGCTTGTCAAACATGTCCTCCAGAGAGACTAGACCTTTGGGGATCTTATTACCTTTCAATCTGATCACACCTTCATCATCCACTCTTTCAATTTCATTTGATGCATCTTCAACCACAACTTCTCTATGTGGATTAACACTTCCCTCAAAGAAAATATTATTGAAGTTGTATCTTTGCTCCAAGAAGCTAAAATATGATTGTCGTCATTGAAAACTTGCCAAAGATCTCACGTTATCGAACACTTGTTCTTAAAACCATCTCAATGGTTATTTTGTCCTTGCCAAAAGAAGGATGAGGAGTCAATAGGGATGTTGATACTGCAAGAGAATCAACTCTTTCATTTTGATGTCTTGGGATGGCTTCAATAGAGTATGCATCAAAGAATTCAATGCAATTCCACACTCTATTTCTATAATGCATGAGCCTTGGGTTCTTCACTGGTATTCTTTGGTGGATTTTCTTCACTATCACTTCGCATCACCAAGGCATCTAAGCTTTTGATTCCCATGTCTTCCGCTACACTTATGCCCAAGAGAAGAGCTTCATATTCTGCATTGTATTGTTGGTATTGTCAAACTGCAGCCAGTTTGTATGCAAAAGGATGCATCACATTGGAAGGAGAGTACAACACAACACCAGCCCTCGAGCCTCGCTTTGGAATGGCTTCCATCAAACTCCATAGTCCAGACTGATCTTTCTCGATTATGAGGAAAGTGGCAAGTATTCTTCTCGTTGTGAAGTAAGGAAATAGTTTCCTAATCCACAATCTTAAAGAGGATATTAGCTCTTAGGTCACTGGAACTTCTTACTCAAACTTCATTTTTCTTACCGGAGTAACCTCTTCATCTCACCCTTTACTCGGAATAGTTTCGAGTTCCAATCCATATTTATCTCTCCACCAAGGTCTCTACAAAAACTTCTACTCAAGAGCATGCTAAAATATGCTTTGGAATGTTTTCCACTAAGATGCTTAGAAGTACTTTCTTATTAGGGTATTCAACCAAAGCCACTTGTGCATCTTTTATCCTTCATACTAGTGGTACTTGCTTAGATTCCATTGAGTAACAAGCTCCATTAACTCTAGTTAGTGTCAGGCCAAGAGCATTGGAAACTTTGAGTGGCATTACGTTATCACGAAGCTCTGGAGTCAATGATGCAATTGTTGAGCTCAAAACCATTCATGAGAAGAGACAAGTAGAAGGGTTCCACCTTATCTATTTTGGAAGCACTTAGGGCCAACATGTTTTGAGCAGGTGGTGTAGATGGTGTCGGGAGTAGACCTTTATAATTTGAACTTGAAGGTATAGAACTAGCTGCTCCGAACAACATTGATTAGTCTATCAAATTGAGTAGGGTGTGTTTGCAAGTATTCAATCTCTGAGAGCTGCACTTTGGTCTTACTTGCATGTTCCACAAAATCAAATGGGACAATGTTGGATGAGGGGGAAGTTCCTGGAGTGAGGGAAGGTTTACATGGTAAGGGTATTTGAGGAACTTTGGCTGACTTAGGATAGACTTCATTGGAGGGAGGAGTGTTTTTAATAACTTGTGAGCTAGAAGAAGGAAAAGGTGACTTACTAGATATAACAACTTGATCTCTAGCAGCCATTTGGCCTAGTTTCATTTTGGCTGAATCCATTGAGGGTGGTAATGGTGAGCCTCTATTGATGATCTTCTTTTGTGTGGTTTGTTGGAGTGGGGTCTTCTTTCTTTTCCTTTTGACTCACGGAGGGTAGAACATCTTTCTTGGATTGAGCTTGAGTGAAGACAACACATGAGAATCTTAGGGCTTCCTCTTCTTCTTCCCCATCATCAACAAACTCGAACAAGCCATTGTGCATATCAACTTCTTCAATTTCGAGGTAGCCTTTGTAATCCTCTACTATTTCTCCTTCAAGTTCATAAATTTGAGCATCCTCTCTTGATTCTCTAGTGTCACAGATAACATTGACAGGAGGTGCTTCAAGGGCAAGTTGGTGAGGAGGTGGTGCAATTCTTTTTCTATCAGGGAGTTTGGCCTCCTTGGAGCATTTCTCATTGTCATTTGGGATAGTTGTTTCTTCAAGGCAACTAGATCATTTGCCATTTTTTGGAACATAGGATCTGTAGTTACTGAAGCCGAACTCCGACCCTTCTGCTTCCCATTTGGGCCTTTCACCTTTCCAGAGAGGATTAAGTCATCATCGCTTTGAATGGAAAAGTTTTGAGCTTCCTCGGTGTGTTTGGTTGGGCTCTTCCGAGGAAGAAACCAACTTCGATGGCAAGGCAATCGATGAAGAATCTTCTCAGGTGGTTCTTAGGAGGTAGCACATCTTTAGGGACTCTTCTTGTCAATATGTCAAACCTTGCTACAAAGTCCCTCATGGATTCAGAGCTTTCTTTCTTTATTTGGACTAATTGCACTAGCAACTCTTGACCATCTTCAATGCTCCTGAATCTATTTTCAAATGCTTTTCTAATGTCTTCCCAACATGTAATAGATCTTGCAGGAAGCATGTAAAACCATTCAACAGCTTTCTCTTGGAGTGACTCCACAAAAATTCTAACCGACACATCTTCATCTTTAACACCTAACACACCACAAGCAGTGATGAAGGCTGCTACATGTTCTTCAGGGAGTTGGGAGCCATCTCCTTTGAATTTGGGAAAATTATTTCTCAAACCTCTTGGCAGATCATGGAGCACTTGTGGAAGAGTAAGTGGACTAGTATTTATTCCCCATGGTACATTGGGTGCACATGCTTCACATTCATTATCAACCATTCTGCTTTACTTCGCGGCTTCTTTAAGAACTAGGGCTACTTCTCTTTCCTTTGCAATAGCTTGAGTCTTGCAATTTCTTCAATTTGAGCTCAAATATTTTTCTCTCTCAAACCGATCTATAACCTTTGCTTCTTCTCTCTCCAACTCCTCAAAAGTAGGGTCAATCACTCCTCCTTGCCTCATTTGGTGAGTATACCTTCAATCACCACCAAGGCTTATTGTCTTCTCTCGAGGTGCTAAAATCCATTTTTTCTCTTTCAACTCAAAAGCGTGTTCTTCTTCTTAGTCCAAAATCTTTGTAGCAACAGAGTAATGTTTTACACTCTACCTACTATGCCAAATAGCCTCCTTCAGGTCTGAAATGATATCTTCTTTGATATGAAATAATGAATAAGGTATCTAGCAGGATTTGTAAGAATAGTCATACTCGTATTCATGTGGATCACAAGGAACTTTAGACTTCAAAACTTTTAAGAAATAATTTAAAACCTTGTGGTCATTTTAAGGTGTAGATGCTGCAAACTCTTCCCCACGGTGGGTGCAAAAAAATGTTGGCTAGAAAATTTGTCTTATGGACAAATTTATGGATTTCAAGCCAACGCTATGGGAATCTAAGTCCCTCTACATTTGAATGGTGCAGCTCCCATTGTTTAGCATGTAAAACCAAAGTGGATTTGTGGTGGTTTTTCAACTAGAGATCCATAGGGGCACTCCACTAACCCTATGGCAAAGCCTCAAATTTCTTGCTAGGGCGTAAATCAATCCATGTATGGGAAAGGGAGTGGAAAGAAGGTAAGAAGGTCAATGATATAGGTAGAATATCGATGCCTATATGCATTGATCAGAAAGTTCATAACATGCATTAACTAATAGAAGAAAGACAAATATGCAATTTCGAGCACAAGACATAATAAAATACGCTAGTCACAAAGCACCAATCGATTTTTCCATCGGGGGACATAAAATTCCTTCCTTTTTTATTGATCTCGTAGAGTTGAAACTTGTACACAAGTGGTAATAGAAGAAAAATGCATAGGAGAATAAGAAGAATGACCTGTCATTTTTGTCCATCCGTTCACAAAAAATGTGCTTCCAGTTTTCCAATTCAATTTCCAGCCCGAACAATGACTCTCGTGAGGACAAGAAATAACATGCAAGGGGTGGTTACAACCACCTTAAACCACCAAGAAGTAGTTACAAACAAATTTGATCATTTTTCCTTCTTCTAGATTCCTCTGCAGCAAAGAAAACGCTTTTAACAAGTCCAAGAAGAGCTTCTGCATGTAAAAATGTGTTTTATATTTCAATTTGTCAATTTGCATATGAACCGTTTGCTAATTTGCCCTAATTGCCATGAAATCGGACCATCCACGTGGCATGAGAACATTGGAGCGAAGTCGGGAGGAATGTTTTTGTTTTTTTGCATGCCAGAGATGTTTTCTTGATTTTCTCCCACAAAATGCCATTAAAATTTAAAATTGAAGTGTCCATTGTGTAGATAATTTCAACAACTTTCCATTGATATCAAAAAGTGAAAACCGAGCTCTGGTTCGAAAGATATGGCCCTCTCGAGATTTAGGGCAAAACCGACAAAATATAGAGTCAAAGTTAGGGTTGGCGGGGTCAAACTTTAAATTTTTCCCTTTTGGAAAAATTTCCCAAATAACTCCACGGGTCTATCTCTCCGAGACACGTGGCACCTTCTGAATCGCTTGTGGGCTGAAGACTTGTCCTTTTCCTTTGCATTTTCATATTGGGAAAATTTCTCAAAAACTCCCTACGCCTCACCACTCCAAGACACGTGGCACCTTTTGGTTGCTTGGGGGGATGCGCCTCCATTTTTGCCTTTGAAATTCACATTGGGAAAAAATCCCAATTTACCTCCGCACCCCGCCGCTCCACCATGCGCTTCTCCCTTCTCCTCCATTGGCGCTCATGGCAAAAATTTGACTTTATGCCTTTTAACCCCTAAAGGGCTAAGTGCAAAATTTATCTCCCTGCCTCCGCTCCGCCTTGACACATGGTGCTTCTCTATTGGATGCGGGCCTACCTAGGGAAAATTTCCCCATTTACCTCCAATGCCATAACTCAAAAACTACAAGGAGTTAGGAGGACTTCCATACCTTTCTGGAAAGGGGAAAGAATTCTCTATTTGATGAAGGTGTTTCTAAGAATCCTTGATCCCTTAGGAAGTGCCATATTTCAAAAAAATCAAACTGGACCATTTTCAAAGGGTGACAACTCAAAAATCTCTAAGTCCAGACTTGGGAAAAAGAAGGAAAATTTTGAGGGGACAACACACCCTTACCCTTATAAGGGTAATAACATGAACCCAATATGCCACCTCACAAGATAGACAATGAAAATGATACAACAGTTTAGTTTGTGACATCATACATTTTTACACTCGCAACAAGATTCATAACCATATTATAGGGCATGTAAGGCCATATCTCCACATGCTTGCATGTTCCTTTCACTTTCTTGAGCACATGATTTGTTTTTATGTATCCATTGTTTCTATCTATATCTACTATATTTACATCTACCCACCAAACAACAAATTACATGTTTAGTCTTACAGTTTCTTGATATTGGATCTAACAAAATAAGAGAACCAAACTAAATAAAAGCAAAGGATAACAATAATTAGTGTTTCAACTGTAGATATGTTGGAATATATCTTCAATAGATCTTAAAATAGTAACATTTATTTATATTATCCAAGCATGATATTCCATAATAATAAAAGGCCTAGATACAATCCCTTAATTTTGCACAAACATCCAATCCCACAGACCAATAAATTATATTTAGGTTGGTACCCTTTTTTTACTATGAAAAAGAAAAGAATAATAAAAAAATTGTTTCCCATTCTTTGTAAAATGAAATAGCAGACAAATTAAGAAAAAATCATAAGTCCTGAAAATCATTTGGCATAATAAATTTTATTTTGGGGACTCCTACTGGTGGGGATACCATTCAAAGTATACCAATATTCTCCCTACTCTCTTAAACCATGCATTTTTAAACAATGAGATGGATTAAAATAAATGAATATGATATATCGTACACAAAACATATGTCATGTTGACAAGGTTGGGACCTAATAAAATCACCTCACTGTCAACATAGGTGATAAGAGTAATTAATACATTATTGGGTATGACTTTTAAGTCAACCGGTGTACTGGGTTTGACGATGCATTCTCCATTTTATGTTGAGCCCTGGGTAATTGTGAGAATAGTTGAATTCCCCATAAGAGGGTGTGTCTTACAATAATCACTACTACAAGCAGTTGTGTTTTGACAATATTTGAGAGAATAATTGAATAAATTGTCTCAAGTTGAAACAAAAATAAAGTTTTATATTGTCTCAAAGTAAGCATCTCTAATTAATGCCCCAAAATATTGTCTCTCTAGAGACAAAATAGAATACTACTTATTGTGTCTCTCTAGAGACAATATCATTTTTCTCTCTCTAGAGACTGAATTTAAAGAATTAGGAAAAAATGAAATAGAAAACTTGTTAACAAAATGAACACGTATGAAAACTGATATACTATGAAGGTGCACTTTTTTTTGAGGAAAAGCCCAAAATATATTCTCAATGGACTGCTCTCAATAGTCTTCGAAATTATTTTTCTAGATCACACAACATGAGCTGATTGTAATCTTCTCCTTATTTTCCCTGGAAATTTTGTATGGGGATTATTGTAGATTAAGAGACAAGCCAAATATTGAATAATAAGGGATTATGATCCTTGAAACCCTTTCCCCATGTTATTTCACATTTTGCACTTGTCCCAAAATCATTATTATATTATTAAAATAATATTAGGAAGGGATGTTAGAGATGATATCGTAGTTTTGTCTCTAAGATATGTTTTGGAACACCACCGTATGTAGTAGTGATCCTATAAATGATTTAATATAAATTGATTTAAATCTATATTTCAGAGTAATTAATGTAACGAGGGATACAAATGATAATATACAACAATATATAACTGCTAAGTACTCAATAATGAAAAACTATACATAAATGAGAGAGATAGATGACTTAGCTGGTTCCCATGTAATCTAAAGGTATTCAGACCTATGTATCTTCTGGATTTGACTAGGAATGATGTCACGGTGGTTGGCAGAGAGTTATGGGACTCTATAATGTATAGGATAGGAGTGCCCCTAGGAGGACAGGAGTGCCTGAGTGTTATCATCCGTTTTGGGTGCTAGTATCTATGTGAATATTCAAGATCTGCTACTTTTCTAGGTCTGAGGGTCTTCACTCCAATATTTTCTTTGTCACTCCAATTTTTTTGTTAGGGATTCGATAACACTCGTAACCTATAAAATAAACCCTAGCTACTTACACAAGCTCACAAACACATTAGGTCTGAATAAAATATGCAATATGTGAAGTCGATCGACCCCAATGGTCACCCGATGAGTGAACTTAGTACCAAGCATTGCACTACATTTTAGACTCCATGTAGTTATGTGTGCTTGTGTGTGAAATAGTGTCCTTAGGTTTTCCCTCATGCCAATGATGCCAAGATAGTGGGCTATAGCTAGCTTTGATGCAAATGTGTGGTATGGAATTCAACACTTCCCCTTCTTATGCAGTGTATGCAGCCCAAAATGTAGTCCCTTTTGATAATAGTGATAGTATGTAGATGTGATAGTCCCTTTGAATTTCCATCCAAAATAATAGTGTGTATGTTGTGTATATATATGAATCTCTTGTTTGAATTTTGACACTAGTGACACAAAAGGCCAACTATGAACACATGATAAGGATAAGAAAAATGAAAAGGCCGACCATAAATGTCAAAATGTGTAAAAATAATAAATAGATGAAGCACCTAAACTGGACACAAATGCCTAGGCTCTAGTGTCCATAATGGGCACTAGTGTCTTGAGATAAATGATGAAAGATGTGAACAAATAGACATGGATCCTGTGAATTGAGTAGAAGTGGATACAGAAATGACAAATGTAGAAGAGAGTTACAATAAAAAGCAATCAAAGACATAGATGGACAAGAGATAGTGTCACCAATGAATACTTTTCTTACTTAAGATTCATGCATATAACAACATACTGATGACATAGTAAAATAGTAATATGTGCATGATTTTGTGTCTACATTTTCCCCCTTTATGCTATTTGAATGAAATTAAAGTAGTGTAAAGGAAGTAAGGAACATACTTGTATAGATTCTAGAGAAGCCATATTGCAAAGTGTGCGTAGAGTATAGAAACTTGTAGCATGGTGAACCATGGATCAACGTTTTGACCCACGTGGCATAAGAGGAGATAGAAAACTGTCATAAGGAGCAACTTGGAGAAATAGTTGTGATGTTGTTGGAGATGTTGGATTGTTTGTCAAAGGTGATAGAGGGGGTAGGGAGTGATCAATTCCCAACCCGATTTGTTGATAATGGGAGGATTTGGGCATCCTGTCGCCAGAGGAAGAGTGTTGGGGAGAGAGGTCTATTTTTCTCTCCTTCCATGACGCTTCCCCAAAAGGTCCAACCACTGTAAACGGATAAAGACCAAATTTATTACCTATTTAGTTCGATTAGTTTCGATTGTAACCTATTTGTTCATGATTGAAGAACCCACATAGAGTGGTATAGGAAAAGAAAATGACATATAATTTCCCCACTCTTACAATAACGGGTGTTTTGATTTGAATAGTGCTAGATGGATTCTAAGTTAGGTCATCTGAAGCGATGGTAATGTAATGTGGCTCCCAAGTTAGGTCATCTGGGAGTGATAATAACTATGATTATTATATTGATTGATTTATTTGAGTGATAGTAGTTGATTAAATAATATGTATTTAGAAGATTACTCATGGAGAGGTTTTACTTTTCCCCCATATTAGGTCATTTGGGGGATAAATTTGAAATAGTAGAAAATATTGACTATCATATAGAATAATTGTAGTTGTGTTTGAATGATATCAGAGAAAATTGTGATAGTAATGTATTGGAAATGTTGTTCAATGTGTTTTATTCTGAGAGGTATTATAAGATGATCTCGATTTTATGCCCCCCTTTTGGCAAAACGGTGAGGGGTGGAGAAATGAGAACCAAGCCAAAAGCAAGGATGTAAAAAGTCATCATCATAAATGAAAGATAACATAGGAGAGGTAGTAGTATTGACAAAGAGTATTTATGTATTGATTAGTACATATTCCTAATATGAATATGGAATGTATAAATTCGTATAATATGGTGCTATAGGAGACCATGATCCATATGGAAAAATGGGGATAAAAGACATAGTAATGAGGCTCAAGATATGAGAGAAATCGTGTGTCATGTATTAGTTGTAAGAATGGTGGTAAGTAGTAACTATAGTATAGAGTAAATTGGAATTACTATATATAGTAATATGGAAAAAGTGAATAGTAATTTCATTTGTACTGAGAGTAGTTGAAATTTGGAGCTTTGAGCTACGAGGATGCCATGTGTTAGAGTGGTTAGTCTGATGAGATTTGAGAGAGTGTCAATGATCATGGCTTCAGCAGATGATCGAGGAGCTGGTATGTGTGACTATTTTTGAAAATTTTGTCAAAAATGCTTATTTTTACTAGTTTTAGTAAAATTTGAATTTTTGTAGTATTTGGCATTTCGACTGGATGAAAGTGGAAAAGACATTTATGTCCTTTGGGACACTAGTTCCCGATATGATATGTGGAGCAATAGGGCCGATATGTAGGGAAGACAACAGAGGTTTCCATATTATGGAGCCGACTTGAGAGATATAAAGGTCGAGATTAGTGGTGTAGAGTTAGCTATGAAGCTTCGAGTTCTCGAGATCCCACGACTATATATAGTGATAGTGAGGATGACATATGATGTATTTTTTGATGCGTGTATTTTCCACATCAAGTGGCAAGTCATCTCACTTAGGTGAGGTCATAGGTATTAGGTGTCGTAGGGTTTATGTTAGATTCCATTGTGTCATACACGTTAGTGTGCGTCAGTGCATCAATCGAGAGTTACTTTCCATTCCAGGAATGTAACTCCTCTTCTCCACTTGAGGAGGTATGATTACATACACTGGGGGTTACACAACACCCCCTATTTATACCCCTTTTTTCTTTCATATCTATGAGGTAAATGAGATGTGACCCTTTCCTTTTCTTTGCATGCACATTCATGGTTGATGCTCGCTCCCCCATGAAAAATTTGTGACACTCTTTAGAGTGAAACTCGGTTGATGTTCGCGTTATCCCGTATGATCATCATCTTGTTACATTTTTACTTTCTTCATCATGATATCGAAAACATTGCTGGGATCCATGCTACTCATCGTTTTTGTTGCCTAATACTCTTAGTTTCATGTGTTACGGTTTTTGTGTGCAAGTGTCATAATGGTTATTCCATTTATGTGTTATATACTTTGATTTAGGTTCATCTTGTTTGGGTTGTTTGGTTCATGTTTTATGGGTTTTCTAGGGTTTTCGATTCTGCGCATGTTATGGAGTGTTTCATGGTACATTGTTGCAAGTTCGGGCATGATTTGAGGTTACAGTGTAATTTATTTGAGGTTTGTGAAAGCTATTTTTTTGTCCTAACTCGGCCCTAGCTCGTTGACCTGGGAACCAAGATGGCTCTCCCAGCTTGAGTTCATCCCTTCTACAACTCAACGCTCTACACATTTTCTCCTCTCCGCCTGGTCCGTTTTGCACTGTCTTGAATGACATGTTTACATTAAACCGAGTTGTTAGTTTACATGTTTTAAGGTCCTCTTGATATACATCATTTGAGCTCCGTTGTTTTGAATTTACCCTAGTTGTGTTGGCTCACTCGATTCACTTCATCCATTGCCATGTATCACTCGTGACTTGTACTACATCCATTGCCATTAAGGCTCCCCTACTCAACTTCTTCACTCGGTTCTTGTGTTGGCCTTTGGTGTTTTGCTTGACACATTCGTGTTAAAATGCATTCCCTAGCTCATAACCTATATAGTTTAAGTCCTATGTACTCATATTCTACCTTGGACTCCCCACATCCAACTCACATCTTGACCTTTCATGCTTTGTTGAGCTTGCCCTTGCTTTGTGGTTTGTGCCTCGACTTTGCCTATGTCTTGCCCACCATTGGAGTTTGTTATGCCTGGTTAGTGTGTTGAAACTTGTTATTGCTCTACCTCGTGCCCGCCTTAGCCTCCCTACTCACCTCGCCAGGCATTGGTCCCTCCTCAGTAGTATGCCCCGATCCCGTGTCCTGACCCTATTATCCCGCATTATGGGCCCTCCCCATCGACATGGTCATTATCTCACCACCAAGACCGATATGAGAATCTTGATACCAGCTCGACATTGCCTAATGCCACCATCTCGGTGTTTGAAATCAATGCATGGCCCTTATCCTATGACACAATGCTTCCCGACAAATCACCCGGTGGACTCCATCGTGCTTAACGTTGACTCTACACCGCCTTAGTGGCTTAATGACTCGACATACCTCGACGAAGCTCCTTACTTGGCGTAGCTCCCCATCTCGCTCGGCCAATGTGACTCATCAAGCATCTTAACCTCTCCTACACAAGCTTTCCCCCAATTTAGCTCACCAAATCATTGCAGACTCGCTCCACTCGCTAGCTGACTCATCTTCGATGTGAGATGTATTCTCTCACACCGTAGTGTTGTACCCATGTTTTTGCTTATGCCCTTTTGTTCTTGGTTACGTGTTGTTCTTATGCTTCCGATCGAGGCTCATTATGGCATCTACCGATTAAGTAAAATATGAATAAATGCTATAAAAATACTTAATCTGATTAGTATTGTAGTAGTAAATGATTAATCAATTAAGTATAGAAAGTAACCCAAGCAATCTAAGCTAGAAAATATTGAAACCTTAGTTGCAAAGAAAGGATAGAATGCCTTAGCTAGTTTACGAGATCCCAAAGGTGCAAAGAGTTGGTAAATTAGAAAATATGAAGAATAGATGTTCTGCAGAACGAATCTAAGAAAAATGTAGATCCGGGAGGAATATGCTTTGGGGGGTGCCTAAAAGGGGAGGGGTGCCTACGGGCACCTTGGACTGTAGTATGCACCTATAATTGTGAAAAATGCTTAGAAAACCATTTTTATCTCGGTCGCAAGGTGTTCGTTGTCCTTCACCTTTGTTCACAGTATGTTACACAATATTTGTCGAGGTCGCCAAAACCTACAATGAAATAATGACTTACAAAACCCTCAAAGAGACATCAAATCCTAAAAATAAAGATGCAAAATGAGGGTTCATACTATCCTCAACTATTAACAAGTGATTTTAAAACTAAGCTACTGGACTACATTTTAGAACCAATATAGGTTTAGGTGTGTGTGTGTGCGGAATCATGCCCTAGGTGGCTCTTGTGTGTGTCACACTTGGATAACAAGCAAGTAGCTAGATGTAAATAGATGTGTGCATAAAATAGAATAGACTCCCCTTCCTATGAAGTGTATGCAAAATAATGTAGTCCTCGCCCTTGAATGGATGCTTTAGAATGCTCTTGAATAGCCTTTGGAAGCAACCTTAGGTGGTGATAGCTAATGCTTAGTGCTTGGTCCTTTATTATGATCACATAAGCTTATATTTTTATGATTCCCTTGCTTGATTTTTTTAATTAACCCGAAAAGGCTAACTACCAAAAATAAAATGCTCAAACGACTATAAATGACCCAAAAGATGTGAACAAAGTATAAAGAGGTTAGGGGTTCCCGGTGGGGACAGGGGGCACCTAATACCACGCGTCTTGGGCCGGGCGCCGGTGTCTAGAATGAGAAATGTTGAGGTATGAAAATATAGACTGAGCTATAAAGAGTATAATACTAAAAGTAGCAATAGAAAGAAAGAAAAGATGGCCAAAGACATGGGTTAATTAGTACTTTTCTTACTTAGGAATCATATGAATAGTAGTATGTAATCAGGACTAAATAATTACCCAAAGTACATGATTTTGTGTCTACATTTTGCATCCACTTTATGTTGTTGAGTAAAATCTCGATAACATAAAGTAGATAAGAGATGTGTACCTGATAACCATGTAGATCAATAGAGAGAAGCGTCTTTGAGAGACAAGGAAAAGTGTAGAGTGATAAAAAGGTGGAGCATGGAGACTAAAGATGATAAAGCACAAAAATTGATGAGATAATGACCAGCTTATCCAAAATAAGCCCATGCTTATTTTTGGCTAACTCCTCCTCCTTTTCCTTTCTGGTACTTAAATAAATTTTTGGCATGCTTCAGGGACTCAAAATTTTCTGGGTATGATTTCATCAGATAGAGAATTTTTCCACCTTTCTAGAAAGGTAAAGAAGTCCTCCTAACTCCTTGTATTTTGTAAGTTATGGCTCGACGGAGTTTGGAGGGGAAATTTTCCCTAGGCGGGCCCATGGAGGTAAGGAGGAAAATTTGCCAGGGAGTCTCGGGCCGGCGGAGCGGAGTTGGAAAATTTGCCAAGGAAAAGGGGCGCAAAGGAAAATTTTGGCCCGTGGGCCCGATAGAAGGAATGAAGCACACTCGCGGGGCCAGGGAGAAACTTTTGGCGCTTAGCTTTTGGGGCGGAAAACTCAAAGACAAAATTCAGCCCGTAGGCCCGTGATAAGAAAGGTAAAAATTGAACCACATCCCCGCGGGCTAATCGGATGGCGCCACATGGCCACATCACCATGAGTTCGAGCGGACGGGTATTTTTGAAAAGTTTTTTCCAGTGGATAAAAGAGGCAAAATGTTGTTTTGAAACTGGTGAACCAGAGGATGCCACATGTCTTGGAGCAAAGGAGGCATCGAGATTTTGGGAAATTTTTCCAAAAGGGAAAATTTTAAGGTTTGACCCCGACCCCAAATTTTACCCGTTTTTTACCATTTTTTCCCTAAATCTTCAGAGGGCCATATATTTCAAACAAGAGCTCGGTTTTAATGATTTTAGTGTCATTGGAAAGGTATTGAAATTATCTACACGATGGATACCTCAATTTTGATTTTTGATGGATATTTGTGGGAGAAAATTGAAGAAACGTGTCTGGCACGGGAAAAACGTAGAAATGCCATTCAACCACCAAAAATTAATGCAGTATGGCACCCATTTTTCTCCAGCATGTCTTGAATACATTAGGAAATGAGGTTTCAGAGGATCCCATCACTTTACAGGTAGATTTGATGGATCTGATTGGTGGTTGAGCTCTCAAATCAACCTACCAAGCACTTTCTCTTCCATTACCTTCTTCTTCATTGTCAAAAGTCGATTTGGCTCATTTTGTAATGTTGGACGTTCTTGCTCTTACAAGCCCTTCTTTTCTCCTTAGCAGGTGGATTTGAAGGAGTTTCAGACCTCCCATGGAGATTGTAACTCATTTTTGCCTCTTTGCCAATGGAACATATTGTATCAAATTTGGGCATGATAATGTATGTTTTGTGATCGATTTCCAATCCTCTCATGCATTTATTATTTCCTTCTGATCCTTCATTGCATTTTGGAAATTTGTGCATGTTTGGATGCTGCAATCTTCATGATCCTTTTCTAATTTAGTTCAAGCACTCCTTTGGTGTATCACCTTTCTGTTTTTTGCTTAGTTTTGTTTCCATTTCCATGTTTTCTCTCAACCCTGTCTCCTTGGTAGTTTTAGAGTAGGATTTTGAATCAGAACCTCTACAAAAATTACATGCATACACCTAAATAGAGGAGTAGGAACCAACCTCAATCTGGAGAGTTTTCCCAATTTTCAAGGTCCCACACTTAGGGAAAACTCCATGTTGTGCATTCACACCAAATTGACCATTTGTCTACAGTAGATTTGAAGGTCATTTTGGGGGTGCTGTGAATTTGCACTAACATGACCCTAGGGTGTAAACACGTGTTGTAGATGTCTCCAATATGCCATTTGTTGATGTCTATGCTACTGTGTGTGATGTTTTTGATATTGTTATTGTTATTGTTGAGTGATGTTGACTACCACTTCCCATACAAACGAACCTGCAAAAGAGAATAATGAACAAGTAGTCAAATACACATGTATATGTGTAAAAAGTATGTAAAATGAAAATGTGAAAAAGGAACATGTGCACTGATCCATGATGAAGAAAAGAGTGTAGAAAGAATCCTGTAGATGTTGTAGAAGACTAGAGTTTTTTGGGTGATCTCATGTCAATTGTGTTGGTTGCGATTTTTTCGGGCGATCTCACGCCAATGATATGGAAGAAGTGTAGGGAGAAAATTATGGTGTCATCCTCCAACCTTTAACTACTTCCCATAATATGGAACACCACTACAAATGGTGTGTAAAAATATGATCTAGTTTGACTAACTCGATCAATGTCAAGAAGAAAAATGTTGAATGTTGTTTAGTGGGTGCTAAGGACTATCTATCATGTAAAATTTATTGTGTGGAGTGTTATCGATCTTGTGTTGCACCTAATAATTTTGTGTACTACCCCCGGTCACGGTATCCAAGAAGGGTCGGGGGTGTTCAGAGCTACTGCTTGTCTTGGTCTAGGCGTGTCTGGTGTCATCTGTAATAAGGACCGAAGTCAGATTTTGAGCCCTGTTTGATGTTGATGACTATGTTGTACATGTATTATGTTGTGGTGAATCGTGTTCATGTAGATCAATTGTTGTATGGGGTGAATTATTCACCCAAATGATGCCCTCGTTGGGGCGCATGCGATGTCGTCGCATAGGAGAATGTGGCCCAAAGGAGGACCGATCATTGTGTTAAAACTATGCCCTATAAGGGGGATAGGGTGTGCTTGGTAGAAACCAAGGCACACAAAAATAAGTGGCTTGGAGACAAGTGTAAGTACAAGAAAACATGCATGTAAAATGTAAGCTAGTAGACAAACATATAATGTGTAAGATAAGATGCAAGGAGATAATACACAAAAAGACAATATAGACCGTAAAAAGTGGGTTATAAAATGGTACACCACTCACATGTGTCATAAGATAATCAAGGCCAAGTTGGCCAAAAGTATAAAGTGTACATAGAATACAAATAAAGGAAAATCCCACAAACAGTGGAAAACAATGAGAAGTAATGTAACAGACAACCATGGAAGTAAATAAACTTGCAAGACAAATGCTACACATGAAACACCCATTAACATGTTAGGAAGATACAATGTATGTCAAAACAAGTAGAATCCGATAATAGTGTGTTGTGAAAAAAATGAAACAATAACACCTGTAGTGTATGAAAGTGGATGCCCCTAGGAGCCATTGTGGGACTAGTAATAGGTATTGTGCCAAACATCCATGCTGCATGTATAGATTTGTAGAATCTATGATCACAACTAGAAAGCAAGTGAACATGCATGTGTGTATGGAAAAATATAATGACATACAAGATATATATCTAACATGTGTAATAAAGTGTACATGTAACAAGTAAATGTAAGCAAGACTAAATGCGACCAAGATATGCAGTATGTTATGGAGTGTAGATGGAATGGAATGTAGAGTGAGTGTGATAGGAGTCGCATGCCCCCGAGTGAGTTTGGATGAGTATGTATGAGATGAAGTTCATTTATACATGCCCCTCGATAGTCAAGAATGAACCATAGAACAAGAGTGCGTCATTAGGAAATGGTTTGAATTGTGTGTACTAAAAATATGTGATCATCAAAGTGCAAAGCATAGAGTGTAAGCATGTGAGTGAATGAGTGAGTGATGTGAGGTCCATTTGATATGTATACCCTTAGTAGTTGAGTATGGATTATGGAACTAGAGCGTGTCATAGGGCAATGACTATAGCGTATAAAAGTAGATGTCAAAAAGATAGGTCATGAATGCGTAGAGTAGATGCTACGTGAGAAATATATGAATGCGGGGGTGTGAAGTGTGTAGTATGTGTAATGTGTAGTGTAGTAGTGTAACATGTAGTGTGTGAGGTTCATGTGTATAATATGCCCTCAACAATCAAGTGTGAACCATAACACGAGAGTGCATCATCGGGTAATAATGATATGAGAGTGTATCAAGATGTGTATGTTGTATGTGAAAGTCTAGATGTGAAGTGATGAGAAAATAAGACACTTGTTGATGTTAGGGGGAGAAATGGGTGTGATATCCCCAAGTGTGTGATGATGATTATGTTATCCGATGAAAGTAAAGGATGAGGTTCCTACACCCGATGTTGGCGAAGATGAAGGTGTGTGAACATGCTCTAAGAATGGTGGTATATGAGATAGACGTTGTGCAAGTGAATGAAGCCTATATGCATGTGATTGATGAGTATACTCAGGAGAGGTGATGGCACCTTTATGTAAAAAACCTATGTGTAGGTGATGGAGACCTATGTGAAGAAAAATGAGGTGATGAACACCTATGTGGAGTGAAACGAGGTGGTGAAGTATGCCTAGATAAAGGAGTTATCCTAGTGATGGACCTAGATTGATGTGATGGACTAGAATATCGATGAGACCATGTAGGCCATGTGCGAATAGGTGAGCTAGGAGTATTTTATGCTTTTTTTTTATAGTTTGGGGATTTAGATGCTCTAGTTGATGCAATGGAAACCTTAAGAGGAGGTTGCGGCCATGGAGTGGATGGTGGAATGCCATTGATAGAGATGACTTGGTTGTTGTGAATGAATTTCAAACGCAAGTGATTCATGGATATGATAGACTAAGATCTGTGAATCCAATTGAGGCCTAAGAGCATGTCACACCCTTAAATTGCTGGTGCCACAAGAAAAGGTACAAGCATGGTGAGAGGACCAAAAATGACTTGAATCTTGACAACCCCATATGAGTTAGGGATTGGATATGAAATTTTCAAGAGTGGATAGCCAATAGCAACAAGAAGTGCAATAGAACACACACTGATATGCCATGATGGATCAACTTTAGTGTTATTTATAGAAATGGATCTGATAGAAGCACTAATGTGCAAGTGATCAGAAGAGAATGTAACATGATAGTCATGAGTGGAAAAAGTAATAAGCGGTGGGAATGTATCAATATGAGAAACTAGGAAATAAAGAGCCCCCGATGTAGGTGGAGGCAGCATCATGATATATGTATGATTAGTTTAGGATTCAACCACTTTTTTATCATGTTTAGTAGAGGATTGTTAAAAGATATTGAGCTTGTGATTTTCATTGATAGGGTGCAGAAGCCGTAGGCTCTGAAGCTCAAGTGCATTATTATTGATCAAATCTTGAATGAGATTATGAAGTTTGAAAAACAATATGTAGAATTTCCAATGCATTGATGATAGTCACATCTAAGTTTTTCATCATAATTATGAACTTTAGTGAAATATGGATTTAAATTAAGTGGAGGAATAAGTGTAATAAGGTTTCTCTCGACAAGTTGTGGAAGTAAAATATGTGGAGTGACAATTAATTTTATATATGTACGCTTAGGTGGTTGCCATTGAAGTTATTTAGTGTTAGATACAATGTTGACAATGATTTTACTTTAGTAGGTTTGGTTGATGGCTTGAAAGTTGATTTACTTTGAAATCACATAGAAGGTGAAGCTTTCTCCGATACTTAAGCTTTCCTATAGATAAGAGTTTAGTTTCATGTAGCTTAAGAGTATGACATAGTTGATCAAATGATGGAGATGTATCAAAGAGAACACTCTCCTAGAGAGGCGGTAATAGAATTTGAATGAAATAAATCTTGAAGCTCAGAGTCCACAAGTACATTAGACATCTTAGCTAAGTTATTTTTGTATTGTAAGACATAATCCACTGCTAGTGTTCATTAGATTTTTGTTTAAGTTGTGCGAGTTGAGCATATGATATCTTAGAGCCAATATTGATAGAGAAATGAGTGAGAAAAGTGTTGGTGAAAGATGTTACTGAGTGGACAGGTAGGTCATAGAACCAACACATCACATAATCTTGGAAGCTTCAAGGAAAAAGCTTTGCAACAAAAGTATGATCATATCCACATAGTCTAGGCATGCTACATGAAAATCTCAAGATGTTCTTGAGGGTTTCCATGGAATTTGAAAGTTAGCAACTTAGGGGTGAAAAAATTGAGAGGAAACAAATAAGCGGAGATAACAGGTGCGAAAGGAGTGTGAAGGAGTGGAGTGGAATCCAAAGATGATGATGCTCGAGAAGTATCCAATTGAAGTTGACAAACTTGTGTCTGTAGATCCTACTATAAAAAAGTTAAATTAGGAGTATTCAAAGAAGATCCAAGCTGTGCATTGGGAGTATTAGATTGAATGATGGGGGTGGTAGTAGTAGGAATGGAAACTATAATATTAAGGGTTAAGTGGAGGCCACGAAAAACCAAAGAAGAACCTACAAGAGGTGTTGAAGCAACATCACAAGTATTTTTAGCAATAATCAAAGCACAAAGAATATGCGAAGATGTTTAGGATTATCACACAAATCTTTTCAAAAATTTGTGAGTTTGTCTAATTATTCTTTATCAACATTGGTATCCTCATCATATGATTGTTAACTATAAGATGTTTCAGTTCTTTAAGAGAAACATTACGAGAATTGGTAAAGGGGTTTTTAGTTTTAGCCATTGATGTAGAAATATTAACCATTGATTTAGAGACCTTGTGGGAAATGGAGGAAGCTCAAGATGCTCAAAAGACCCAAAACAACCACTATAGGTGACAAAAAAGAAGAAAAAACCCGAAAGAAGGTGGATTCAAGTAACAAGTTTACCAAAATGATTAAGCAAAATATGGATAAATGCTATAAAAATGCTCAATCTGATTGCTATTGAGCAAATGAAATGATTAATCAATAAAGTACATAAAGTAACCCAATTAATATAATCTAGAAAATATTGAAACCCTAGTTGTAAAAAGGATAGAATGAGTTAGCTAGTTCTCATAGATCCCGAAGGTGAAATGGAAAAATGGAAAATATGAAGCACAAAATGTCACAAAGAAGCTTAGAAAAATATAGATCTAGGGCCTAGAATATGGGATTGGGGCACCTACAGTGCCTGACCTAATTGAGGTGCCTATGACTATGAAAATGCTTAGAAAGCCATCTTTTTCTTGGTCATAAGGTGCTCATTGTCCTTCGCATTTAGTCGTTGAAATCTACAATGAAATAATGACCTGTAAAACCCTCAAAGAGACATCAAATCCTAAAAAAGAAAGATGCAAAATGAGGGGTCATACTTGTCCTCAACTTTCAAACAAGTGATCTTACGACTGAGTGTTGTACTACATTTTAGACCCAATTTAGTTCTAGGTGTGTGTGTGTGTGTGTGTGTGTGTGGTGTGAAATCATGCCCTAGTAGCGTATCACACTTGATAGTGAGAAAAGTAGCTAGATGTAGAGAAATGTAATAGATGTGTGCATGGAATAGAATATACTCCCCTCCTATGAAGTGTATGTAGAATAATGTAATCCCTTTCCCTTGAATGGATGCTAGAATGGATGCTTGAATGCTCTTGAGCATCCATTGGATGCAACCACGTTAGTGATAGCTAATGCTTAGTGCTTGGTCCCTTATTATGATCACATAACTTTATATTTATATGATTCCCTTTCTTGAATTTCATAATTAACCCCGAAAAGGTTGACTACCAAAAATATAAGATGCTCAAACGACTAGAAATGACCCAAAAGATGTGAAAAAAGTATAAAGAGGTCGGGGTGCTTAGAGGGGATGGGGGTGCCCAAGCGCTAGTATCTTGGCTAGGTGTTGGTGTCTAGAATGAGAAATGTTGAGGTATGAAAATATAAACTGAGCTATAAAGAGTATAAGACCAAAAGTAGCAATAGAAAGAAAACAAAGATGGCCAAAGACATGGGTTGATTAGTACTTTTCTTACTTAGGAATCATATGAATAATAATATGTAATCAGGACTAGATAATTACCCAAAGTGCGCATTTGTGTTTACATACACTCTTGCATGATTCGCTCTCCTACCGTAAGGTGAGTGGTCAATCATCCCATGCTACACAAACACACCTTATTGTAATCAACACACTACTTATAAAGTGTTGTAAACATGGGGTTATCATTGTTCTTGGGTGTTATATTACAGAAGACACATTCTTGGCCGAGTCGATGTCTTGTAACCTTGTACGTATCCACACACCCTCCTTTTCATGAACTGTGCACTTCTTTCAAATGCACCATGGAGGATGCTCTTTCTAGACTTGAGCATCGCAGGATCGCTTTACAACCTCTCGCCACTTCTTCTTAGTAGAGATAACTATACATCATGGTGTGCTTCTATGGAACACTACTTTTCTCAAGAAGACCCTTTCTTCCTTTGTGGGGTGATTTCTTGGACCCAATGATCTTTATCTTCTTGAAGAATACCAAACATGTGACCATGTTGTTGGTCATTTTATGTTACATGTTTTCAGACCTCTTTGCTTTCATGTGGCGGAGACTCAGATTATCCCCACACAATCTGAGCATCTTTAGTCCTTGTTTGGAGACCCTTCGGATAATTCTGCGATACGATTGTCTCCTCTTCCTCTTCATGTGATGACAGTTCTATTGACATAGACTTTCTTGTTTCTTTCCTTGATCACGAGGATTGTGGTTCTAGTTCTAATGACGAGAGTACTACTGAGGAATCCTCTCCTCTTTCTATCGACCACATTCTAGAGTATGCTGACAATCCTCCCTTCCCATTGGACATCAGGAAGTCTTATTTCGAGATGTATACCATTATTACATCAGCCTCTTTTCCACTTCCGGTGTGTGAGGCCTTTTCCACTCCTCCTCCTTTAGTTGATTATTTATACATGTCTGATATCACTCTTCTATTTTTCGAGCCACCCTCTTGGGATTAGTATCTGCCAGACCCCGTAATCTCTTTGTAGTGCCTACTTGTGATGCACTACAAGGAGATTCTCATTATTATACAGGTGTTTTAGAGGATTCCTTCATGTCCTTTTTGGGAGTGCCCCTTCTGGGACTCTTATCACTTCCACCTTTTTGAAGACCATCATTGATCCAACCTTACTTGTGGATCCTCTTTCTATTGTGGAGGTTTTGAATTCCCTTCACTTCGCTTGGACATCCTTTTAGTGGATGTTCCTCCTTCACACTCTGATAGTTCTACACTTATGGCATTACCTTTGGTTATTGTGCACTCATTTTCTAGACCTATGTCACATTTCCATGGACCAGATTCATAGTTATTCATACTATTGCCTTCGGTTTCCTTCGTAGAGTGGGCATACTTCCAATACTCCATTTATTTCCTTCCTAAGGGTAGACACACTATTTGGTGTGGTTGGTTATTCTTCAATCCATACACCGAGGACCACATCATTGAAAATATTCTTGGAGACTTCCTAGAGTTACAGAGTTCGGATCCATCTATGGCTTCTTTTGCAGGTCCCTTTTGTCTCCTTTCTCTCCTCTCTTCTTCTTCTTCCAGAGAGATTACAATTTGTACATGGGTGCCTTGTTAGGTCTCGGTTTAAGGACCCATTTGAGGTATCTTTCTTAAATTGTTAGGGAATTTTTCATCTCTTATTGTGGATGTTTTTCCCATCGGGGTTTCCTCTGTTACTTGATTTCCTTGTTGTTCATGGGTGCCTCATATTACTTAGTAGCTAGAACCCATTTATCATTTTTGACTTGCCACCTCATCCTAAGTTACGATGAAAGGAGTGTGTTGGTGTGTGTATATTTTACATCACGTGGTGAGTCATATCACTTAGGTATTAGGTTTTGTAGGGGTTATGACAGATTCCGTTGTGTCATAAGTGTTAGTGTGTGTTAATGTGTCATACGGGAGTTACTTTCCATTCGAGGAATGTAACTCCTCTTCTCCACTTGAGGAGGTATGATTACATAAACTAGGGGTTATACAATACCCCTTATTTGTATCCCTTTTTCTTTTAGATCTATGAGGTGAATGAGATGTGACCGTTTCTCTTTTCTTTGCATGTACATTCATGGTTGATGCTCTCTCCCCCATGAAAAATTGATCACGATACCGAAGTGAAACTTGGTTGATGTTGACATTATCCCACATGATCCTTGTGTTTTCACATTTTTGATTTTTTCTTTAGTATTGTATATGATCTATTGGTGCATGGGGGCTTGCCCCAGCAACGATTGTATTTTGTAACTTATGATTTTGACTATATATATATATGCATGTTGGTATCATATTTGGCATTGATGTGCATTTGCAGAGTATGCCATGGTTATGATTTGCACTTGGTAGGGATTTTTTTAGTAAGATTCTCTATGCATTGTTGGAATGGTTGATTATATATTGTTGATTTTTGAAATTTGTTACGATGCAGAAATAATTGCTAAGTAATGGATTGAATAATAATTGCATATGAATAAGAGTGAATAATATAACATATGGTAAATAGAGATGTATAAATGAGATGCAATGTGGTGGATAAATGGAAATGGTAACATGATTTAGATAAGATAAAAGAATGAACTAATAGTGCATGGATAATTGTATAATGAGGAGATGTAAACTAATGTTTGTAATCATATGTGATTAGGATGAAGCGGGGCGGGGGGGAGTGATTTCCCTAGTGTGAGAATGAGGTTCATTTTAGTAACAATTCCCTCAATAGTCATGTATGAACCTTAAGAACACAAGTGCATCATCAGGTAATGAGATGGAAATGGATATCATCTACTAGAGGTGAAGTGGCCTATGATGCATAGTAGGAGCATGTGGAACAATAGCAGCATGTGTATAGGTTCCAAATTAGATATCAAAGGAAATGGTGTCAATAATGGGAGGTGTGACAAAGAGAAAGTGCGAAGGTGTTTCTTATAAAGCTAATGAGATGGAGTACCAATGTGTGTAGGGTGAGATGATGTGGCTTATGTGGAATAGGGGAGAGAGAGAGCACTTGTGAGAGTTAGAGCGAAGGAAATGACACCTTTATATTCTAATTGTTATATTCTATCATGGAGAGCATAAAAATCATTGTCATGATGGTCATTGATGCAATGGAAATTGCAAAAGGGCGGTCACGATGGTGGTACACATGATAAAGGGGATGATTCATATTGGGAGGTAAATGGATTAGCTATTTATTAAGTAAGGTACGTAAGACATCATGTGGTTTAATAGTATGTGAAAAGTGCAATGGTTCACGGGTGGGAGGTGGAGACAACTTAGGTGATTGTCGACGCAGTGGTGGAGATGGAAGATGCTTATGTGGAAGAGGAGATGGAAACTGTGGAGGATGGTCATAGATGGGAGAGGAGAGGACTTAGAAGGTGAGTGTGGAGTAGAAGAAGTAGAAGGATGTGTTATAACATGATCCACAATTAAGTCCTTCTCTAAATCAATAACTTTATAACATAAAAGAGTAAATAAATCACATGTATCATATAATAGATTTTATTTTAATGGGGGAATCAAGCCATGAAAAAGATAAATTGCATTTCTAGATCAATAGGCTGAAATAATAACTGATGCATGTAAGAATTAAAGCATAAAATGTAATATAAAATTGGTTATTTATTTCCTTGATGCAAAGAAGGCAAACATTCATATGTAACTTTAGGACCATTGTTAGAAATAAAACGTCTAAGAAAAGCATCCTCCATATCATAATAAGTACTAATAGATCCATTAGGTAAGTGAGTATACCATTGGAGAGCATGATCAACAAGGCTATTATAAAAGGCTTTGAGTAACAATCGATCATTAGAATAAGAATCCATGGCTAAGTGGTAATGTTTTAGATGCAAATAGGGATTGCCTGTGCCATTAAAACATGAGAAATTAGGCATGATGAAACCCTTGGGGAAAGTAGAATTGTGAATCTTCTTAGGAATGAGATTTCCAGAAGGGAATTATTGTCAATGGAGGCATAATAAGCTCTACTCTCAAGGGTAAGGGTATGAACTTGATTTTACAAATTACTAGCATGCATGAGAGAGATGATATCTTGTGAAGGTATGGTTTGAGAAGTGAGAGGCACATTGAGGGGTTGAATCTTGCCATTGTGAGTGATGATGAGAAGTTGAGAAGGGGGAGTGGATGTGGAAGGAGGGGATGGAGGTGTGAGAGGAGGATATGAATGTGGAAGCTCTATGGATGTACTAGGTTTAGGATCATGAGACATAGTAAAAGGTGTATTAGGGTAGGATTACTTTGTCGACAACACGTGTTAGGAAATAATGGATAAAATATGCGAGAATAATACCTCAAATAATTGCAACAATAGAAACTAATATGCGTAAAATATTACGATCTGAAATAAAAGCGCAAAATAAAAATAACACAACACAAAGAGACAATATTTATCGTGGTTCACCCAATTTGGGCTATGTCCACCTAGAATCACTTCCTCGCATTTTATTACAAGCCACCGATCTCTCAATACAATACCTAGATCTGTTTGGAGCTATGCTAAAAAAACTCTACATAATTCACACTCAATTCAAAACACATTTGCAATGTTATTCATACTACCATATGCACAAAACCACATAAGTAGACAATTGCTTAAGCAATTTTACAAAAACACGGTATCAAAACCATGGGCCAAAACCGTCCCATAAACCTATGGGTCAAAAATACCGCCCATATGAGAAAAACACATTTCCCGGTATATCGAGCACATTTCAAGGCCAATTTTTTTTTCTTGGGGGTCAGGCCTCAACCCCCACTACTGGGGGTTGCCGCTCTCGGACCCTTGCTGAGGCTCGGCTTGGCCCCGAACCTCGGTGAGAAAACTATGGAAAGTGTACAATACTCTTAGTGTACTATAGTATTCAACACTTTCTCACATGACAACAGGCTCCACAACCTAAAAATATCCCACTTGGAGACTAGTTTTCCTTTGGGAAAGCTTCTTAACCCTTCACTAGTTTCTATGAAGACCAACCAAAGCTGAAAATAACTTCACTTTTTCCCTTGTGACCACCTTGGTCATCATGTCTTTAGGATTTATACTGGTATGAATCTTCTCCAGCTTGAACTTCTCTTCCTCTAAGGTTGTCTTGATGAACTGGTACCTTAACTGTATATGCTTTGTCTAGAGTGGAAAGCGAGTTCTTAGCTAGGTGTAAAGCACTCGACTATCACTATGCGCAACTTTCCTTCCTCTTGCTTATGCCCTAAATCCTCAAGAAATTTATATAACCAAATCATTTCTTTACTTGCCTCTATGGCAGCAACATACTCAGCCTCCGTGGTTGACAAATCCACCAGCTTCTGTAGTCGTGAAATCCAGCTCATTGTTGTCCCACCTACAGTGTAAATATAACATGTCATGCTCCTCCTGTTGTCTACATCTCCAGCCATATCTAAATCTATATAACCACTCAAAGTGGTGTCTGATCTATTTTAGCACAAAAATGTCCCCACGGCCCCTCTCAAATACCGAAGGATCCACTTTATCGCCTACCAATTATCTCTACCTGGATCACTCATAAATCTACTCACCACTCCCACTGCATGGGCAATATCAGGCCTGGTGCACACCATGGCGTACATAAAAATGCCAACCGCTGATGAGTAAGGTACCTTGGACATCTGGTTTCTCTCCTGATTTGTCTTGGGATAGTTCTCCTTTGATAACTTAAAATGGCCTACCAAAGGAGTCCCAACTGGTTTAGCATCCTACATATTAAACCTCTCCAAGAACTTCTTAATGTACTCTTCCTGAGATAAAGTCATCTTCTGTTCCTTCCTATCCCGAGATATCATCATACCAAGTATTTGTTTGGATTCCCCCAAATCCTTCATAGCAAAGGATTCACTTAGCTGCTTCTTGAGTAGTTTTTTTTCTTGCATGTTTTTACCTACAACCAACATGTCATCCACATACAAACACATGATAATATAACTGCCATCCTCAAATTTTTTTGTATACACACAATGGTTAGAATGGCATCTAATATAACCTTGCTACATCATGAAGCTATCAAATTTCTTATACCATTGACGTGGAGCTTGTTTCAAGCTATACAAGCTCTTCTTCGGTTTGCACACACCATCTCCTCTTTACCTTTGACCTCATAGCCCTCCTGGCCGCATGCATATATAGATCCTCCTTCAAATCACCATGGAGAAATGTAGTATTTACATCAAGCTGATCTAATTGTAAGTCTTCTCGCTGCAACTATTCCAAGAATAATTCTAATCGAAGTCATTTTTACTACAGAGAAAAAAATCTCATCAAAATTTATACCTTTTTTTTTGTGCAAACCCCTTGACCACCAACCGGGTCTTGTATATTTTCTTTCCTCCTTCTTCATCTTTGACTCTGTACACCCACTTGTTATGTAATGCTCTTTTGTCTTTGGGTAGCTTCACCAAATCCCATGTTTGGTTCTCCATGAGAGCTCGATGCTCCTCATCCATGGCTTACTCCCACTTCTTCTTGTCATCTACCTGCATTGCTTCATCAAAGCTCTCTGGCTCTCTAATGTCAGTGAGTAATAAATAATAAAGAGAAGGAGAAAAACGTTCAGGTTATCTTCTTACCCTATAAGACCTCCTTAATATAGGAGTTTGGGGTTCCTGTTGAGGAGGTTCCCGAATTGATTCATGTGTCACTTTCCCATCCTGAAGATCCTCTACCGCTGCATATTATTTCTTGGATTCTTCCCCTGTTCCTACAAATCCCGCTTATATATGAATTCCTTATTAAAGACCACATCCCTAGATCAAATTATTTTCTTATCCTTAATACTCCAACATTTATATCCAAAGTCATCACCGCTATAACCAATGAAAGTAAATTTTTCTAATTTAGCCTCTAGCTTGGTCCTATCATCCTTGTTTATATTGACAAACACCTCACATTCAAAGAATCTAAGAAATGAATAATCAACTTTCTTACCATACCAAATCTCCTTAGGTATGGCTCCATCCAAGGCACTTGAGGGTCCTCTATTTATTAAGTACACAAATGTGCTCACCGCTTCTCGCCTAAAAAGAAAGAGGTAGTCCTACATGTAACCTCATATTCCTAAAGACGTTCCATTATTATTATGTTCATCCTTTCTCGACACCCCATTCTCATGCGGAGTTCCTAGAACCGTCTTTTTGCTTGGGATTTCATTCTTAGAACAATAATCATCAAATTCATTGCTGTAATACTCCCTCCATTATCTAACCCGAGAAATTTTAGCTTAAGACCTATTTCATTCTCTACCAAGGCTTTCCATTTAACAAAAGTGTCAAATACATCAGATTTGTTTCTAATTGTAGACACCTATAATTTATCTTGAGCAATTTAAACACTTAAATTATGCTAATTATACCCTTTCCTACAAATTGATGACATAACGTCAATATCACACATTTTCTATTCTATCATTGTTAATTAATTACATTACGCTAGTTAATTAACTCTTCTATCCAACCAATGCACCAATTGATGACCTTCTGTTAATCAGTTCCCCTTTATATCTAGATTAATTAATTATTTCTAATTAATTAAGCTCCACTTTCTATCTATATTATTTCTAATTAATTAATCCCCCTTTCTATCTAGACTAATTAATTAGCTTCCTCTTCCATTCAGTCAATGGATCATCATTTGTTTGATTAAATCCCTCTCATAGTCTAAATCATGCTAATTATTCCTCTAAAAATCTTCTATAAGCTTGCACACCTATTAATTAATCACTTTGATTAATTAATAAGGCCCTTCAAACCCCATGGGTCACTAAAGGACAAACTAAACTCTCCTAGGGTTGACTCAACCCTTTCTAAACCTCTCTTATCCACAACTAACCCAACCTCTCCATTTATCCCACATGAAGGAGGATGTAGAGATTCTTCTATCCATTGGGCTATATAAAGAGCCCTCCTCCTACCTTTACACTTACACCTACTTCTTGATAAGCAAAAGTGAGCATATAGTAAATACACTATAGCCATTTTTGTCATCTTTGAGCATTTCTCCATTAGAGTGGAGCTAATCATCATCCTTTTGCATTCAAACAATCAAGTTAGTGTTGTGAAGAAAAATGGAGTTAATCAAGAAAGGCCTAATAAGCCATGGCTTGATGAACCTCCATCTTTGATCATCTTAGATCAAGCAACCACTATCTCCTTTTGATAGCTAAAAGATCTACATAGGTCTAGTTTATTGATTTAGCTTTCCAAAGAGTAGAGAAATAAATGTTAGTATGTTAGCTTGAGGTTTATTTTCAAGATTCTAATGCATAGTATTGATGTTTATTACTTGTTTAGATCTTAGCATGATGATGTATTGATATTGATTTAGCTTTGTTATAGGACTACTAGGTGTTAGTTCTAATCTTTCTTGACTTAGCTAAACAAATTCATGCATACACGAATACAATAAACCCAAACTTTCCTTGTTGCATCATCAATAAAAGTAACATAATAACTTGAACCCCCAAGAGATGACACCTGAGCTGACCCCCACACATCAGAATGCACCAACTCTAACTTAATCTCTTTCTTTGTAGGTCTAACCTTGAGAAACTTTACTCGCTTCTGTTTCCCATATATGCAGTCCTCACAAAAATCCAAACTCATTTACGTATATCTAGGAAAATCCTTCTTTATGATCTCCATTCGCTTATGGCTCATATGAATGATCCCATAGTGACACAATGTTGTATCTACTTTTGAAGCCACAAGATTACAAACATTAGTGCTATATGTGGTTAAATACAAGGTTCCAACCTTCTTACCTCTTGCCACCACAAGAGCACCCTTGGTAACCTTCCAAGAGTCCACTATAAATATCACAATACAACCATCACTTCCCAACTAGCCCGCTAATATCAGATTTCATTTTAAAGTAGGCACATGTCTAACATCCTTCAATAGACATGTATTCCCATTTTGCATCTTAACTCGAACAAATCCTTTTCCAACTATACTGCAAGGCTCATCATCACTAAGAAAAATATGCCCAAAATCCCCTTGAACATAATCAATAAAATAACGCCTATGTGGAGTAGCATGGAAAGAAGCCCCAAATCTAAAAAAACCCAGATTTAACAATATTATGCAAAGAAAGAATCAAAGCATCCGACATACATTACTTGTTGCCCCATTCCTCCTTATTTTCTTCCCGTTGTTTCTTCTTGTCCCGAAGCTCCCAATAGTCCTTCTTTACATGCCTGCACTTTCCACAATGTCATCATACTATCCTCGCTTTTAGATTTTGACCTTGCTTGATCTTTCAATTTTCCACGGCTTTCTATATTCTTCTGTCTCCCTCTAGTTTCCATTGTCAAAGTATTCCCTGAAGTAGAAGATTCCCGGATCTTTTTCTTCGCATTTCCTCGCTTAGAATCACCCCTACAACATCCTCAAACTTCAAATTTGAGTTAGCTGGAACCAATTTTCTTACCGCCATTACTAGGCTATTCCAACTCCCAGGTAAAGAGCACATAATTAATAAATCCCTAAATTATTCATCAAATTCTATTGTAACTGAAGCTAACATATTTACAACCGTATTAAAATTATTTAAATGATATGCTACCAAACCATTCTCGACATCTTCATCTTAAACACATTTTTCATTAAAAATATCTTATTAGAGGCAGAGGGGTTTACCTACAACTTCCCTAATGCATCCATCGGTTCTTTTGTAGTCTTTTCCTTTGAAACATTAAATAATACCAAAGATGCAAGACACAGCTAGATTGTCCCAAGTGCCTTCCTATCCAACAAATCCCATTTTACATCCGTCATGCTCGAGGGTTTGTTCACCTTCTCAGACAACGAAATATAAAGATCCTTTTGATAAAGGTAATCTTCCATCTGCATCTTCCAAAGACTGAAATTTTTCCCGTTAAATTTATCAACTCTTGATCTTCCATCATCTGCGCATAGGTCCCACTCAAGTTAAAAATTTCCTTGTAATTCAACACTTCAAAAAACCAAACCAGGATTGATACAAATAGTTAGGAAATAATGGATAAAATATGCGGAACAATCCCTCACAAAATCATAACAAAGAGAAATTAATATGCGAGAAAATATTATAGATCTGAAATAAAATTACGAATAAAAATAACACAACACAAAGAGACAAGATTTAACGCGGTTCACCCAATTTGGGCTACGTTCACTAAGAATAACTTGCTCAGATGTTATTACAAGCTACCGGTCTCTTAATACAATACCCAGATCTATTTGAAGCTGTGCTCAACAAACTCTACAAAATTCACACCCGAATTCAAAACACATCCGCAACGTTACATACATACTACCATATACACAAAACCACATAAGTAGAAAAATGCTTAAGCGGCTTTTACAAAAACTATGGTTATCAAAAGCATGGGCCAAAACCGTCCCATAAACCCATGGGTCAAAAATACCGCCCATATGAGAAAAGCACGTTTCTGGTATATTAGGCACATTTCAAGGCCAATTTTTTTCTGGGGCTACACCCCTAAACCCATGCTACCGGGGCTGTGCGCTCCCGAACCCTCACTCGGGGCCTAGCCCATCCCTCGAATCCCAGTGAGACAACCATGTGCAAATTTTACAATACTCTTAGTGTACAGCCTTGAACACTTTCTCATATGAAAATAAGCTCCACAATCTAACAACATGACCATCTTTGGAAATAACTTCAAAAGTAGAAGAAAGAGGAGGTGTAGATTCACATTCAAAAAATTTTAATGGAAGAAACATCAACATTAACATGTGTAGTATCATTATCGAATCAAATTCACTATTATTCATATTTTTGTAGCAAGAAGGATTTCATCAAGATTATCATCAACATATAAAGAATTTGTAGGAGTGTTAGCATTAGATTTATCATGGAAATCATTGGAAACAATTTTAGAAGTAAGAATGGTAGGAGAGATAGATTCACATTCAACTTGACTAATAACAGAAACATCGTTATCCATATTTACATTTTCATTATCATAAGTAGAGTCATTAGCATCCATGTTTTCACAAGCAAGAACCTCATCATGCAAAGAATATATATTAATGCTATCATTTTCCATAGTACAAGGAGAGGAGGATGGAGGATCATTTGTGGCTACGGTAGATGAGGGAGAACATGTGGAAATTTTTTGGTTAGGGGAAACTATGAAAATTAGGGGTTTGGAAACCAACAGAAGAGAGTTTTGGAAGTCAAGGAGTTGTTGGAGGACTTTTGGATCATATTGAGGATTGTGGATGAGGTTATGAAATTCATATTCTTCAGTGGTATTGGAAAATACTGGTTACATGTGCATATAGGTCATATCATGATTTGGATATGGGTACTTTTTTATCCATGAGGGTTTGGGATCCTAGGAAAGGAGTTTGAATAAGAGTGGGGTTCACCAAATGATTTAATATAAATTGAATTAAATCTATATTTCATAGTAACTAATGTAACAAGGAATATAAATGATAATATACAACAATATGCAAGTGCTTAGTACTCAACAGTGAAAAATTCTAAGAAAATGAGAGAGATGGATGACTTAGTTGGTTCCCATGTAATCTTGAGGTAGTCAGGACGGTGTATTTGCTAAATCTAACTAGGAATGATGTCACAGTGGCTGACTGAGAGTTATGGGATTCTACAATGTGTAGTACAAGAGTGCCCACAGGAGTACATGAGTACCCACGTGTGTTAGCATTTGTTCTAGGCGCTAGTGTCTGTGTGAATATTCAAGATCTACTACTTTTTTTGGGTTTGAGGGTCTTCGCTCCAATATTTGTTTTATCGCTTGAATTTTCTCGTCGTGGTTTCGATAAAACATGTAACATCCAAAAAACCTAGCTATCTACACAAGCTCATAAACACATTAGGTCTAAATAAAAATATGCATAGTGAAGTCGACCGACCTGATGGTCACCCGACGAGTGAACTTCAAGATCAAGACTTTGCACTACATTTCAAATTTGATGTTGTTTTGTGTGCTTATGTGTGAAATAATGTCCTTAGGTTTTCCTCATGCCAATGACACCAAGATAGTGGGATATAACTATCTTTGATGCAAATGTGTGGTATGGAATTCAACACTTCCCCTTCCTATGCAGTGTATGTAGCCCAAAATGTAGTCCCTTTTATAATAGTGATAATATGTAGATGTGATAGCCCCTTTGAATTTCCAACTAGAATAATAGTGTGTATGTTGTGTATATATATGAATCTCTTGTTTGAATTTCGACACTAGTGACACAAAAGGTCGACTATGAACACGGGATAAGGATAAGAAAAGTGAAAAGGCCAACCACAAATGTCAAAATGTGTAAAAAGAATAAACAAGACAAAATGCCCAAACCGAACACAAGCGCCTAGGTGCTAGTGTCCAAAGTGGACGCTTGTGTCCTAAGATAAATGATGACAAATGTGAATAGACAGAAAAATATGGATCTGTGTGACCTAACTAGGAGTGGACATAGAAATGACAGATGTAGAAGAGAGTTACAGTAAAAAGAAATCAAAGACATAGATGGACAAGAGATAATGTCCCTAGCGAATACTTTTCTTATAGTAATATGTGCGTGATTTTGTGTATACAACAAAAAAGCAAAATAAAATAAAAAATAATATGAAGTTGCACCTGAATAGTTATTTTATGTTTCTTGGGCATGGAACACAAATACGTCTCCTTATTCTTTGTATCAACACCAATAGAAGAAAACAATGCATCCTTCTTCTTCTTAAAGAAAATTGACATCTTCTTAACATCTTTCTGGGTCTCTGTAGGATGCCCTCCAAACTGGGTTCGGGAAAAGAATGAGTATCTCTAAGTATCCCATCATGGGATTTTTCATGTAGAGGCTCTATTAAATGTATGATTATCCAATCCCTAAGATCTAACTTAGGAGGATCTGATTCAAGGAAATCCAAAAATGATAAATCAACAATAAATTTAAAATTGAAGAAAATGACATGAAAAACTACTCTGTTAAAGAAAAATTAATATTTTCCAACTAAGAGAAAAGTCGATTCACGAGTTAAATGCGGCCCCTGATAAAATATCTTTGACAGTTTTCGTCGACGTGTAAAGAATCCTACGGAAGTTTCTTGACTTAATTTGTTTGATTAAAAGTTTCTACTCAAACCCAATGTAAAGGAAGACGCGAATCATACCTATCATTTGCAGCCTTGTATACTATTCCAAACAATTTTCCAAATTGTCACACAACATGTACAAAAATATACTGCTCAGATTTATCAGAGGATGTTGATGCGGTCAACAAAATATACAATCTAGATTTTTTTATGCATCCTAACGTAGTCAGAGGGGGCAAGAGGGCAAGTTTCTAGATGTGAAAATGCCTTTCAACATAATTATAAGTTTACATGGAGAGACCACCTTTAATTCTGGCTAGGCGGTGATTTTTTGGACAAAGAATATCAATGTATATGTTTATTATATTTTTACACAGAAAATTATCACTGTAAATACCACCTCCAGAAAACTCCAAGGCAACCTTCTCCTCTCAATACGTACGTACATATTTTAATTTATTCACACATTGGTAGCTTCAAGAATTACTAACACTGTTACCCAACCTAAACTGATTGTATACTGATATATGCTTTTACCCAACCGACTGTATACTCAAGCTTTATGTATTTACATTAAGCATATATACAGTCGTATCTACATTCACCATCTAAACTGAAGAAACATGCTTGTGACAAATAAAAGTATCTTTTTTACATTGGATTTAAGAGACCTATACATTTTTAACTACTGAGAGGGGCCTTGTGAGGAATTCCCTTTCTCCTCCTCCTATGGTTGATCACCGTTGGCGGTGTTATAGGAGAAACGTTGTGAAAACTATCATTATTAGTATTGGGGTTGTTGTAATGAAAATTGATAGCAACATCATCATTGAATGTGAACTCTGGATAAGATGGTGATGCGTAAGTCGACGTAATCTATGTTGCATTGATATTATCCTCTGTAAAATGGTGGAATAAGTTCTTGGCTAATCTCGACCTCTTGTGGGTTGAAGAATATAAAAATTATAATGCCCATGCTCACATAATCATGGTGTCTATATCTCTCAGATGCCTTGCTTACAGAATGAATCCAACTGCAAAAATTTATAGTCTGATTAAAAACCCAAATCATTCGTTTCAATAAATGAAGAACATGACAAGTTTCTAAGTAAAGTCGACAAACTACAAAATTTAAAGTCTCATTAAATGCCCAATTCCTTCATTTATTAGTGATGGGTTTCAAAATTCTAATTAAATCCTACCATTTTCAAAGTTCAATGTCTGATTGCGTCACTTATGGTGGGTTTATATATTCTAATTATAATGTGGAAACTACAAAATTTATGCTCTTATCAAACACAGTTCACAAACAAAATGGGGTAAATACCTTGCAACTAAGCAAGCAAAACTGAAATGAATCTAGGAGACTCCGAGCGCAAATCTCACAGGTGTTTGTGACACCTTTCCTTGGCCTGGGCTGAGGCCTCTCGTTCAAAAAATCAATCCTCACACTGTTTATGATATATGTCTGCACACCGGTTATGTCCAACACCTTCTGAAACTTTGAAACATGAATCACATTATGGTAGGAAGACTGCCTTATCTGCACATTAGATAAAAACCAAAACTTGAGCCTCCTATAGAATTACTTCAAATAAATCCCAGCTGCTGAAATTGGTACACACCTGAACAATGAAATGGTCCCTATGGTGGCCGAGACAATAAGAGAACAATGCACGACCCATACAATCAAGACACTATATATTACATTCACTCTTGCTGGAATCGCCATGGACTTTGCAGGGCACAAAGAAGCTCATCTCTAGTAGAGGCCTCAGTCAAAGAGGTCCAATGTGCTCATTGCACTGCGCTAACATTGGTCCGACCTACCCACCAAAAAAATCGTAATTGCAGCATACCTCAAAGAAATTATCCGCCAGGCCCAGAAAAATCTACCAATCAGATTCATCAGAGGACATTGATACATTCTACAAAATCTATGATCTAAATTTTTATGTGCGTCCTAACACAGTCAGAGGGGGCAATTTTCTACCGGTGAAAACGTCTTTCAGTATAACAAGCATACAAATTTGTGAAAGTTTTTTTAAATTTGATTTCATATTTTTAACTTATGCCTACTATTTTTATCAATATAAAATTAGAAATATATTATTTATTTGGTTTTTTTATTGTTTAAAGTACAATGATGACACTACTTTCCTAGGTAAAAGGTTGTATTTATCATAATAAAAATAAAATAAAAACCTCTACCCTTTTCATATCACATGAAAAATTGTGTTATATATATATATATATATATGGCAAGATATAAATTGCTAAAAGCCAAGAAGTTCCCTTTACATTTTCCCTAGGTTGGCATTTCTCCTTTTTTCCTCTCACACAACCCTAACCCCATCCACCACATGATCCTAATCATAATTTCTTGATCAACAATCGCTTGTGCGTCTCTGTCTACATTCTACCACTTTTTCCCATCTATTGTATTTTCTTCTATATGTATAGCTTGCCTATGTTTCCCTTGATTATTTACAATTTGTTGATTCAAACTTAAAAACATTTTTAGTTTTTGACTATTTTTTTTTCAATATCATCATTGGCGAAGCTTGTTTCATAATGAGACAATGATATATTTTCAACATGTTGATTCATTAGGAAAGTCAAATTATTGTGATCTTAAGTATTGATATTGTCTTTTCTACATTTATATTTTCGACATCATCTCTACAATTTTCTTTAGGAGGCTTTTCTGTGGGATTTATAGTATATTAAAACTTGGTTGGCAAAATTTTTGAACCCACCTTTCATTCCACTCCTCTAAAAAAAACCTAAACTACCAAAAGTTTATTATCATGCCGAAGGAAGGGGTATTAGCTTCAACAAAACATATATTCGTTATTAAGTGACTCAATTAAATTATGGCATGTGTCATTTGATACATTTTCTCTAAAGTTTGGTAGTGAAAAAATATTTTTATCGAAGGAACAATTCCTCTTGTTCCTCGGATATATGATTTTACCGACTTGGCCCAAATCTGTTAAAAAATGACTAACTTATTTTTCAACACTAATCCAACACAAAGGGCAAGGAGGACCAAAATTCAAAGGACTTACCCATGACTTAAAAATTTCAAATTTTTTATCGGTCCATGACAAAAAAATACGAAGAGGTATAGAATCATTATAAATAATTTGAATATAAGGCTTTAAATTGAGATTTATGATTGAAGTATTATGTCTTAATAGATCAGAATCGATTGATAGCTATTTTGATTTGTGCATGACACCTATTGTGATTGAAGAGATATGCTATACCATGTGATGATTAGGGATAGTATTAATAATATTCAACAAACATATTGGAAGAATCATTGGGCATATATAGTGTAAGAAAACTTGTTCTTGGAAAAGATGGAAGGAGATCAACATATGCCTTTGGGAATTTGAGAAGGTATTGCGTAAAATGATGTGCCACGATGGATAAGTTAACTCGAATAGAAGACACATGACCACTATACATTATGAAGATGTATTCTTACTAATGGTTTGATTGTATGCTATATGGAAAATTGCGTGTAGCACTTGGTTGCATATTGATTTAACAAAAAAATATTTATGTTTTATTTTATTAAACCCTAATTACAGAGTAACTGATGTAAACAATGATATACACGTGTTAAGTATAACACAACACAAGAAAATAAACAAGTAAGCATGAAACCCTAAGTAAGAGATATAGAAAGAATGATTTAGCTGATTTATGCTTGATCTGGACTATGAAAACTGTTGAACATGAAGTGAACAATGTTGTAAAATGCTCAGGATAAATTTTGTACTTTGTAGGAATAAGGCGACAATGGCGCCTACAATGAAGACAGGGGCACTGGCATTGAAGACCTCTTTTGAGCACCAATGACTGTGAAAATGGTCATACCCTGATCTTTGTTGTGTCACACAAGTGTCACAAATATTCCATGTAAACCGCCTATGTGTTGCTCTTTGATCACCGAGGGTACCTGTAACTTGTAAAATAGATATCACTTGCAAAATCCCATAAACCACATCAAATCCATAAAAAGAAAGATGTAGAAGGGGAGTTTGAGTGACCCCTACTGTCACCCCGAGAGTGAACTTACAACCGAGCATTGCACTATATCTCAGACTCTATGTAGTTTTGGTGAGTGTGTGTAAGAATCGTGCTCTAGGATGCCCTTGTGTAAGTGCACTTGATAATGGGATGTAGTTAGATGTAAGAATGTAATGAATGTGTGGATGGAATAAATAACTTCCCCTTCCTATGTTGTGTATGCAGAAAATGCATTCCCTTGTCCCTTGAATGGATGCTAGATGGATTCCTTGAAGTGCTTTAGGTGCCTTTGGATGCAAGCTTAGGTGATGATAGTATATGCTTAGTGTTTGGTCCTTAATTTTGAACACATAACTATGTATTTATATGATTCCCTTATTTTAATTTCGTAATTAATAAATGAAAGTGTGACCCATAAGTGAAAAATGTGCCCAAAAGATAAAAGAGACCCAAAAGAAATAAGTAACATGGAAAAGGGTTAGTGGCACCCATAAGGGACAGGGGCGCTTGGCGCCCTATCCTGGCTAAAGCCCTGTGTTTAGAGCCATAAAAGATAAATAAGTAAAATATCGACTGGGCATGGGGTGTGTAATACCAAATAGAAAACAAGAAACATAGAAAAGAGGCCAAGGATAGTCGTCAATTACTAGTTTTCTTTCTTAGGAATAATATGAATACTAATATGTATTTAAGACCTAGAAATGTACCCAAGTGTGTGATTTTATGTCTACATTTCCCCACTTTATGTTGTTGAGTGAATACTCGATAACATAAATTATATAAGAGATGTGTAGCTAATAATCATATAGAGCGTCTGTCTGCGAAATGCATCTTTGAGTGGACAAATGAAGTGTGGAATGATGCAAAAATGAAGCGTGGAAACTAGGAAGAGAAAGTGACCCTAGGGGTATATGCCTATGTATTTCATTGTACCGTGTTGTACCTATTGTTGTTCCTGTGATTTATGCTTCTTGTAAGGATGGACCTACAAAAAGAAGAGAAAAATGTAGTCAAAGTCATGTATATACAAAATCTGAGTAAAACATGTATAAGTATGTAAAAATGTAAAAGTATGTAAAATGGAAAGTGTACACCTGATGTACAAGAGTGTAAAAGGATAGAAAAAGTGTCTTGAAAATACTATGTAGAGTGATTTTTTTGGGTGATCTCACGCTAAGAGTGAGTTTTTTGGGTGATCTCATGCCAAGTGCATGTTTTTGGGCGATCTCACGCCAAGTACAAGTTTTTTGGGTGATATCATGCCAAAGAGAAAGTATTGGGGAGAGAGGTATAATGTTATTATCCTTCCATGAATCTTCCTTGATTTGTTCCAAATGTATTAATTGTTTCAATTAAAATGGAGATTGCATGCATTTTGTTGCTAGAGGATTGCGCATGATATTGTAAAATTACTCTATAAAATATTGTGAGTCAGATGATATGAGAAATTGATTGTATATGCCCCTAGGACATTAACACCCAGAGAAGGACATAGGTGAGAAGGTGCTCCTGTTTGAGCCCAAGCGCTGGTGTCTGCATACTTATGCCGAGGATCCATGTTAGATTTTAGGTCATTCTCAGTAATTGTGTTCATATTATGATTTTGTGTTGTACTATATTGTGCTGTAGCTCAGAGATGATTTATATGGTGATTTGTTCACCTAATGTATGCCCCCTCATTTGGGGTACATGCAACATTGATAGGAGTGTGCGGCCCAAAGAGAGGACCTAATGTTGAAATAGACAACCATGGTGGAATATAGTCATGTAAGGAAAATGTTGCACATGAAGCACCATGAAGCATGTTGGAAATATTAAAAGTATGTCAAAGCATGTATGTGTTTGTGAAAAGTAATGTGCTAGTAAGAATAAGAAGTAGTATACGATGAAATAATAACACCTGTAATGTGTGACAAAGTAATGCCCCTTAATCCTCGGTGAAGTGGTACTGGTAATAGGTATAATGTCAAACATCATCGCAACCTATAAAGAATTGAAAGAGATCCATATTCACTCCAAAAGATCAAGTGAACGCACATGGGTATATAGAAAAGATATTGACATACTAAGTATCATGCTGCATGGGAAATAAAACATACATGTAAGAATGAACAAGCAAGAGTAAGTGCACCTAAGATATGCAATATGCAATGTATGAATGTAATGGAATGGTACATAATGTGAATGTGCATATGGAAGGGGCAAAGCATGCCCCCAACAGATGTGTATGAGTATAAGATGAAGTTCATTTATAAAATACCCCTCAACAATCAAGAATGAACCATAGAATAAGAGTGCGTCATCGGGAAATGGTTTGAAAATGTGCACTAGATAGAATAGAATATGAAGCGTAGAGCATGAAGAGTGAATGTGGTGAGATTCATTTCAAAAATTAGACCCTCAACAGTTGAGTATGAACAAAGGAACTATAGTGTGTCATAGGGTAATGGTGATAAAAGTTGCGTATTAATGAGTATAAGAGTGAATAGATGTAAAACATGGAGCGTAATGTGTATGTGTAGAGACTAGAAAGAATTGGAAATGATTGAAAGGGGGAGGAGGAAAGCATGATGCCCCTAAGTGTGATGAGGATAGAAGGCTATCCAATGATAGTGAAGGGAAAGGGCCCTCCATCCGATGTCCGAGGAGATAAAGGTGCGTGACAATGCTCTAAGATTGATGGTGTATGCGAATAATGATGTACATGTGAAGGAAGCCTATGTGGTAAAAGAGGTGGTGAATACCTATGTGAAGGAGATCTATGAAGTGAAGGAGGTGGTGATCATCTATGTGAAGGGGCTACCCAGGTAGAAAACTTATGCTTTGATGAGATAGACTAGTGGACTTATAAGGATGACAACGTCATAAAGTAGAATGTATGTAAATAGGAGAACTAGGTGAAAAATATGCCTTTGATGTGAGATGTATAAGAGACCCTGAAGATAAAGCTAGTGGAAGAATGTTGTCAAGAGGAGGTAGAGGAAATGGTGTGCATGGTGGAACACCTTTAATAGTGAAAACTTGTTTATTGTGTATGAACTTGAGACACATATGATTCATGGAGGGAATAGCTTGAGTGATGCGGAGCCAAGGGAGACCTAAGAACATGTCACAACATTTGATTGAAGATGCCATAGTGAATGACACAAGCATGGTGAGAGGACCAACTATAATGGGTAGCCTAATGTATCCAAAATAATTAGGAAATGGATATGAAATAACATATATTGGACATTTGATAGCCATAAGAAGTGCAATAGAACACACATTGATAGGATCCTCTGGATAGTTCATGGAAATATTAACAAAGTGTATGAATGAATAAATGCATTGATTTGTAGTGAATCGAAGAGAATGTTACAATAATCATAATCGAAAAATGAAATATATGGTGGTGATGCATCAAAGCATAAGTGACAAGGAAATCAAGGGTTCAAAATGATTTAACGAAAATTATTTATGTTTTATTTTATAAAATCCTAATTACAAAGTAACTGATGTAAACAATGATATATAAGTGTTAAGTACAATATGACGCAAGAAAATAAGCAAGTAAGCATGAAACCCTAAGAAAGAGATATAGAAAGAATGACTTAGCTGATTTACATTTGATCTAGAACTGCTATAGACTAGGAAAACTGGTGAATAGGAAGTGAACAATGTAGTAAATGTTTGGGATAAATTTTGGACTGCAGGAATAAGGCCGGACATGGGTGCCCAAGGTAAAGACAGGGGGCACTTGGGTGTTGAAAACTTCTTCTGGGCACCTATGACCATGAAAATGGTCGAACCCGATCTTAGTTATGTCACACAAGTGTTGCAAATATTTCTTATTAATCACCATGTGTATTGTTATTTGATCGCCGAGGGTACTTGTAACCTGAAAAATAGATATCACCTACAACAGCCCACAAACCACATTAAATTCAAAAATATAAAGATGTAGAATGGGGAGTTAGACTGACCCCAATGGCCACCCCAAGAGTGAACTTACAACCAAGTGATGCACTACATCTTAGACTCCATGTAAATTTGGTGAGTGTGTGTAAGAATCATGCCCTAGGATTCCCTTGTGTAAGTGCACTTAATAACAGTTGTAGCTAGATGTAAGAATGTAATAAAATGCATGGATGGAATAAAGAACTTCCATAACTTATGCTATGTATACAAAAATGCAGTCCCTTGTCCCTTGAATGGATGCTAGATGGATGCCTTGAAGTGCTTTAGGTGCCTTTGGATGCAAGCTTAGGTGATGATAGTATATGCTTAGTTCTTGGTCCTTTATTTTGAACACATAACTATTTATTTATATGATTCCCTTATTTGAATTTCATAATTAACAACTGGAAGGCTGACCCATAAGTGAAAAAGGTGCCTAAAGATAAAAGAGACCCAAAAGAAGCGAGTAAGGTGGAAAAGGGTTAGGGGCACCCAAAGGGGACAAGGGCGCCTGGGCGCTCCTGTCTTGGCTGGGCATTGGTGTCTGAGCCATAAAAGATAAATAAGTAAAATACCGATTGGGATGTGGGGTGTGTAAGGCCAAATAGAAAACAAGAAACAAAGAAAAGAGGCCAAGGACAATTGTCAATTATTAGTTTTCTTGCTTAGGAATCATATGAATGCTAGTATGTATTTAGGACCTAGAAATGTACCCAAGTTTGTAATTTATGTCTAGAAATATAAGATATTATGTTACATACAACCCAATGGGGAGTGATGAAGTTGTTGCAAAATATATAATAATTTTATTTGAAGTATTATATTATTCTTCATCAATAGGCTTGAGATTGAGTTATTGAAAATGATCATCAGACATGTTAGGGTGTTCATAGTCACTGTAATAGTAATCATGATCAAAATCATCTATGTTATCATAATTGACTAGTGAGAAATCAATTTTATCCATGAATTTATGCTAGGTATTGCGTCCATCGGGGATGGGATCCATGGTTATAGGAGAATTTTTAGAAGAAAACTTAGGATTTATCACCCATTTCACACACTGAGGTTATTCGACCAATCACAGATTAGATTTTCAAGCCAATCATGGATTAACTTTGGGCTAGGATTGACATGTGTCATAAATCAAGGTTATCAAGAGATTTACAATTTTATCATACTAGGATATTGAGTTTGAGTGGAGAAAATGTGGAATGAAAACAAGTGTCACTACAAAAAGAAATAAAAAATGGTAAGGTTCCACATTCTCACAAATCTAGGAACTTGAAGACTTGCAGCTTTGGGCAACTCAAATGGAGTGTTTTCTTGAGATTAAGTCACTTGGAAAAATTTGATTTAATATAATTTGAATTAAACCTAAATTTAAGAGTAACGTACTGTAATGAATGATATTAAGGTAATTAAGTAAGGTAAGAAACAAGAAATAAACATTCAACAATGTAAAACCCTAAAAGAAAATGAGAGGAGGAGATGGATTAGTTGATTCTGTGTAATCTGGAGATGATCGTGACAAAGTATATGATGAATCTAGCTAGAAACAACGTAAAAAAAAAAATAGATGAGGGTTTGGAACCCTAGAAATGTTAGGGAAATAAGCTCACATAGGAGGACAGGAGCACTTTAGGTGATAGTGACTAAACTAGGTGCATGTGTTTGCTCGGATGCTCGAGTGTTTTGGTATTTTCTCAGGCCAAAGGAGCTTTGCTATTGATATTATTTTTCACTTGGTTTCACTATCGATAGATAATTATACATGTAACTCCTAAAATAAATGTATACCTGCATATGCCCACAAACCACATTAAATCAAATAAATAAGATGAAGAATAGGCGGTTGGACAAACCCCCGACGGTCACCCGATGAGTGAATTTACGAATGAATGCTGCACTACATCTCAAAATCCATGTAGTCCTCCATGTTTGTGTGTGTAATGATGCTCTAGGTTTCACTTATGCAAGTTTCATGATGATAACATGTTATATCTAGATTACTCAAAGTATGCAAGATGTGTGTGATGAAATAAAATGAACTCCCCTCCTATACTATGTATGCGCATCCCTTGTTCCTTGTATGAATGTGCTAGATGTATGCTTTATAATGATCTTGTGCCTTTGTGCAAGCTTAGGTGATGATAGATAATGTTTATAGTGCTTGGCCCCTTATTTGAGAGAAGTAACTAAGTATATATATGATTCCCTTGTTTGAATTTCGTAATTGACAATTGAAAGGTCAACCCAAAGTGTTAAAAGGTGCCCAAGAAGTGAAAAATACCCAAAAGAGTAAGAAGGAAAAGAGGGACATGAGTGCCTGGGCGCTTCCATCACTCATGTCCCTACTATGCGCTAGTGTCTCGAGGCCATCAAAAGATAAATCACCAAGTGTCACAGAGCAAAGAAGATGTCTAAGGGCAATAAAGTGTAAGAGATAGTAACAAAAAGGCCCAAAAGGAGTTGTTAACCACTACTTTTTTTCTTAGGAATCATGTATACATTAGTATACTTTCAAATCTAGAAATGTACCCAAGTGCATAGATTTTGTGTCTACATAGTCCCTTGTTTTTATGGTTCACCATTTATTTGGATTCATAGGATCTTGGCATAATGGTCAAACCTTTTGAACGCAAGGCCAAGTTCTTGGGTGAAAAAGAAATGATTGATTTATGAGTGACCACATAGTGTGGGGTATCAATTTCCATAGTGGTAGAAGACACATGGTGCAATCACTTGTTGAAGACTTCAAAATAACATGTTAGCATTATCCATTCAATCACATGCTGTTGGGATCACAGAAGTGAAGGGTATAGTGCTTTGTAATACTTTCAAGAATAAGATACATGATAATGTAGACACTTAATGAGATTCTAATGAGTTAATTCAAAATAATAAAAAATAAATTACTAATGAAAATTGCATCTAGATCACCACGTGGACCAAATTTTATGCTAAACAAAGCATATATGTCCCAATGACAGGGTTGGATTCTTTGACCAATCAAATTCTCATATTTCCCAACCAATCAAAATGCTTCAAGATATAAAGAGAATGAGATATAAGGATCCTTATTGACATATGAGATTACATGAAAATGGGTAACTTGTAGAGATTTTGGATCTTTGGGAAGTTAGATGAAAAGTTAAACTAAACACAATGTATAATATTTCAGATCTTTATGTTTACGTGTCTTCGTGTGTTTGAGAAACATATAGTTTGGGGAAAAGACTCGTACATAATAATACAAAATATGAAACTTGAAATAATTGTAATAACTTGGTTATTTTTAGTAATATAATTAAAACAAGAAAATACCAAGACAATTTTAACTAGACATTTGACAAGTGGTCCAATTGGAATAAACCCATATGTTTCAATATTAGAAGCGTGAGCACACCATGGGTATACCAGGGAATAGAAATAATTTGTCTCATTAAAAATTAGAGGGTTGAGTTAATATACATATAGATATACATATCCATGTGTGTGTGTGTGTGTGTGTGTGTGTGTGTGTGTGTGTGTGTGTGTGTGTGTGTGTGTGTGTGTGTGTGTGTGTGTGTGTGTGTGTGTGTGTATGTATATGTATATGTATGTATGTATGTATATATATGTAGACACAAAATCTATGCACTTGGGTACATTTCTAGGTCCTAGAGCATACTATTATATACATGATTCCTAAGAAGAAAACTAGTAATTGAAAATGTCTTTTGAGCCTTTTGATTTGTTTGTTATACTTTTATTGATCTTGCACACCCTACAACCTTGTCGGTATTTGAATAATTTATCTTTTATAGCCTTAGACACTAGTGCCTAGGTGCTCCCGACCTTTATCATCTTTTCTCACTCTTTTGGGTCTCTTTTACATCTTGGGAATCTTTTACACTTTTGGGTCAACCTTTTAGTTGTCAATTATAAAATTCAAACAAGGGAATCATATATATACATAGTTATAGCTCTCAAATAAGGGACCAAGCACTAAACATTACATACTATCACCTAAGCTTGCATCTAAAGGCACAAAATCACTTCAAAGAATCCATCTAACACACTCATTCAAGGGACAAGCTACATCATTTCTGTATACACAACATAGGAGGGGAAGTCTATTCTATTCCATTACACACATTTGCATCTAGAGCATTCTAGATCTAGCCCACTATCATAGTGCAACTTGCACAAGGGCATCCTAGGGCATCATTACACACACTCTCACACAAAACTACATGGAGTTTGAAATGTAGTGTAACACTTAGTACTAAGTTCACTCTTTGGGTGATAGTCGGTCGATCGACTCCACATTTTGCATCTTTTTATTAGATTTGATGTGGTTTGTGGACATGTGTAGGTAGAAAACTTGTTTTGTAGGTTACAGGTACATTCGACAATCAAGGAGTGAAATCATAGTGATAACCAGGATTAATAGCGAATATCCTCTTACATAGAAGAGACCAGATCCTAATCATTCACATAGACATTAGTGCCTGTGCAATCATGTCCTCCCGTGGGGTTCTGTCTAGCACATTTATGAGTTTCAAAACCTCCAACGAGCATTGACGACACTCTTCTCAGTCTATTTCAGCTATTCACCTACCCAGATCACTTCCAGATTACTCGGGAATCAGATAAGTCTCTCTATCTCCCTCTCTTTCTTAGGGTTTTATATTTATACATGCTTATTTGATTACATCTTTACTATGCATTAACATTTGTATATCATACACTACGTAGTTACTCTACAATTATATTTAATTCAATTTATATTAAATCATTTGGTGAACCCCATATCTCAAACCCTACCTTTTGAGAATGCATCGATTCTATCCCCTTCTTCTGAATTCATGGATCAATCTTCTTATCCATCCTATGCTCCAACCAAGATTTCTAGCATGGCCACCATCGTTGTTGATTTTATACAAGTCCGTACTCAACATCCTCCCCGCTTCATTACTCTAATTCCTAATCCAACTATCAATTTAGTCATCACTTGCTGCAACCAGACACCTATAGCTCCACCTATCTCTATCCCACCACCTATTACCTCTTTAGTTCCTACCACCACCTCTAAAGGATATGACATCATTGAGCAACTCAAAAATACACCGACAAAAATCTCTCTTTATGATCTTTTACGAAGTGCACCAGATTATCATCATACCTTAGAGGCCACCCTATGCTCCATACATATTGAAAGTGATAACTCCTTGTTGCATTTACCCTATTAGAAAATTAATGTTCACATGATTATTGATATTTACCAAAAGGTAAATAGTAATTAGTTAGTTGTTAACCGTATGGTTAATATAGTAAGATTGTTGATATTATATTGTTAGGAATAACAATATAATGTCACATATAGTTTATTGGTTAGTATTACGGGTTATTTGTTGTAACACCTCCCTATTTTCTAGGAGGTTGTTTTGGCTATCTCTATGGCTATATAATAGCCATGTATTGTGTGTTTGAAATATAGAATGGAATATTATGTTGTGTGAGAAATTATTTTGTTATTTTCCATGATGGTCTGAATCTAGCTCTAGATTTGGTGTTAGGGAAAGGACGTTGTTGCTGTGAATGTAATGGAGGAATAAAAATATTGCAAGGGAAACTTAACCACAATTGTTTATTATTGCCCTACATATGAGATATTTACTCACTTGCGGGAGTGAGAGATTTTTAATTAATTTGTATATATTTTTAGATCAACATATGGGTAAATGAGATGTATTTTAACTAGAATCAATAGAAGATAAAACAACCACATTCCTTCTTCATGCACAAATTAGATCTAATCCTCGTGGAGTTCATATAATGGTTGGTTATCACATTGGAATATTTCATCTGTAATCATCTTTGCCACTCATAAGAATCAACGTTACAATTAAAGCCTAAAGATTTTGGAGGCATTATTCTTTGGAGGTGTTATTCTTTGTATCAACACGTCCCAAGTTATTCTTTGATTTTGGTACATTCCTTATCTATATACCATCGATATGATCATTTTTGATCTCCTTTACATCAGAGGATATCTTGTTTCAACTGATGACTAAATTTCCATAAGATCTGTTTGATCTTCAATTTCTATCGAAGACTTGACGTGGCTTTCAAAACTCTACAGATTAATCCGAACTCAGATACCATTTTTTTGTATTGAAATGGCGAGTAGCGTGCATTGACTGAAAAATATCATTGCATTGTTTCTTAAGTATATATTTATCCCATTGGAGTTCAATTTTGTCTCCTCGTGACATCCAAAAAATTTTGTGTTCTCGCACCAAGTCGACCCCACATAGTTTCTATAAAATCTCATAAGGTGTGTTGCTCTTATATCTATGTCGTTCATATAGGAATTTGTGCAAAATTAACTATTTTAGTGAGTCAATTTTTTGATGAGTTGACTTCATAATGTAACATGTCTATCTGAGTAATACATTTTTTTAATGGTCTATTGTCATTATTTTTGTTGTCAAAATACAAGTTATCACAAAATTATTTATGATGTCAAAATAAAGTTAGTGAGTCATGTCCATTTTATTAATAAAGTCTATGCAAAGTGTCCTAGTTGTATTTAATCCATGTTAACAAAATTTTTTTTGTCAATAGTGTTTAGTATTGTTATTGTTTATGTCAAAATTGTCAATTTGGTGGTCAATAGAGTTATTGTCAAAGTTCATCATAAGTCATTGTGAAGATAGTGTCAATTGTCAAATAAGATTCAAGGTCAAAATCATTGTTAGTAGTTAAGTCGTCAAGATTGTGTCATTTTCAAAAGTTCATAAAATAAAATAATTTTTCTTCCTTACGGACGCATTTTTGGTGTTACCCGACATCCGTAAAATAAAGTGTTTCACATTGCGAGAGGGAAGAAAATAAAAACAATGTGGAAACATATTTACTTCAAAATCACATTTGTTGAGTAAGCGGTGTATCGATAGAGGAAGGAGGCATCGAGAGGCTGGAGGACAACCAACGACCTCTCGTCAGTTTCCAACGACGGGCCACTTCACTGATTTGGTGGCACATGTGTGCTTTTGCTTTAGAGTGGTGTGCCTTATTTTAGTGTGCAATGTGTTTGATTTCAGCATTTCAGTTTGGTGTGGATTTCAGTGTGGTGTGAAAAATAAGAACATATGTGGTATGTTCTGTTCACTTGTGTATGTGAGTATTCCTACATAATTCCCTAATGTAATAACATAGTGAAGAACAAATAACACAATGAAATGCAACATCATGAGTCTTGAAGAGGTTGAATAGTCATATGTGTTCCTATTCATACCTAGGTTTGTGGTTAGCCTCTGGAAAACCATTGAAGGCTATTCAAATGTGTTCCTGCTTGAGTTCCCACATTGCTAGGTCAGATGTGTTCCCTAGAGTGAATGGTTGATAATCAGATGATTCTTGAGCATGTTCTCATCCTTGTCGATCATATGTGTTCTTGAAAGTGCATGGTTGATAAAAAGTTGATGTTTTCCTTATTCTACCTTCGGTTTGAGTGTCGTACTAATATCATGAGCAAACATGCATGGAAAGATGCAAAATATGTGTGACAATTGTTTGCTACCATATAAACATTAAGGGGGGGAATGTTAGGAAATTAATGTTCACATGATTATCGATTTTTTTACTTAAAGGTAAATAGTAATTAGTTAGTTGTTAACCATATGGTTAATGTTGACAATTTTACACTCTACGAAAATTGGCAACTCAAAACTTTGTTTTCAATGGAAGGCATTGATGAAATGGACCTAACTAGGGGGAATCATACAATTTTATTGTGTTTTTAGTTGCAACAATTGATTAACTACATGTAATCTGTAGCTATGTGTGTTGTTACAGAATGTAACACCTCACATAGACTACCATTCCATGTTCGTCTTGATAAGGAAACACAGAAGCCCAAGGACTAATGCATTTCCTTGATGAAGGTGGGAATCACATTTTAGGTGAAATGTTATATTGAGGAACAACAAATAAAGTTACAGATTACATGAATGAGAGTTCATTATTAAGTTACAGGTACATCAAAATCATTATTTCTACATGTTTAAATACATTTAATTATGTGATTGAGTTGTTATTTCATTATACAATCAATATCCATCATAAAAGCTGAATGCAGAAAGAAGTATATAACTCAGTTACATAAATTAATGTTATTTATTCATGAAGAAATTCAATGTTTCCCACACAAGCCATGGGATGTAACTTATATGTACTTGGAAATAAAAGATGCATATACTTAAAACTATAAGCAAATGGAGAGAGAAGAAACCCATCATTGCCTGATTGGGTTGGTTCTCTCGTGCTCCTTATATTGCTTCATCTTCAGCTACTTCATCCTCATCTCCAGCTCCCAACAACAGTACCTATGGACATACAATACATATTGTTAGAGCTCTAGGTTTGGTCTATATCCATGTGTTTACAGTTTCAAGTAACTGAATCTTTTAATGAAGGCACATACAAGATACATGAAAGACAGAATCAAAAAGAACATCTCATAGTATAGTTGAATCAAAATTAAGTACATAAAAGAATTCATAAGAAAAATGTCATTTTTAGAAAGCATGACAAAATCAAACAAATGGAATTTCTTAATAAGCATTCTTGAAATTACAGACATAGTACAAAAATAATATACATCTATTGTCATCCAGCTAAAAGTTTAGGTATAGAAAGTACAATCATGCTAAAGGGGATCGGGGTGGAAATTCAACTAAAAGAGATTGGCTCATACATTCACAATGAACAGAAAAGGAAAATTAATGCAACATTATTAGTCAAACATAGTTGAACATAAATGACACATTCAATGCTCTCAAACCATTCTAGATTTTACAGTTGAAAGGAAGAATGACAAGATACAAAGTTTTGATACAAGATCTATATGGGAACTTGTTAGAGTAGGTATTTACCTTAGCTCATGTTCACCTAGGTACATTATTTACCTTTATTTTATTTATCCTCACCCACTTATGTGTGTGGATATTTCTTTTTATTTATTTAGATATTAGGAGATATTATCTAGTTGTTAGGTATAGTTCTTTCCTTGATCTATGGTATTGACTAGTTCTTTCCTAGATCTATGGTATTGACTAGTTCTTTCCTAGATCCATGGTATTGACTAGTTCTTTCCTAGATCTATGGTATTGAATAGATCCTTGATGTCTAGTTCTCTCATAAATCTATGGACTTGACTAGTTCTTTGATGACTAGTTCTTTCCATGATTTATGGCTTGATCTATGACCTTGACTGGTTCTTAGATTGTTATTCCTTGCCTATATAAGCAAGGCCCATTCTCATTGTATTTCATTGAGTTCTATAATAATATATGATATTGCTGCTCATTTGTTTACAAAGGTTTATGTAAAGTTATTCTAGTGAATTGCTTTCATCTTATTGATCGTGATGTTTGATTAGCATCTGTGTTCTTGGCTTGCACGATCTGGTTATCGTTCCTTTTATGGTATCAGAGCTACACGACTTGCCGTCACACCAAAAGCTCAAACTGATGGTGGAGAGGGATCTCATCATGTTAATTAGTTGCTACACCAATACCCTCCCGCATGATGGAGCCGAGTATACACCCAATCAGGCCCAACAACATTAGGAGGAAGTGACACCAGAATTTTCCCGGAGGTCACCCATCCCAGAACTACTGGGGCGGCGCACTTAATTGGCTGATTGCAAGCCAAGTCCATCTCCTTTTCAGTCTAGGGTTACTCTTACATCCACATGTACCACACCACTTTGTGATCCTATGTTATATAGGTAGTTGGTTGGGAGTCTCATGTACTTGACCCATACTCGCCCTAATATTTCATTTACGGTAGGGCTTGTATCTCGGTTACACATTCTCCTCACAGTAGTCATTGGCGAGGCTGCTGCTAAAAGGATTTTGCGTTATTTACAGGGCACTTCCCACTTTGGCCTACACTACACTAGGGGTTCTACTCATTTGGTTGGGTATACAGATTCAGATTGGGTAGGTTCTATTGATGACAAGCATTCTACTTTTGGCTATCTTTTCTATCTTGGTTCTTCTCCAGTTGCTTGGGCGTGTAAAAGCAACAAGTTATTGCACTTTCATCTTTAGAGGTAGAGTACAGGGCAACAATTACAGTGAGTCAGTAGATTCTTTGGCTTCGCCAGTTATTGATAGAGTTTAGATTCCCATAGGATTCACCGATTGTACTTTGGTGTGACAACCAAAGTGTAATTCACATTTCTTAACCCAGTTGAGCACCAATGGACCAAGCATATCGAGATACACATCCACTTCATTTGGTAGCACATTCAGGATGGAGTTCTTTTCTTGGAGTACCTTCCGACTCAACAGCAGGTTGCAGACATCTTTACAAAGCCTTTTGCATCACCTCGCTACCTTGAGTTGTGTGGCATGCTTGGGGTTTCGAAGTTGTTCTTGGGGGTGTTCATGAGAACATCTTCCTTCTTCTTCTTCTTTCTCTTTCCTTATAGCAGGATTCTTTCCTTCTTTTGGTTCAAGATTTCTTCATGGATATATTGTACATGAGTACCTCATCAGGCCTAGTTGTCGGGACTCATACTATGGACATGCCACTTCTATTTTGGCCCCTATCTTCACTTGAGGGGGGTGTTAGAGTAGGTATTTACCTTAGCTCATGTTCACCTAGGTACATTATTTACCTTTATTGTATTTATCCTCACCCACTTATGTGTGTGGATATTTCTTTTTATTTATTTAGATATTAGGAGATGTTATCTAGTTGTTAGGTATAGTTATTTCCTTTATCTATGGTATTGACTAGATCCTTGATGTCTAGTTCTCTCATAAATCTATGGACTTGACTAGTTCTTTGATGACTAGTTCTTTCCATGATTTATGGCTTGATCTACGACCTTGATTGGTTCTTAGATTGTTATTCCTTTCCTATATAAGCAAGGCCCATTCTCATTATATTTCATTGAGTTCTACAATAATATATGATATTGCTGCTCATTTGTTTGCAAATGTTTATGTAAAGTTATTCTGGTGAATTGCTTTCATCTTATTGATCGTGATGTTTGATTAGCATATGTGTTCTTGGCTTGGCATGATTTGGTTATCATTCCTTTTAGAGCTGGTTTAGAAACAAAGTATAATTGCGAAGGTCTCATAATAGAAAAGTTAACCACTTTCAATAAATGATATGCAAAGTACAATTTTTATAAAGAATACATTCTCTTTCCTTCATCAAGTCATGGCCAAGCATTGTGAAAATCCACAGAGGGCCATAAAGTATCATCCAAGCCAAACTCTATTATAAATACATGGCAGCCTCTCAGACCCTAAAAATGAAATGCAAATAACCATGCAGGCTCATAATATTATGACGCTTAATACTTTCAACTATTTCCAGCTCAGTTTAAAATTCACACAAACTTTGAAGATAGTGACCAAACAATATTTTATGGCAATTAGATTACAAGTTAGAGCCATCAATTATAAGTAGAAAAATTATAGTCAATGAACATTTCAACTCAAGCCATGTGATGAATGTACCCAAGTTTAGGTACAAATATTCATTTGTAAATATCAAAGCAGAGTTTCACTTCCCAAGGAAGAATTTCTGGTGAATTCATAATGATGTTTCAATCTTTACATGAAAATAATTTTTGGAGAGTTGCATTATACAATCACACGACCTTCAAAAGTACAGTGAAACAATGAAGTGAATTCAACACTAAAAAATCAAATGTGCTTTATCTTGAATAGAAAGAGTCATCAAACATTACAGATCAGTTAGAGCATGGAGTAATCAAATATGGATAGAGTGGTTTTGACATTGGCATGTGAGCAACTGTTTTTCTATCAAAATGGGCTATAGACAACAAACTTTGAAGTAAGCTTCAAGATCAAGCTACAACATGTAAAATCCATTTATGAAGAAGTTACATTTAGAATCATGAGCCATATAGTCAAGATTAAAAACTCTAAAATTGAAATGTGAACTCTATCATTACTAAAAATTTGCACTGAGGCACATCTCACAATAGCTTGACACCATTTCCAAAGTTGCAAAGGAAAGGAGATCAAATCAAGAAGATACCTTTCAATTGATATTTCAGTATTATGACTATCAAGGAAGCACAATTAAGCAATCAGATAATGCATAGAGGTCAAGCCATATAAGAGGAAGTACTAGTGATGGCTATAAAATTTGCATCAAAGAGCCTAGAAATGAAGTATATTGTTTCCAAGTATATGCAAAAGCCATCAATGGGAATCACTCAACTAAGTAGAAAAAATAGAGAAGGGGTTCATTTGCGACGTTATTGTTTTGAAGAACATGAACAATGAGAAATTATAAACCAATGAATGATACAAAAACTCAAAAAACCATCTCATGGTGGCTAAAGTTTCTAATATCAATACATGCAGTAATAGCCAACATAGGCTCACAACCAGAATCCACTCAGATGTGAATGATGGACAACAAAGAAAGAACATTTCTCCTTACCACTTCTATTCTCAATCCAAATCCAACAATGGTGGCAGACCTCATGGGTAAAGTAATCGAGCAAATACACTAATAAAAAAAGGAATCAGCTCAAAAAATCAGAAGCTTCGAGTACAAAATGTGCATGCCTTTCGACATTACAAGTAGTATATGCCATGACACTAAAAACCCATTAGAATAAAGCTTCAAATCAGAAGTTTCTAAGAACAAACATGAGTACCCAAAACTCAAAAATGAAGCATAACTTCAAAAAAGCATCTAGAAAGTTTCTATAGTCTCGAATAATCAGAAAATCATCGTGTTTCATAATTACAAAGTCTAAATCTCAAAAAGTAGATCCATAACGACTACTAAGATAGGAAAATACAAAAGAATCAGAATACAAAGTACACATTTTAGTGAACAAATGCAAATACAAAATGAACCTAGATTTCTGGAAATCTAAGAATACCCAGATCAGAAATAAGAAATGCCAGGCATACATGAATACCCATGTTTTAAGTATTCAGATCTATGATTTCGATGAAGAAAAGCTACAACAAAGGGAAAATACAACAAATGAAATAGAATTATCAGGGTTTAGAGCTAGGAACACTCAAATAATACAAGAATATCACCATAATATATGGTAGTTTCCCACAGAAGAATCTAGAGCTTGAATCACAAGAGGAAACCATATTTGGGGGTAAGAAAAATAACCTAGAACACCATTTTTGGTTGAATATGAAGCAAGAAATGCCCAAAACCACAAAAATCTCAAACATACCTTCAAAATGATGAACCAGAGTAGATCTTTGAATTTAACACGTCAAACAAAATGTATAAAGAAAGCCGGTTTGAATAACAGTGAACTCAAACCACGAAAATCTGAGAAATATAACCACCACCGAGATTTTCGTAAGTAACAACCATGGCACATAAAAATAGTTTCAAATCTTTAAGCACCTTCCATGGGGAGCAGGTAAACAAAGAGACCCGTGTTTAAATAAATGAAATGTAACCACAAAAGCAAGCTTCAAAATCGAATAGAAGAAACAAAGCCATGAAAAGCACTACATGTATCATAGAAAACCGTAAGCTCCACAAGATAATGATGGCCGCCATAGAAAATTTCTACAGAGCTTCACTAGCTCGAGAAGAGCTCAATATAAAAATGTGAAATGATTTAGGTTTACAAATGTTTTGATTTCCTAACTCAACATGGAGTAAACTAGAGTAAAAGATTTCTACTTGTCAAGATCTTAGGAAACCCTACCTAGGGTTAGGTTCAAATAACACCGATGAATCTTCCAAGGGTCGAGCATCGTGGGGGGGGACCAGCCCCAATTATTCAAATAAATCATTGCATTGACTTGAATAAGGTCCAAAACCATATGCTAAAAAATAAAATGCCGACAACCATTATTCATGCAATAATAATACAAAAGGGTTTGACAACATGTGTGCCAAGGGTCAAGGTAAAAGACTATGGTATATGCCTTAGATTATTCAAAGATTCCGAATGCACTATAGTCTATGCCATGGGAATTCATGATGATTAAGGTCCCTTGACCTTAGTGTCATCAAAAAGTGCTATGTAATAATCAAACAAGGGGCCAACCCATAATTAAGGGTCTCAAACCTTATTTTCCCCAAAAGTCCATGTATATAATAAAAGGGGACCAAATATCACCAAGTCAAATTGTTATATGTCCATGATAAGAGGAGTGTTTATTATTATCCTTGATTATTATTGTCAAATTTTGTAAAAGGATGGAATATTGCTTTATACATGGACAAGTGGCCTCTACAAAAGAATACAAAACATCATGGCCAACATATGGACAAGGTGGAAAATGAAAAAATAACTCTTGCATGGATGTCAACATCATAGTCATCACATGGGTCATGAAAAGGGTATGTTTGGCATGTCATCCACAAGAAGATAAAAAAGCAAAAGAAGTGCACATATGTCAACATCAGAGATCAAGAAGACCTTTTTGACATGCTAATTACCTTATTTTTTTTTCGTAAATAAGGGTGTTATTTTCTTGCACATGTACTCACAGGTGGTCCCCACATTAGAGGGTGAATATTTTTCCAAGTTTGAAGACAAAGGAATTATTTTTTCCTACATAGGTATATTATTTTTGCATATGCATCCAAGGGGGAAGATTTGTAAAAGTACCAAATTTATCATTGCAAGTGGATCAAATTGCAAGTGTCACATCAAGCAGAAGAAGACAAAGATTGCATGCACATTGGAGAAGACTTACACAACAAGCAAGAGCTATTATTAGCTAAATTATTCATCCAATTTTTATTAAAAATAGATCAGTCAATTGCACTTTGACTAGAATTTATTTTTGTAACTAAGGCTATTAATGCCTCATTGTAATCAACATGTCTATTTTTATTCCTTTATTTATTCATGATAAAGGGGTAAAATTAGCATGCATGGGAGAGTACAAATTTTAGCCTATTTTTAGGATGGGTTGGGTGAATAATTTTGCTATATATTGTGTGCATTGATAAAGCACAAAGGAGGAATTTTGGACATAGGAGTCTTGAAGCAATTTTACGCCGATTTTCCTTGAATGAGAGCTATTTTTTGCCTTTCCAATTATTTATAGTGGTGTGTATCTCTTCATTAATTCTTGTGAATGTCAATTCCCTGATTAATCATCTTACCTTGTTTGTAAATTTGGTATTTTCTGCATAATCTTAGTGTGCATGTTTATCTTGTTGTGTTGTTGTGATTTATCCCTCAATACATAAGTGTTTTTCCTTAATATTCTACTTGAAAACCATTGGTTCATGCATCCAAAATTCATTCTCAATTTTATTGTGCATATACTCAGTCAAAGCCCTCAATAAGTTTGGTGTATCACCCATTTCAAATTTTAGTTATAGTCATCTTTTTACCCTCAAAACCCAAAAAATTAGTTTATGATACATAAAAAGGAACCGACCTTGATACTGGAGACTCACCTCAACAATGGATATACCTACAGACCTAAGTGTTTCCATTGTATCTTCAAAAGTGAGAGATCAAAGCATGCTTAAAACCCCTGTTGTCATCTCTCAACTAGGGTGCACTTTCGAGAGATAACTGTTTTTGGCACGCCCGGTGGGACTATAACTACTATTGATGCATTATGAAGATTGAAGATCCAAATAAGAACTCATCTAACGAATCCTCAAACCTAATTTCAGATCAAGACAACACTTTTAGAAATCTTCAAAATTTTTAGCTATAGTTTTTCGGGTATTTTTCAAGAAAACCAGATCTTTTTTGTTGAACATTATCAACTTTTTTGTGAGCAACAAACCTATTTTTCATAGTTTCAATATTTTATGAGGTCTCACAGCCATGAACCCTCATCTTCAATAGTATTATCATCCAAACAAGCAACCTTTTTATCCAATTTCCCTTGCAGACCAGTTCTATAACTCCTATTAGAAATGAATATCCTTATGACCCAAACCTTGAAATCAATATGATTATCAATATGATAATCATTATGTTATTCAAGGTCAAAGTTATGTAAAGGGTTATGTTGATTGTGAAAGGCAAAGAGATCTTGAAATTGAGCTTAATGAAATTAAGCAATCATTTTTAGTTATCAAGGAACATTATGAAAAGTTACAAGTAGTGAAAAATGATAGGCATCAGGTTGAGGAACCGTGTCAAAAATATTTTCCCACTTACCTTCCCTATGAAAATTCAGTGCCTATATATTCCCCTCACCAGCCAAAGTATCTTATTCATCAGTTTTCAAATTATCAAGCTGCTGCAATTCCTACTTTTCCTACCCCACAATCATGTATTGAACCCAAATTAAAGTGTCCAAGTGGTGTTCGGATGCTAGTCTAAAAACAAAGCCTATACCCCAACCTCTTCTTCAAAATTTTCTAATTAAGGATAAAATTGAGCTCACTTCTCCTCCTTTTCCCGTACTTCAAGTTTAGGAAAGAGAGAATCAAAATATTATTTAGGAGGGGCAACCAATTGAAGAAAATAACAAGCTAGAATTTTTGTAGGGTATAGAACAATGGGTTTATACATTTCAGTTTGATCATATTCCAGAGTTACAAAATGAAACCATGCAAAAGACACAGTCTGATTTTGCAACAGATCAAAAGTAGGTGGAAGATGATCAACAATCTACATTCTCGAGTGTAGTGTGCACAATGACACCATACTCATACTAGTCACTGATTCATCACGATTTTCAGAATCTAAAGAGGATAAAGTTTTCAAAATAAAAGAGGATTTACAGATCTGTTTTGATGATAAATCATCAGTTTCGAGGATGAGAAACATGTTTTCAGATTATCAGATTCCATGGTAGATGATGAAAAAGAGAAAGATTAGTTTCAGAATGATCATGACCAAGACATTGAGTGTGAAGACCCTTATTATGATGCATGCATGGAGTTAACTCGAGTTATTAAGTACTGTAGTGATTCACAAGGAATTTCAGATGATACTGCAAGTATTCATGAGCAAAAATATTTCATTGAGGAGGAAACTAGAATGTTCAGGAAATATTGTAAATATGGATAAAATGGAAGAATTTGAAAGTATTGCTGAAATATTAGTCATGGTAGTAATGGATTAGAAACTTGAAGAAGATAAACAACAATTTGAAGATTCTAAAAATATTTTCAAACAATTTAAATAAGTAGAACAACCATCTTATCATCTTCACGATGTCATGATTGATGAGTTACAACAGCTTGAAGAGGATGAATACTTTTCAAATCAGTTTCAGAATGTCAAAGAGAATATACAACAATTTATAGAAATTTGAACAACCTTTAGGAACAACCTTCAAAACAACTTTAGAAAGATCCCGTGATTGAAAAGGATGTTCATGTTTTAGTATAAGACAAGAAAATTATCTTTTCATTGTTTGGAGGCCATGTCCTATTTGGTATCTTGTTGGTTCACAAAAGGCTACAACAATACCAGAGTTCATGCTTGTATCAGAGCCTAAAAATGAGCGTCAAATCCTCAAGAATAAATTCCAAATCCCTTCAGAATAGTTTGTAGATCAGTTAGAAAGGTTCTTTGTGTTTTGGGCTGATTTTTGGAACAAATTCAAGGTACACATCTCATTTTTCAGGTGTTGTCATATTTCTTGTTTTACAAGTTGAATTCATTGCCTCATTTCTACGAGAAAAGAAGCTAATTTTTCTGCCTATTTCAGGATTTGTTTAGCTTCAGTTTGTTGTTGGTTAGAGTAGGGTAGATTAGTATTTCCCTTTCAATAAGTGTAGTTCATGCACATTGCAATGTTTTTCAATTCAATAAGTGCACTCGTGCACGTGATTTGGTTTACTAGATCCTTTCCCATCTTTAGTTTATTTTTCGAGGGATCGGTTTTTTCGAAAAAGGAAAATTTTGGTTATATGCTTCAAATCCATGCCCAATGGACAAGAGCAAGGCACTGATCTACAAAGCTAGCATGCAACTTTCCTCGCAGGATCTCTAGAAATGTTGACAATATTTGTACTCTGTGAAAATTGGTAACTCAAAACTTTGTTTTCGATGGAAGGCATTTATGAAATGGACCTAACTAGGGGAATAATACAGTTTATTGTGTTTTCAGTTGTAGCAATTAATTAACTACATGTAATCTACAACTATGTGTGATGTTACAAAATGTAACACCTCACATAGACTTCCATTCCATGTTCATCTTCAACAAGGAAACACAAAAGCCTCGAAGGACTAATGCATTCACTTGATGAAGGTGGGAATCACAGTTTAGGTGAAATGTTATATTAAGGAATGACAAATAAAGTTGCAGTTACATGAATGAGAGTTCATTATTAAGTTATAGGTACATCAAAACTCATTATTTCTGCATGTTTAAATACATTTAATTATGTGATTGAGTTGTTATTTCATTATACGATCAATATCCATCATAAAAGATAAATGTAGAAAGAAGTATACAACTCAGTTACATAAATTAATGTTATTTATTCATGAAGAAATTCAATGTTTCCCACACAATTCGTGGGATGTAACTTATATGTATTGGAAATAAAATATGCATATACTTAAAACTATAAGCAAATAGAGAGAGAAGAAACCCATCATTTCATGATTGGGTTGGTTCTCTCGTACTCTTTGTATTGCTTCATCTTTAGTTGCTTCATCCTCATCTCCAGTTCCCAACAACAAGTACTGTGGACATACAATACATATTGTTAGAGCTCTAGGTTTGGTCTATATCCATGTGTTTACAATTCCAAGTGACTGAATCTTTTAATAAAGGCACATATAAGATACATGAAAGAAAGAATCAGAAAGAACATCTCATAGTACAATTGAATCAGAAGTAAGTACATAAAATAATTCATAAGCAGAATGTCATTTTTAGAAAGCATGACAAAATCAAATAGATGGACTTTCTTAACAAGCATACTTGAAATTGCAGATAGTACATAAATAATATACATCTATTATCATCCAGCTAAAAGTTCAAGTACAAAAAAGTACAATCATGCTAAAGGGGACCAAGGGTGGAAATTCAACTGAAAGAGATTTGCTCATACATTCACAGTGAATAGAAAGGAAAAGTAATGCAACATTCTTAGTCAAATAGAGTTGAACATAAATGACACATTCAATGCTCTCAAACCATTCCAGATTTTATAGCTAAAAGGAAGAATGACAAGATACAAAGTTTTGATACAAGATCTACATGGTAGTTGGTTTAGAAATAAAGTACAATTGCAAGGTATCATACTAGAAAAGTTAACCACTTTCAATAAATGATATGCAAAGTACAATTTTTATAGTGATACATTCTCTTTCCTTCATCAAGTCATGGCCAAGCATAGTGAAAATCCACAGAGGGCCACAAAGTATCATCCAAGCCAAACTCTATTACAAATACATGGCAGCCTCTCATAACCTAAAAATGAAATGCAAATAACCATGCAGGCTCATAATATTATGATGCTTAATACTTTCAACTATTTCCAGCTGAGTTTAAAATTCACACAAACTTTGAAAATAGTGACTGAACAATATTTTATGGAAATTGGATTACAAGTTAGAGCCAACAGTTATAAGTAGAAAAATTACACTCAATGAACATTTCAACTCAAGCCATGTGATGAAAAGAGCACAATGTACCCAAGTTTAGGTAAAAATATTCATTTGCAAATATCAAATCAGAGTTTCACTTCCCAAGGAAGAATTTATGGTGAATTCATAATGATGTTTCAGTCTTTATATGAAAATAAATTTTGGAGAGTTGTATTATATAGTCACATGACCTTCAAAAGTACAGTGAAACAATGAAGCAAATTCAACACTAAAAAATCAAATGTGCATTATCTTGAATAGAAAGGGTCATCAAGCATTACAAATTAGTTTGAGCATGGAGTAATCAAACATGGATAGAGTGGTTTTGACATTAGATTTTGAGCATTGTTTCTATCAAAATAGGATACATACAACAAACTTTGAATTAAGCTTAAAGATCGTGCTATAGGATGTAAAATCCATTTAGAGGAAGTTACAATCTCTCAAAAACCTACCACATGCCATATCCTTCAGTGATGAAGATATCCCTCCTACTACCACTAGCGATATTCCCGTGCCTTTGCTTATTAGTGATACTATCAGTTCCATTTATATCAAGCGTGTACTCATTGACAATGGTTCCGCTATAAATTTATGTGCTCTATCACTACTCACACAATTGCAAATTTCTGATAGTTTAATAACTAAATCCTCTACTCTCATTCATGGATATGATTCCACTACTCAAACATGCATTAACACCATCACCTTACCTTTACAAGTTGGACCTAAAATCCTTCCCACTCTGTTTTATGTCATTGACGCATCATTTCAATTCAATTGCTTACTTGGTAGACCATGGATTCATGCCATGCATGTTGTTCCTTCTACAGTTCATCGATGTGTTAAATTTTTACACGATGGATATGAGCATACCATTACTGTTGACCCCAACGCATTCAAATTATTTCATGTAGATTAAATTACTTTGCCATGTTGTAGACATAAAATCACACACTTTGGGTATCTTTTTTGTCCTAATTACATACTACTATTCATATGATTCATAAGTAAGAAAAGTAATAATTAACCCATGTCCTTGGCCATATTTGTTTTCTTTTTGTTTGTACTTTTGGTCTCACACTCTTTCTAGCTCAATTTTTCTTTTCATACCTTGGCATTTCCCATCCCGCACACATGTGTCCCGTCGAGACACCAACGCCAGGTACCCCGTCCCCTCCCTAACCTCTTTGTTCTTTGTTCACATCTTTTGGGTCATTTATAGAAGTTTGAGAATCTTATATTTTTGGTAGTCAACCGTTTCAAGGTTAATTAAGAAATTAAAGCAAGAAAATCATATAGATATAAAGTTATGTGATCATAATAAGGGACCAAACACTAAGCGTTAACTATCACCACCTAAGGTTGCATCCAAAGGCAACTCAAGAGAAATTAATTATCCATTCAAGGGAAAGGGACTACATTATTCTACATACACTTCATAAGATGGGAGTCTATTCTATTCCATGCACACATCTATTACCTTTCTCTACATTTAGCTACTTTTCTTACTATAAAGTGTAACATGCACAAGAGCTACCTAGGGCATAATTACACACACACACACACACACTTAAAACTACATTAGGTCTGAAATATAGTGCAATAATCAGTCATAAGATCACTTGTTGAAAACTAAGGACAATCTAACCCCTCATTTTACATCTTTATTTTTAGGATTCGATGTCTCTTTGAGGGTTTTACAGTCATTATTTTATTGTAGGTTTCAAAGTGACCTCGACAATCATTGCGTGACATACTTTGGAGACCAAAGGTGAAGGAAAATGAGAAACTTATGACCAGTTAAATATTTTTTTCTAACAATTTTCACAGCTAGAGGTGCCCATTACTAGTCTCGTGGCACCTACAGCACCACCGCCCCTTTCTAGGTGCCACTATCTAGAATATTCCTCCAGATCTGCATCCTTCGATCTTCGTTGTGATAATCTGTGCTCCATATTTTTAGATGTCTAACTTTGTTCACCTTCGGGATCTCTCGTGAATAAGCTAAGTTTCTCTTCCTCCTCTTTTTAACTAGTGTTTCTTAATTTCTAATTTAATTTTCTTAGGTCATTTTTGTACTTAATTATTCATTCATTCATCGCTATATTGCATTAGAATTAGGAATTTATTTATTAAATATTTTGCTTAATTAATTTGGTGAACCCCACTCGTGATCGGTCATTCGGATCCTTCTTTGACACATCATATTTTCTATCATGGCTCCTAAATTTGCTCAAATTTATTTGTATGATTTAATTCAAATGCATCCTAATTGCCAATTTGTTCTGAAAAAAACCCTAGATACTATGTATCTCACTAGAGATATGCCACCGCATCTAGTGAGTACTATTTTTGATCGTCTATCTGATGAGTCTATTCATCCTATTCCTCCATCTAATTAACCCATGTTGGAGTCAATTCAAGATTTTAATTATTTATTTCAAGACAAATTTCAAGCTATGGAATCCACATTTACATCTTTAAAATATGAAATCCAACATCTTAAGGATGCTTCTCAGGCTTATGTTAGTTCTTCCGCTCATCCTCATCCTATGTATTCTACATGTGCTCATATCAGTGCACCTCAAATATTACCACTCCCTACGCCTTTCAAGTTTGATCTTAATGGTAAGCGATAATATATTCTTCCATGGATCATAGCTCATCAATTAATCAACTTTTTATATCCTTGTTTCTATCCTCCTTATCAAATTGCACAATATCAAAGTCTTCCATATTGCAATTATCATCAAATCAATGGACATAATGATAATTACTCTTATGCTTTACAAATAAGAATCAAATATCTTGAGCATCGTGGTTTTATTTCATTCACTTGAAAAATGTCATGTTACATGGTCCTATCCAATTATTACATCTCAATGGGTTCCTAAATATGATTCATCTATGTCTAATGAACATCATGCTATCAATTCTAATGATTCTTTCATCACTTAAGCACCACCTATGCACTCCACTCAAATTAAGCATCCACCTCTTAAAATTAGTCTCACCTCGCCTCCTCTCAAGTCATCTATGGCACAATCAAATCCACCAAAGAAACGGATTATGCTAAATGTAATATATTATAGCCTAATATAAATGCTATGATAGTAGTAAAATAAATGAATAATGCAATATAGAATTTAAACCAAGAAAAATAAGCAATGAATTAATGAATCCCTATGTAAAAAGAGGGTTAGAAGAGCCTTAGCTAATTCGAAGAGGTCACGGGACTATTTCACGAGAGGAGATTGATGAATAGAAATGAGAGACCGTCACATAGAACCCGAGAAAATTTAGATTTGGCAAATTTGGCTAGACCGGGCACCTAGAGAAGGATGGGGGCACTGAGCCACTCGGTTTGAGTTCTAGGCACCTTGGTGCAGTAGAAATGACCGAACCTAGTTACGATAGGTTCATTAGAGCTTCACACTTGTTCACTTCTTGTCGCGTGTATATCACACCTAGTTCGTTGATGTTTTTGTAAACTGCCGCAATGAAGAATCACCTGCAAAACCCCACATAAAGCATCAAACCCTAAAAAGAAAGATGCATATGAAGGGGTCAGACTATCCTCAATTTTCACAATGGTAGACTTACAACCGAGCATTGCACTAAATCTCGGACCCAATGTAGTTCTATGTATGTGTGCAGAATTTTGCCTTTGGTTACTCTTGTGCGTGTCACACTTAAAGTATCGAGCAAGTAGCTAGATGTAGAATGTAGATAATGTGTGCATGGAATAAAATAAAATCCCCTCATATGAAGTGTGATGTAGATGAACCAACATTTTTACCTTGTGATGGAGCTAGATAGATGTAAATGGAGCAATAGAAGCCTTGATGGATGTAACCTTATGTGGTGATAAGTAATGTTTAGTGCTTGGTACCTTATTATGATCACATAAATTTATATTTATATGATTACTTCACTTGAATTTTGTAATTAACCCCGAAAATTTTGACTACCAAAAATATAAGATGCTCAAATGGCTAGAAAGGACCCAAAAAGTGAGAGTAAAGTGTAAAGAGGAAAGGGGCACCGAGAGTTAGGGCTGCGACACATGAGCGTCCTGGCTAGGCACTCTAGTCCATAAAAGGTAAAAATAAAGTATGAAAAGACAAAATGGGACAATAAAGGTGTGAGACCGAAAGCAAAAATAGAAAGCAACAAAATATTGCCAAAGACATAGTTTAATTGTTTATTTTCATACTTCGAACCATATGAATAAAAATATGTGATAGAGACTAGATAATTATCCAAAGTGTGTGATTTTTGTCTACATTTTCCCCAATTTTATGTTGGTGAGTGGAATGCTTGATAACATAAAGTAGATAGAGACATGTCCCCGATATCCATGTAGATTGATACATAAAGTGTGCCAAGAGACTAGACAAAGCATGGAGTGATAAAAAGGTATATCGCGTAGACTAAAGATGAAAAAGTGTAAAAAGTGATGAGAGTGAACCTAGGGTGGTAGTGCATGTGTATATGCCAATGTGTGTGATGTACCTATTGTTAGTATCGATGTGTGTGATGTTGTTGTTGTTGATGTTGACTACTTGCTTCCCATATGGATGGACCTACGAAGAGAAGATGATTAAGTAGTCAAATACACATGTATATGTATAAAAAGTCCTATAAGGAATTATGTAAAAGTAAATTATGAAAAATGTGAAAAAGGAACATGTGCACCTGATCCATGATGAGAAAAATGGTGTAGAAATGATCTTGTTGATGAAGTGTGAGTTTTTGGGAGATCTCACGCCACTGGATGAAGAAGTATAGGGAAGAAAGTATGATTTATCCTCTAACCTTTAATTTTTTCTCAAAACTATAGATATCTCTATACTGTCTGGTTTTTTGGGCGATCCAATGCCATGATAGAAGTAGTGTAGAGAGGAAGGTCTGGTGTTATTCTATAGCCTTTAACTACTTCCTAGAGTTCTAGGGACAATATTCCCTATAAAATCCACCGTGTATGGAGTTCTATAGACTGTGTTGAACCCTCTCAATGTGTAACTTCCCTCGGTTATAAGCGCTCTAGGAATGACACCGCTATATTAAGGACCCACGTCTGACTCTGAGTATTGAACTATGCTATACTGTACCAGTACTTTGATGTGTATACTCTATATGGGGTGACTGATTCACCCAAATGATGTCCCCTCTTTGGGGGTGCATGCGACATTATTGTAGGAGAATGTGGCCCCAAAGAGAGGACCAACCGCTGAAACTAAAACTCTACCTGCAGAGGGGATGTGCTTGGTAGAAACCAAGGCACATGCAAACAAGTGGTTGGGATACAAGTGTTAGTACAAGCAAAGACAAATATGCATGTATATGATGAAGTGTAAGCTAGACGAAAAATGTCTAAGCTAAAACACACAAGAAGACAAAATAGATCATGAAAAGCGGGTTGTAAATGTGGATACCACTCATGGTGTTGCAAGACAATCAAGGATGACGAAGCCAAAAGTATACAAGTGTTCACACAAGACAAAGGGAAAATCCCACATACAAAGGCATACAATGACAAACAAGTACAAGAAATGTAACATATAAACATGATGGAAAACAATCCTACAAAACAAATGTTGCACATGAAGAACCCGTTAGCATGTTAGAAAGATAGAAATTATGTCAAGGCTTGTATAATCTCATAAAGTAGAGTGCTATGAAATAAAATGAAATAATAACACCTGTAGTGTACGAAAGTGGTTGCCCCCGTGGAGCTGCTATGGGACTGGTACTAGGTACTGCACCAAGCATCCATGTTGTGTGTAATGGACCTGTATAATCTATGATCATAACTAGAAAGAAGATGAATGCACATGTGTGTATGATAAAGATAATGACATACAAGATATATATCTAGCATGTGTAATAAGATGAACATGTACAAGTAAATGCAAGCAAGAGTAAATGCAACCAAGATATGCAATATGATGTGGATGGATGGAATGGAATGCATAGTGAATGATAGGAGCCATGTACCCCCCGAGTGAATGAAATTTTATGTAGTGAGTTTTAGTTCTTTATGCCCCCTAAGTAGTCAAGAATGAACTGTAAACGAGAGTGCGTCATCGGGAAAAATGTGTTGTGTGATGAATGAGATGATGTGTGACATAGAGATGAATTATGCATGATGATGTAGCCTAAAGTGTATATCACGATAAGATGATAGGAGTGATGATTTATCGTAAAGCGTATATCACTAGAGGATGTTAGAAGAAGTGATGATTTGGCCTATGGTGTATATCACTAATCTAGGAATGTCACATGATAAAAGGATTGAATGATGAACATGTGAATTTGATAAGGTCCATTTGTGATGTATACCCTCAAAAATCCAGTATAGAATGTGAGACTAAAGTGTGTCATAGGGTAGTGAGTGTATCACGCATAAGTAGATGTGTAAAATACACAATATGTGTAGTAGATGTAGTGTGATATATAAAACATGTAATTGATGTAGTGATGAGAAAATGTTATGTGATATGTAATGTGTAGTGTGTAGTGTAGGATGTACGGATGATATATGTGTAGAATATGCATGATGTATGAAGAAAAAGTATGAATGATGCATAGTAGATTGAAGATTATGTATGTAGGAAAATTTATGATGTATGAAGATGTGATATGTAGTGTTTATTGAGTAGTGTGTGAGGTTCATGTGTATAGGATGCCCTTAATAGTCAAGTGTGCATCATTGGGTATTGGTCGATACTAGCGTGTGTGTAGTATAAGATGCGTGTTGTCAATTAAGTGGGGAAAATATGCATAATGCCCCGAGTGCGTAATGGTGAGTGAACTATCTGATGGAAGTAAAGGACGAAGGTCCTCTACTCGATGATTGTGGTGACAAAAACATGTGATCATACACTAATAGTGGTGGTATAGTAGATAAACGCTATGCAGTGAGAGTTCTATATGCATGCGATGGATGAGTATATGATGAGTACTATGGTGTAACAAAATTTGTAGGTGGTGGAGACCTATGTGAAGTAGAGTGTGGAGGTGATTGACACATATGTGAGATAAAATGAGGTGGTGATTTGTGCTAAGATGTAGTAACTGTCCTATGAATGTGCCTATACCAATGTACTAGATTAATAAATTCATGAGGTCATGTAAAGCATGTGTAAGTAGGTGAGCTAGGAGTAGATTGTGCTTTAGGTTCTATGGGCTATGGTGTACTAGATGAAGTAGATGATACATAACCATTGTTAAAGGAGGGTGTGACCATGGAGTAGAAAGAGGTAGACCATAAATAGAAATGACTTGATTATTATGAATGAATTTTAGATGCAAATGATTCATGGAGAGGATAAAATTAGACCTATGAATCCAATTGAGGCCTAGAAGCATGTCACACCCATTGATTGCTTATCCGACAAGGAAAGGTACAAGCATAGTAAGAGGACCGATTGTAATGTGAAGTTTGATGACACCATATGAATTTTTCATCGATATGAAATTTTTGATATTGGATAGCCAATAGCGATGAGAAATGGAATATAACATGCGCTGATGGGCCAAGACAGATAGACTTTAGTATTATTGATAGTGATAGATGTGATAGGGGCACTAATATGTAAGTGATTAGAAGTGAAATTTGCATGATAATCATGGTTGGAGAAGGAGATGATTGGTGGAGAAGTGTCGATGTGTAACCGTAAAGTCAAGATCCCCTAATGTAGAAGGAGGCACTTTGCGTGGTATACATAATTAACTAAGGAATCAGATGCTTTTATGTGATGTTTTTGGGAGAGGGTTACTAAATATTTTGAGCTTATGATTGTTGTTGATAGGTATAGAAACCGTAGGTTCTAGAAGTTTGATTTTAGCATTGTTAATTAGGTCTTGAATAAGAATACAAAGCTTGAAACAACTATTAGTTGAATGTCGTGTAAGCACCGATGATAGTCACAATGAGATTTTTCATTGAAATGACGCCCTTTAGGTCCAGATGGATCTAATTGGAGTGGAGGAGGAAGTGTGATAAGGTTACTATCGATAAGTTGTGGCGTAGCATATGTGGAGGGAGAGTGAACTTAGTGAATGCATGCCGAGGTGGTTGTGAATGAAACTCTTTGGTAGTAGATACCTCATTAAATATAATTTTTGTGCTGACGAGTTTTAGTGATAGACGGTTTGAATTTTGACTTACTTTTAAAATGCGTAGAGGAAGATGTTTGCTCTTGATATTTAAGCTTTCCGATTGATAAGAGCTTGGTTTCATGAAGCCTAAGAGTATGATAGAGTTGATTGAATGGAGAGGTCTTAAAGATCATGTTTTCTTGAAGAGGTGGTAATAGACTCGGATAATAAATTCTTGAAGTTCATAGTCCATAAGCACATTGGACATCTTAGCTAAGTTTTTTTGTATCGTAAGACGTAATAAGCTAAGTGTTCATTAAATACCTATTTAAGTCATGCGCGAGCTAAGCATACAATATTTTAAAGCTGATGTTGATAGAAAATTGAGTGAGAAAGGCATCGTCTAGATGCATAAAAGAGACTACCAAATGTACAAGTAGGTCATAAAACCAACGCATCACATAGTCTTGTAAATTGTGGGGAGAGAGCTTAGCTAGTATAGTATGTTCATCTACATAGTCTAGGCATGCCACATGAAAAGCGTGAAGATTCTCTTGTGGGTCACCATGGCCTTTAAAGATGGGTAATTTGGGGGAGATGAAGTTAGGTGGTAATGGATAGGTAGAAATGGCGGGTGTAAAAGGAGTATGAAAAGTGAAGTGGAGTCTAAAGATGGTGATGCACGAGAGGTAGCAAGTTAAGCTAGAAAATTTGTGTTTGTAGATCCTGATATAAAGAGGTTAAATCGAAGTATTGGAAGAAGATCCAGGCAGTGCATTGGGAGTGTTAGGGTGAATGATGGGAGTAGTCGTGGTAGGAATGGAAGTTGAAATATAAAGAGGTAGAGTAGAGACCATGGGAGCTGAAGATTTAGTAAAAAGAGGTTACGAAGCATCGTGAGTGTTCCTAACATAATCAAAGCATGAAAAACATGTAGAAGATGAGTTGGATTAGTGCGTAAAGCTTTCCAAAATTCGGTGAGCATATTCAGTTATTATTAGTCAACATTGGTGTCTTCATCATAGGATTTTTCACTATTAGATGCTTCTATTTCTCTAAGAGGAACATTACGAGAGGTATACAATTAATTTTTGGTTGTAGACAAGGATGCGAGATATATCAAACATTGATTTGGGAACTCTACCAATGAGATGAAGGAAGCTAACAATATTTAAAAGACTTAAAACGATCACTACATGTGACGGGTATAAGAGGAAGAAAGCGAGTTTGAAGATCAGGTTCACCAAAAAGATTCACTAAAACTTGACTTTTATAATGAATATAAATGTAAAAACTACTATAAATGAAATATACTAAAATATGAATGCTAAATAATTTATTTGATTTTATAAATGAAAGGAAATAAGAGGGATAAGATACCTCAATTTTTCTTACCTTGCAAAGAACCTAGGATTGAGCATTGGGATGAAATAGAAGAAAAAATTGTTGCAACAAACTACAAAAAAATGTAGTAGAGGTTGAAATGGATGGATTGGAACACCGGGAAGGATCGGGTTTACAAAAATGATTATGATAAATGTAATATATTATAGCCTAATCTAAATGCTATGCCACCAAGAAAATAAATGAATAATGTAGTATATAATTTGACCCAAGCAAACTAAGCAATGAATTGATGAAACCTTAAGTGTAAAAGAGGGTTAGAAAAACCTTAGTTGATTTGAAGAGGTCACATGACCGTGTCACAGAGGAGAAAAGTTGAATAGAAATGGGAGACCGTTGCATAGGAACTTGAGACAATTCAAATTTGGCGGGTTTGGCTGACTAGGACACTGGGGAAGGATGGGGGAACCTGAGCCATTTTAGTATGAGTTAAGGGTGCCACAGTGCGGTCTCGTAGAAATGATCATACCCTAGTTCCGATAGGGTCCTTAGAGCTTCACACTTGTTTGATTCTTATCACGTATATGTCGCACCTAGTTCGTTGATGTCACCGTAAACTTGCAATGAAGAATCACATGCAAAACCCCACACAAAGCATCAAACCCTAAAAAATAAAGATGCATATGAAGGGGTTAGATTGTCCTCACCACCACAATGGTGGACTTACAACTAAGTGTTGCACTACATCTTAGACCCAATGTAGTTTTTTTTTTTTTGTGTGTGTGTGTGCGAATTATGCCTTAGGTTACTCTTGTGCGTGTCACACTTGAAGTAGCGAGAAAGTAGCTAGATGTAGAATGTAAATAATGTGTGCATGGAATGAAATAAAATCCCCTCTTATGAAGTGTGACGGAGCTAGATAGATGTAAATAGAGCAATAGAAGCCTTGATGGATGCAACCTTATGTGGTGATAAGTAATGCTTAGTACTTGGTCCCTTGTTATGATTACATAAATTTATATTTATATGATTACTTCGCTTGAATTTCATAATTAACCCCGAAAAGGCTGACTACCAAAAATATAAGATGCTCAAACGGCTAGAAAGGACCCAAAAAGTGAGAGTAAAGTGTAAAGAGGAAAGGGCGCGAGAGCTAGGGCGCCAAACAGTGCCCTAACTAAGCACTCTAGTCCATAAAAGGTAAAACTAAAGTATGAAAAGACAAAATGGGCCAATAAAGGTGTAAGACCGAAAGTAGCAATAGAAAGCAAAAAAATATGGCCAAAGACATAGGTTAATTGTTTCTTTTTATACTTGAGAACCATATGAATAACAATATGTGATCGAGACTAGATAATTACCTAAAGTGTGTGATTTTGTGTCTATAACAAGCTCCATTAAAAATCATTTCAACACCTCCTCCTACTAATTCTTCTACAACGTTACACATTAATCTAACACTTTAGCACCCAATTGTCTTCATCGAAGAAACTAATCCTTCTAATGATGACTGACACATTTCAAATTTTTCCACCATCGCATGGTCCTACTTTGTTGCTTATTCCTACCATTGTGTTGGACCTCTCTCTTATCATGATACAAATGATGCTCTCCCACATTAGAAATATCTCTCTACATAGATCTACATTATTGGCACATTTGGGCGAAATTATACTTATTCTCTCCCCTCCTCTAGCACTACACTACACATTTAATATTTCACAACACAACATGCACATTTTAATATATGTTCGTATCATCATTTCCCAATGACACACTCTTGTGCTTCGGTTCACACTTGAATGTTGAGGGCATCCTATACACATAAACATTACATTACACATTACACATTACACATTAAAAATTACATGTTACACATTACACATTACACATTGCACATTACACTTTCATCTCCTTCTACCTAGTATCTAATCTACACATTCACAACATATCTTACTGACATCTAATTCTACACGCCGTGGTTATTACCCTATGATGCACTCTAGTTCCATGGTCCATACTCAAGTGTTGATGGTCTACATCTGAAATGGACCTCATCACACATGTCTATTCAATCATACAATCACTCATTCACTTACACACTTACACTCTATGTGTTGCACTTTAACAATCACATATTTCTCTCACACATGAATCAAATCATTTCCCGATGACAAAATATTGTTCTATGGTTCATTCTTAACTACCGAGGGGGCATATGTAAATGAACCACAATTCACTCATACACATCCACTCAGGGGCACGCTTCTCCTATCATTCACTCTACATTCCATTCCATCTCATCCATAACATACTGCATATCTTGGTCACACTTAGTCTTGTTTACACTTACTTGTTACATGTACACTTTACTACACATGCTAGATAAATATCTTGTATGCCATTATCTTTATCATACACACATGCACATTCAATTGATTTTTAGTAGTGATCACAGATTGTACATATCTATACACACACCACAAATTCTTGGTGCAATACCTATTACCAGTCCATAGTGGCTTCGGGGGCATCTGATTTCATACATTACAGGTGCTATTGTTTCATTTTGTTCCATAATACACTACTATATCAGATTATACACACATTGACATAATTTTTATCTTTCTAACATGCTAATGTGTGCTTCATGTGTATCATTTGTTTTGCAAGTCTATTTGCCACCATTGTTGTTCGTTACATTGCTTGTTCTTTCTTGTCATTGTTTGCCACTATTTGTAGACTTTTCCCTTTGTCTTATGTGCACACTTGTCTACTTTTGGCTTAGTTGGCATTGATTGTATTATAACATCGTGAGTAATATCCCATGTTTGAAACCCACTTTTTGTGGTCTGTATTGTATTCTTGCGTCTTAGCTTAAACATTGTCTTCTTTGCTAGCTTACATTTTACATGCATGTTTGCTTGTACTAACACTTGTTTTCCTAGCCACTTTATTTGCATGTGCCTTGGTTTTTACTAAGCACACTCCCTCCACCTACAGGGCATTATTTCAGCACATCATTCAATCCTCCTTTGGGCCAAATTCTCCTCAATGACATTGCATATACCCCAAACGTGGGGGGCATCATTTAGGTGAATCAGTAACCCCATACAATAGTCTACATACACAATTCAACAAAGCACAATACCAGTACAACACAATCATCATCATTGGTCGGGCTCGAGATCCCACTTGGGTCCTTGACACAATAAAGACACCAATGACTAGACCTTAATAGTAGTGCCCGACCACCCCGACCTTTCCCAGATGCATGTGACCAGGGGGTAGTTACATAGAATTATTTAGTGCAGCACAATCTACAACACTCCACACAATATCTTTTGACAGGACATACAATCCTTTAGCTCAACATACACAAATTACAACTTATTTTCCCATCCACAATGTTGGATTGGAAATGGTCGAACCGGATCAGATTTTTACACACCATTTGTAGTGGTGTTCTACATCATAGGAAGTAGTTAAAGGTTGGAGGATGACACTAAAATTTTCTCTCTACACTTCTTCCATCATTGGCACGAGATCACCTGAAAAAATTTCAGCCGACACAATTGGAAAGAGATCGCCCAAAAACTCAGTCTTCTACAACATCTACAAGATCCTTTCTACACTCTTTCCTCATCACAGATCAAGTGCACATGTTCCTTTTTCACATTTTTTTAATTTTACATACTTTTTACACATATACATGCGTATTTGACTACTTGTTCATTTTCTTTTTGCAAGTCCATCCGTATGGGAAGCAAGTAGTCAAAATTATTCAACAACAACAAAAACATCAACAACATCACACACATCAACATCAAAATCAACAACAAGCACATTGGCAACATCTACAACATGTGTTTTTGCCCTAGGGTCAACATCTCATCACTTTTTGCACTTTCTCATCTTTAGTCTCCATGCTCCACCTTTTTATCACTCCATGCTTTTCCTTGTCTCTCAACACATTTCTCGCCATCGATCTACATGGTTATCGGTATGCATCTCTTATCTACTTTATGTTATCGAGCTTTTTCTCAAAGCAACATAAAGCGGGGCAAATGTAGACACAAAATCACGCACTTTGGGTATTTATTTATTCTTGATTACATACTACTATTCATATGATTCTTAAGTAAGAAAAGTACTATTAACCCATGTCCTTGGCCATCTTTTTTTTCTTTTCTGTTTCCAATTTTGGTCTTACGCTCTTTCTAGCTCAGGTTCATCTTTTCATACCTCAAAGTTTCCCATCTTGGATACCAACGCCCAACCAGGATGCCAACAAAAGGAACCCCTATTCCCTCGGGTGCCCCCGGCTTCTTTATACTTTGTTCACATCTTTTGGGTCCTTTCTAGCCATTTGAGCATCTTATATTTTTGGTAGTCGGTCTTTTCGAGGGTTAATTATGAAATTCAAGAAAGGGAATAATATAAATATAAAGTTATGTGATCATAATAAGGGACAAAGCACTAAACATTAGCTATCACCACCTAAGGTTGCATCCAAAGGCTATTCAAGAGAATTCAAGCATCCATTCAAGGGAAAGGGACTACATTATTCTACATACACTTCATAGGAGGGGAGTCTATTCTATTCCATACACACATCTATTACATTTCTCTACATCTAGCTACTTTTCTTGCTATCAAGTGTGACATGTACAAGAGCTACCTAGGGCGTGATTCCATGCACACACACCTAGAACTACATTGGGTTTGAAATGTATTGCAAAGCTTAGTTGTAAGATCACTTGTTGACAACTAAGGATAGTCTGACCCCTCATTTTTCATCTTTATTTTTTAGGATTTGATGTGTCTTTGAGGGTTTTTAGGTCATTATTTCATTACAAGTTTCTACCGACCTTGACGATCATTGTACGAAATATTAGTGACCAAAGGTGAAGGGAAAAAACACCTTGCAACCAGTGAAATATGGTTTTTTTAGCATTTTTGCAGTCACAGGTGCCCACTACTAGTCTTTGGCACCCATAGGTGCCCCTACCCCTTTTTGGGCACCCCTGTCTAACATATTCCTCCAGATATGCATTCTTATGAGCTTTGTTGTGACATTTCATTCTAGATTTTTCATTTATCCAGCTCTGTTCACCTTTGGGATTTCTTCAAATTATCTAAGCCTTTGTTTCTCCTCTTTGCACCTAGGGTTTCATAATTTATAATTTAATTTTCTTGGGTAATTTATGGTACTTAATTGCTCATTCGTTTACCATTATCTTGCATTATAATTAGGCATCTATTTATTAAATATTTTCTTAATCACATGCCCATACCTCTGCTGCATCCTATTCCCTACCATAACATCAATACATATGATGTCGGTCAATCTAGTGATCCGATTACTTCCTTTACCTCCACATGCCTCCCTTCCATCCCTATGCATACCACTGACCTTATATCACCCTCTTCATATCCTTTTAGCACTACTAATACCCCACCTATCACTACTTCTCGCACCCTTACATCTAGCTCCACTCCTCCTAATATCCTGGACAATTCTATCCAACAAGATAATGCCAACATTGATGATTTTGACAATGAATTTGATGTCGTAGACCTCACTGATGATAATTTGCACAACCTTAATTTTATTCCCCTTGAAATAGATGAATCATACTTCCAAGACACTTTTGTTGTTATTGGCCCGTGAATATCAATTCAAGCAATCTCCTCCTTCTACTACTGCCATGATACCTTTCCAGGGGACCATCCATACATTGGATATCATACCACCTACTTCATCTCCCCAAGTACACTCTGCACCACAACTTGATCCCTTCACATGCACTCTTTTCATACATGAATCTTATTGGCCTCATATCCCATTCGACCCAATTTCTCTGACATTGTTTTTACATATGAAGGCTTAACACAATTAGGATTCACACTCACTTATATCCCCACATCACTCTCCTCATCTATATCATGGATATGTCCTTATTAATGTTACATTTGGCCTCTGTTTCTTCCATTTATCATTTTTCCTTGCACATACACATCGTTCCTCTCCACTCACACTCAAAAATCTTGGCTTGATTATATTGGTGGCACTCTTGATCCTAATCATATTGATATCACATTTCCTATTCCCTTTAATCATGTCTCTATATGCAATGATTCATTCCTTGGCTATAAACAAAATCTCACTTGTTGGTATACGCACATGATTTTCCATAACCTCCTTTTACTAATGAAGAATATGCTATGGGCATGTATAATTTACACCACACTAGCTCTCTATATGATCAACCTCACACTATTGCATACCAGGTCTCCAATCCAAATCCTATGTGTTAAAACCACGACACTCGACAATCTCTTCAATGTGTTTACTTGATTCTTCACCCTTACACACCTTGGGGATCATAACACTTTCTCCCCCTTACATTAATATCCATTGTCTCTATTATCTACTACTACATTTCATGCTCCATGCTTCATGCCTAATCTTTTCAAGAATTCACACATTTCTATGGTACATTGTACCATCATTACCATATGAAGCATTCTAGTGCTATGGTTCACACTTCATCTATGAACCCAACATCATCTACAAACTTCATTCTCGGTGCTTCATGATACATATTTCCTAAGCATCTATTCTCACCCAATTCACTCATTTCCTGATGATGCACTCTAGTGCTATAATTCACACTTGAATGTTGAGGGCATACTTCATCAATAAACCTCACATCATAAAAATTTCACTCTTAACGCTTCACGATACATCTTTCATAGCATTTACTCTCAATCACATACAATACCTTCATTCCCCATCGACACACTCTTGTTCTATGGTTCATTCTTGAATGTTGAGGGAGTATTTATAAATGAACCTCATTTCATACACATCCATTGGGGGAAATTATGATCCTATCATATTTACACCTTGCATATCACACCATAACACTCATACAACATTTGCATATATTAGTTTTATTGTTTCATGTAAGCTTATTCTACTTACATGTTACACTTTGTTTTATATTCTAGTTAGATACATAGTATATCATCATCTTTTCTATATATACATGCACATTCACTCGGTATATTGTGGTGGATGTAAGACCTATTACATATCCATAAAAATGCAAGATGCTCGACACATCTCTTTACTAGTCCCACCGAGGTACCCTGGGGCATCTACTTTTTTCTACTCACATAATCTACACATACCATGTTCTATCATTTCAATACTTACTACTTGTTACTTCTTACTTTTCCCTGATCTTACACGCTTTGACATACTACTTATCTTTCCAACATGCTAATAGGTGCTTCATGTGTAGAATTTGTCTTGCAAAATTTATACAACCATAGTATCTACCACCTTTTGCTTACTACTATTTGATATTATTTACGGGATTTTTCCAATGTCTTACTTGTTCATTGTATGATTTTGGCCGCTTTAGACATAATTATGTTGTGGCATTGTGAGTGATGTCCCATGTTTGAAACCCTCTTTTGCGGTCCATCTTATCTTCCTAATTGCTTGTTAAAACTATCTTCTATTGCATGCTCACTTTTATACTAACACTCATGACTAGTCCATCTTTCTTGCATGTGCCTTGGTTTCTACCATGCACATCCCTTACCCCCTATAGGTATCCACTTTAGATATGCATATCAGATTAGGGTCATCTCCTTTAGATTTCATGATCCTACAATAATTCGCATGCACCCCAAATAAGGGGGACATCTATTGAGTGAATAAATCATCGCTTTCAAAGATACAATATAACATAACACAATATAAAAATAACATAGGAACATAGTTTTAGATTGGACCAGAAACATACTTGGGTCCAAAACACAAAGAAAACACTAGCACCTAGACCTAGACAATAGCAGTGGGTGCTTGTGTCCCCCTAGGCACTTGTATCCTTAGGAAAAAATAGTTAATTTCTAAGATCAACACAAACTCCATCAGTTTTTGATCAGTTCTACAATAGCACACACATTTATTTCAAGTTATAAAATTCACTTTATCAAAGGTGCATTTCAGATTACAATTAAACAAATTTGGAATAATCATAACAATCGAACAAATTAGGATTGTTGATCAAAGAATACTTGGAAAAGATCACACAAGGAGTGTACGCGAGATAGAAGGCCAGGATCGAAGGTGTGGAATGACAGAAAGACCCACACGTGGAAGGCAGGTTCAGATTTCAAGACTTAGCTGATTTTGGGTATGATGATCTATTTTTGGAAGATGGCATGCGGAACACATCAATGATGTAGAGAAGTGCATGCCAAACATTTTTATATCTAGAAGAGCGGTTCAAGCGTCTATGCATGGAGGCAAGCTAAGAATAGAATGAACACTTCAGTTATCTGTAAGAGGACTATAGATAGTGTACTTTCATGTGTGGCTATAATTGTAAATGGCGTGTGGCTATTAATAGCATGTGACCTATTTCGGAGTAGTTAAGTGGTGAAGGGAAAGTCCTCACCATATATATATGAGATTAGGTGCATAGTGAAAAAGATATAGATAGATATGTATGTATGATGGGAATATGTGTATCGATCCATATGTGCATTAAGATGAATTGACAAGATCTTTGTAAGGAGATTCCATATTTATTAATAGATGGAAGATATTGGCTGAATCTAAGTGTCATTCACGTGTAATTGAGTAGTGCATGTTAGTGTTTCAATCATGATTATTGTTTCACACAGAATGTTTCCGTTCCGTTCTAGAATAGAGTTGCTTCTATCCTTTCATTCTCTTGAGAAACAGATAAGGGTTAGGGCTAGGAGGAATACCTGTTGAATGTTGGGAAGGTGTGCGCATACCGTAGAGAGATCAGATCGATTGTGAAGAACTCCTTTTTGTCTGGGAAGGACTACCTGTAAATAAGAACGCAAGACCACTAGATTTTAGTTAGACAACAAGTGAGGGAACTACCTTAGGCCCAGGAAATATTAGACTTCCTTTCGAAGGTGGTCAGTTCCCCATTTAATATGAATTAAAGCAAAATGATAACAAAGAACTACAAGATAATACTTACTGGTTCCTGATGAAGATACAGGTCCAAGGAATGTGGTGGCGATAGTAAGGCTTAGTTGGGATGATCTCGGTATTAGAAAGCGAGCTGATGAAGCTATCCTCAGTCTTTTCCAATGCTTGAATGAGGTGACAAAGATGATCCGATTGCTCGATTGCGATCTTGGCTCGATGCTCTTCTCTGCAACCTCTTCTGCTTGTTTCACTTCTCTTTCTTCTTGCCAAATGAATTCCGGATCCTTTCTTTTTGGTTGGGGAGGTCATTAACAGGGAACCGATGGCGGTTACGTAACCGATGGCGGTCGAGTAGGAACCGATGTCGGTTAGGTCAAAGTGGCTATTTTTAGTAAAATAGCCATCTTTCCCTCCTTTTCTCTTGAGGGATCAGTTGTGGGCTTGGTCAAGTTATTATTAGGTTTGTTTTGATGCGGGTGAGGGGTGATGAGTCATGGGTGTGAGTCTGGACCAAGTCATAGGTCTTAATTAGGTTGGTTTAGGGTTAGGGCTGGAGGTCATGATGAGGTGGCGAGGTGAGGTGGCGGGTGGAAGATGTGGATTTATTAATTATATGGTAATTAATAAATAATTAAGTGTGTAAGGTTTAGGTGGTGAGGTATGGTTAGGTTGCGGGTGATATGTGGGGTAAAGGGGGGCATCGTAAGACCCAAATTTGGTGTCTACATTTGCCCCTTGTTGTCATGTAGCTTGTTGTAAAGTTGCACCGACAAAATAAAAGTAAGTGGTTGCCCAGATTAAGGGTATAGGTAATCCCCCTCAAATCTATCACAGATTGAGGCGACGTGAAATCAGGGATAGGGTTGATAAAGGGTGAATGGTGTTGAGATGATGGTAAGATGGTGGGGTAAGTTCAAGGAAGCAGATGCATGTTGAAATGCAGTAGTGCGACCAGGGTACACGATGTGAAGAGAAAACAAGCAATTCATAGGCAAAGGTCGATAGTTTATCCAAACAAGGGTGATATAATCCTGGTATCCAAGGCATAGGAAGTAGCTCCAGGGGATATAACGGGTAAGGTACCGAATGTTTAGGCATGTTCGGCAGTACCAAATGGTTGGTTTGGTTGAAATAAACGTCACGGTCTTGGTCTAGGCAAGGCTGGTTGGCTGAACAAGTCAAGTATCCTAGTTATGCTAAAACACAAACAGGTGAGCTCGATGGAACAAACAGCTACATGATAGAATCGTAAATTGTGGGTCTTGGTTGAGGTACTTAATTGGTGCGGCCTTGGGTTAGGCTGATTGGTTGGTTGCGGCCTTGGGTCGGGCCGATTGGTGGGTGGTGGCCTTGGGTTGGGCCGATTGGTTGGTTGCGGCCTTGGGTTGGGCCGATTGGGTGGTTGCGGCCTTAGGTCGGGCCGATTGGTTGGTGCGGCCTTAGGTCGGGCTGATTGGTTGGTTGCGGCCTTGGGTCGGGCTGATTGGTTGGGTGTGGCCTTGGGTTGGGCCGATTGGTTGGGTGTGGCCTTGGGTCGGGCCGATTGGTTGGTTGTGGCCTTGGGTCGGGCCGATGAATTCAAAATAAGGCTATTTAGCAAAGCCGGGGTAGGTGAGGTGGTGAAAAATGGAGATTGGTGGATAAGGGTGGGAGTTAGGTTAAGTAAGTAGGTAACCGATATCGGTTATGAGTGACCGATATCGGTCACAAGACCGATACCGGTCTTCTAGGCGCCGTAACCGGCATCGGTTATATGTCAAAACCTATAAAAAGAAAAATACGGCATGTCATTTTCACATTGTCAATTTGAGTACCAACCTTTTGCTTGTCTGAGTTGTGAATTGATTTTGTTGAGTTTGTGGGCTGAGTTGGCACTAGTTGAGTGGAGGAGTGAGTGATTGGTAGGCCCCAGCGATCAGGAGGCAGAGTTTGATTGGTGGAGGACCCTGCTGAGGAGATTTGGAGCCATGGCACAGCCTGGAGGAGCAGGAGGTGCTGGAGGAGCTGACCACCACCACCTATCCCACCATGATGATGTGTAGTGATGCCGGTGAGTTCTAAACCCCTATTTGTGTGAAGTTGAAGCATTTAGCTAGGATGTGGGTTTTGGGGTAGGAATCTAAAATTTAATAAAATAATGGATAAATGAAGGTAAATCGTAAAATGGAGTTGGTAGGTATGTTAGGTAGGCCAAAACGGTAGGGTGGGTAAGTTTGTAGGCAATTGGGCTGGGTAGATAGGTAAAAAAAAAAAAAGGGGATTTGGGGGCCGTTTTCGATCCGGCCCCGAAATCCGACAGTGACCGATGTCGGTCACTAAGCGACCGGCAGTGGTCACAACTAAAGACTAGTTGGTTCCGAGACCGGCGTCGGTCATGTGTCGACCGACGGCGGTCGTGTGTGACCGGTACCGGTCATTATGGGCAGGAGGTAATGTTGTGAAAGTAGGTATATTGATTTGTTGTAGGCGGGTAGGATAGAGTTTTGGGGTGAAGGGGGAGAAGGTAGAGTGGCTAGGAAAGGTGAGTGGGGTGGGGGTAATCGGGTGGTCGGGGGCTGGTGTGGGTAGGATAGGTTATGGGTTGTGAATGAATTGGGAGGGGTTAAATGGGCTGGGATATAGTTAGAGGATGAGAATAAAGTGGGTGGAGTATGAGTGGGGTAGTTGGTAGGTTGTGGAATAGGTAAAGGGGATATTGTAGGTGTTTGTTGGGTGGGGCTAGTGATATTGGGGTTATTGGGTGGGGGAGTGAGTATAGAGGGTTAAGGTAGTTGTTTTGTAAAGGGTAGGCCTGATGGAGTGTGTTGTTTTTGCAGGCACGCCAGCAGCTGACGATGCGGGATCGGATGCCGCCTCTACTGGGGTGGATGCGGCCACATGTGACTGCAGCACAGTGGGCAGTCATGTGGGAGGTTGGACTCGGCGGAGTCTAGAGATATAGGGCTATGGATAGGGACCACAGCTTGATGGTTTCCCTCATCGAGAGATGGGATCCGGCAACCAATGTCTTCCATCTCCCTACTGGAGAGATGACGGTCACACTTGAGGATGTGTATCGCATCCTGAGACTGCCGATCATTGGTGAGGTAGTGTTCCAGGTGGATGCGGAGACAGCGATGGACAACATCCTACAGGTATTCGGGGATGCGGCCCCATTGATTACATATCACAGTGCGAGCATCTGCTATGACGATATGTATCACGCGCATAGACAGGAGACACGGCTTGCCGTGCTGATGATGATTGGTATCACTCTGCTTTGCCCTTCCTGACTCAAAGGGAGGCCGCTTCCCATGGGCTTTGATGGGAGTATTACATGAGATGGTGGAGGAGCACACCTGTTATGCATGGGCACCGGTGTATCTGGTGCAGCTATACAGAGAGCTCTGGGGCTATCGTATGTATGAGGTGATTTGGTATATGTTCGACATTTTTGTTACACTGCTGGGCCTACGAGCATATCTATCTGTATATGACCAGTAGGGTTGCCCCAGCAGCCAGGGCCACAGGTAGTGTATAGATATGGATTCCAGAGGTGGTTGGGGGTCGTGGGCCAGCCACGAGCGGTGATTGCAGGGTGAGATGTGGCATACTACCGGCATATGTTAGAGGGCCTGACCACACTCGATATTATATGGAGGCCATACAGAGGCCATCAACCCCGAGGAGGAGCCCGAGTGTAGCTACGATGGATCCAGTATATCTTCTGGATAGCTGGACGGAGACCCGGGGAGCATGAGCGGATTCCCCTAGAGAGGGTACGCCGACAGTTGGGTCTACGACAGGATGAGCCACCTCCCTTCCCACAGTATCGGAGGGAGGATGTAGAGGCACCACTACCTCCTCCACAGCCATTGGACCCAGTCTGGGTCACAGAGAGACCGGCGGATGATACGGTGGATGATGCGGTGTGACAGGTTCATTTTTGGTGGTGGGCGGGGCGAGCGCCATGAGAGCACAGCCTGCACAGCCAAATTTGGCAGCTATTATAGCGGAGAGGGACCATCTCTTGGGCCAGGTGTAGCTATTACAGGGGCAGCTTGCTGCTACATAGGCACAGATTGGGGTGCTACAGGGGTAGTTAGCCCAAGCACCAGCATGGCACAATGAGGCACAGCACGAGCACGAGCACGAGCACGAGCACCGCCTGAGCACAGAGCACAGGCACAGCCACGAGCACCACGGCACGAGCACGAGCACGAGCACGAGCACCGCCTCAGGCACAGGGTGTACAGGCAGGTCAGGGGCCACTTCTATTAGGAGCCGGGGGACCAGCCCCACCAGCCATGGTGGCACGGGCCCGATATATGGAGGCGAGCGGAGGCCCGATATTATCAGGACGTGCTAGATGGTACCGGTGCCGACTATCAGCCATATGCGGCTCACAGGGCGGAGACATCCCGAGTCACGGTCACGGGGGCGCAGCCACGGCCGGTGGGTCAGTGATGGGTAGGAGGTGAGATCGGCACGAGGGCCGGTGAGAGAGAGAGCGAGGAGGGGAGAGAGCTGAGTCACCCCAGGAGCAGAGATGGGTATATAGAGGATTTGTTGATAGAGACACCGGTCTGCGAACCGAGTGTGTATATAGAGGCCTGCGTGCCCACATAGGATTTATTTATTCATTTTTGTTGTATATACTGGCCTGCGAGCCGAGTACATTTTGTATAGTTGATACGGCTGCGAGCCGAGTATATTTTGACATGAGAGACCGGCCTGCGAGCCGAGTCGAGATTTTGACAGAGACAGTGGCCTGCGTGCCGACTTTGTATTTTTAGATCACAGAGGCCCCATGCAGGGCAATTTGTATATTTTGACATTGATTTGATGATGATATATAGATGAGTTTGCTCCACATGGTGTGTAAATTTTTGATTTGATGCATGTATTAGAATGTTTCATGTGTTTTGTCGATGGTATTGAAATTTGATGTATATATAAATGATGTTGATGAAGTTTTGCATATGTGTTGATGGTATTCTGATGATAGATATTGATAACTATGTCGTTATGCAAGGAAAAGAGGCGGGCGCCACCAAAAATTTGTAAAAAACAAAGAAATGGCCTAGGATAACCAAAGGGAGAGAGGTGACCGATATCGGTTAGGTAACCGATGTCGGTAGTCATTCGACCGATACCGGTTAGGTAACCGATATCGGTTATGCTAAAACAAGCTTTTCTAAAAATAGAAAAGCTTGGGAGGTAACTTAAGTTCTTATTTTTAGAGTCATGCAACAAGTTAAATACGAGAATGCGTGTTGTTGACGGCTTATACAGGTAATTGCATGGGAGAATTGAGTGATAAGGAGGAAAGAGACAGGTAAAGTAATCATGGGCTTAGATTAAGAAGGCAGAAAGGCAAGTTATATTGAAGAGGGTGGTGAACATGGCTGAACAAGGAGAAGCATCCAGCGGGCAGAGAAGAGAGGGAAGACAGGTTCCACCTCAAGCTGCTGCATCCCAAGAGGTATAAGTTTTGGTTGGAATTCAATTCTTGCATGTTTATGAATAGGATGAGAGAAGGTAAGTGGGTAGAGATGAAAAAGAAAAGGTGATAGGCAAGGGTTTGGGATGGGGTGAGTGTTATGGGGTAGGTAATCAGGGGTTTCGGGTATGTTTGTAGGTACAGAGAGGGGTAAACGAGTGAATAATTATCGTAGGTGGTGTTTTTAAGCAGGGTGTATAGAATTGATAGTGACCGATATCGTTTAGAGATAACCGGTATCGGTTAGGTAACCGGTATCGGTTATCTATAACCGATATCGGTTACTATGTAAAATTCCAGAATGTGATAAAAAACACATAGGGATTTTATTTATTGATTTGTTGTTTGTTGATTTGATGTATGCAGGCAGAGGCAGGGTTGAGGATGAATGATAGGGTGCCAGCTTTGTTGTCACGGGTCCGAGCGGATGTAACACCAGCTGAGTGGGCATTGATAAACCATGTGGGGTTAAGTGGAATCCACTATTATTCACGAATCGCACACAATCATGCTATGTTGCAGGTGTTGATTGAGAGATGGAATCCAGAAAAGAATACCTTCTATCTGCCATAGGGGAGATGACAGTGACGTTAGAAGATGTGTTCCAAATTTTGAGACTCCCAATTACAGGAAGACCAGTGTATCAGGCAGGGCCTAACGCGGCGTGGGGAGCGATAACAATAGTATTTGGTCCAGCTGCATGAGATTTGACACAGCGAGGTTTGACATTCACTTATGGTATAATGTTTGCAGCACACCCTGAGGCAACAAGGTTGGCAGTGGTATTAATGATAGCGGTGGGGTATTATGCATTACCGAGGGTGGATGGGGGAAGATTTCCAAAATCATTGATGTGTATTATTTGGGAAATGATAGAAAGGAGCGTGACTTTCACATGGGCACCCGCATATCTGGCGGAGCTATACAGGGGTTTATGGGCCTGCAGGTGAAATCACAGGACTACACTGGATTGTGCATACTTATTACATGTTGGGCCTATGAGCACATTGTGTGTGTGTGACCAATAGGCCGACCAATCCAAGGAAGAGAGACAGGAGTGCAGAGGTTGGGATTCAGATGATGGGTCCAGACAGAGCAAGAGGTGAGATCTGAGGCCGTGACAGATGACGTCGAGTATTATAGGTAGATGTGGGAGATGGTGATGATTGCGATATCCATTGGAGGCCTTACGAGAACTATATGGTGATGGAGAACATAGCTGAGGATTTGAGGGGTGTAGAGTGATTGAGGTGGATCGCGGGACACAGGCCAGGTGAGTACGAGAGGATTCCTCTAGATCGCGTGCGGTGACAATTTGGATTTGTTCAGGATATACCCATGGCTTATAGACCATACATGAGGATCGATGCCGAGGCAACATTCTCACCTCCCCGGCCGACACCTCCAGAAGGACCAGAAGAGACAACAGCCGATCGCAGGGTAATGGATGCAGGAGTGACAGAGGCTTATAGATTATGGTGGGTAGCAGAGCTGCGAGGTACACGTGAGAGGGCGATCATCCTGACATAGTTGTGATTACAGCGGAGAGAGATCACCTGTAGGGTTTAGTTCACCAGCTTCAAACGCAGGTGAATGAGACAACGGGATTGTTAGTGGTTTCGCAGTCACGAGTGGAGAGACTAGAGGTGAGATTCCTCCATGCGAGAGGGCATATTCATATGTTACAGGAGAGATTGGTGGATCAGTGGGAGGAACCAATAGCAGTGGCACCTTTGAGGATGGAGAGGCCAGGTGAGCGGCGTCGACGATCACGATCACCACCTAGTTTGGGATGAGGCGCAAGGGTCTAAGTGAATTTCATAGGGGTAGAAGAATAAATAAGGATGCCGACCTGCGCGTCGATGATAGAGAAGATGTATTTGTTTAACATCTAAATAAAACTGAATATGTATGTTGATTTGAGTTTATGATAATAATAAGAATGTTTGTGTTTTGAATGTTTTGAATTGATAAAAGACCAAGGTGAGTGTTATCAATATAAATATGTGAAATCATTTATATTTTAACAACACATGATAGGTTATGGTAGGGGATGGTCGAGCTAACCTTGGGAGACCCCATGTCTCCTAAGTGCTTGCCTACATAGCCCATTGCACAAAGCAAGGAGGGGCCTCAGACCGATGTAGTTCTCCCTTAGGACCAGGGAGAGATGAATTTAGGCAATTTGGTTGTGTTTAGGCAATTTGTTGGTTGGTAAAAGTTTGATGTTGGTAGGGTAATGTTGTTGGAGTTGGTAAGGTATAGGTGAAGCGAGGGTTAGCTTACCCAAGCATAAGGGAACCATGTCCTGATTAAGGTCAACATATAATCCCAGATTCGGGTAAAAGAGGCAAAAATGTCCCATAGTTGAAAAGAGCTAAACAAATCACGTATTATCATAGGATGAGCTTGAATCCCTAGGTACCTTGCATAGGCGAGAAGTCGATAGGTGAAAAGAGTTGTATAATCACAATATATCGGATATACGTCACGTCCCTTGAGTTTTGTTGTTTTGAAGAATGGTGAGGTGAGGTGGATGGTATAGGTTTGGGCGCGAGAGAACTTGTTATAAGGTGATTATTCGATGAAGAGAACCAAACCTGAATAGACAAGTCCATGACTCAAAAGTACTTTTGAATATTGCTTTTATTTTTCTGGATATAGACTGATCGATGCGGGAAGTCTATATGGGATATGCATTTTGTTGTTCTTGAGGTCTTCACGAAGCTGATCAATGCGAGAAGCTTCTGATAGAGGCTGACTTTGTATAGCTATCCTTGAGGAGCGATCTATTTATAGTAGCAGATGTGGCTTTTGTGTATAGTTGTCCTTCGAGGGAGCAGTCTATTTATAATAGCAGATGTGGCTTTGCACATAGTTTGTCCTTCGAGGGAATAGTCTAGTTTATAGCTTAGAGGTCTAGATGTCATTTGACATGAAGCATCTAGTTTTGCAGGAAGTTTGACTCAAGAATATCCCATAATTGTATAATTGAGAACTTGTTATTTTGATACTTTTAAGTCATGGACCGGACTAAAAAGGAAGGTATCTTTAAGAGGAGGTGATGATCAAACTACGTGAGGTTGATTTACTTTGAGATGCACGAAACAAACTGTATGAGGTGGTAAATGAGCTCGAGGATGAGCACAAGGTAGATAAGAAGTGATGTAACACTAAATTCAACAGTAGAATGGTCGGAGATACAAGGCATTAAGGGGTTCGAGCTCGGGTTTACCATTAAGCGAAGCTAAATGGTAAGTGCCTGATCCGTAAGTGTGAGTGATAATGTAAGGCCCAATCCAATTAGGAGCAAATTTTCCACGTTTGCTCTTTTCTAGTTTGGTCACATGTTGATTCTCTTTGAGGACAAGATCACCAATCTGAAAGGTACACTCATGAATTCACTTATCATAAGCACGCTTGATGCACTTTTGATAGATTTGAAGGTGGTCAAGAGCTGTAAGATGACGCTCGTCAAGAAGCTCTAATTGGGCTAACCGCTCTTGGCGGAAATCATCATTGGTGAGAATATCCTGGAGAGATATTCTTAGGGAGGGGATTTGTATTTCGAGAGGCAAGATAGCCTCGGTACCATATACCAAAGAGAATGGTGTGGCATTAGTGGAGGTACGAATGCTGGTATGATAAGCCCAAAGGGCAAAGGGGATGTGATCAGGCCAATTGTTTCCAGAATCGTTAACGACTTTCATGAGAATTTTGGTTAGGGTTTTGTTAGAAGATTCGGCTTGACCATTTTCTTGTGGATAGTAAGGTGATGAGAAGCTAAGTTTGATACCAAAGTTGTCACAAAGGTCTTGTAACAACTTATTTTTGAAAGATTTTCCATTATCTGTTATCGGGATGAGGAACACCAAAACGATAGATAATGTGATGGTTGATGAACTCTACGATTTTTTCTTTTTTGGTTGAAATGAGTGGAATGGCCTCCACCCATTTAGTGTAATATTCGGTTCTTGTGATTATCCAACGGTGACGTTGCGAAGAAGGTGGGTGAATCTCACCAATAAGGTCTAAACCCCATTGTGAGAAAGGCCAAAGATCTCGTGCGACCTGTAGCGGGTGGCTAGGAGTATGTTGAAGGTTGGCATGTTGTTGACACATAACACAACACTTAACATATTCGTAGTAGTCTTTATTGAGAGTAGGCCAATAATATCCTAGGTGAAGGATCCGTTTGGCCATGGCGAGGCCACTAAAGTGCCCACCACAAAGTCCATCATGGATTTGTTGGGTGGTATGAGTGACTTCCACGCTTTGGTTAGACATCGAAGGAGGATACCATCAAGCCACGTTTATAGAGAGTCCCCCATGATGACATAACGAGAAACACTTTTAAGAAAAGCACGTTTGCCATTACTAGTAAGGTCAGGTGGTAGAACAAGAGGTTGTAAGGTAGTCGTGAAATTGGTGATACCAGGTATCCTGTGAATCAAGATACATTATTTACCATACAAACATCCGGAACTAAGTAAGATGGGGCAAAGAGTTGTTGGACCAAGACAAATATGTCTGAGTCAATTGGTGAGGCCGGAATTTGTGAGGCCAAGCAAGCCATAGTATCTGCAAATTTATTAGTTGAGCGGGAATGGTTTGGATAGAATAATGAGAAAATAAGGTCAAAAGTGAATCCACGTAATGTTTGTACTTTTGAAGTTCCTCATTTTTACATTGGTAGATGCCAGTAACTTGATTTACTACCAATTGAGAGTCACCAAAAATATTAATAGACTTCACACCTAAGTGTAACGCAACATGGAGACCCAAAACAAGGGCCTCGTATTCCATGTTGTGTTGTTAGTGCAGGGGAAATCGAGCCTGAATGAAAGAGGCATAGGTTCACCTTCAAGAGGAATGAGAACAACGCCTACCCCTCCACCATGCTGGCATTTAGATCCATCGAAGAAGAGGGTCATTGGATACGACACATCACTGAGTGAAAGAGTTGCGATGAGCTCATCAGGGAAAGTAAAATTGGTAAATTGTTCCCCAGGTAAAGGGGCTTCCGTGAGTTGGTCTGCGATAGTTTGTCCTTTGACTGATTTTTGGTGTACAAACTCAAGGTCGAGGTCGGTGAGTAGCATAAGCCATCGGGTGATGCGTTGGTTTAGATGAGGTTTGGCGTACATATAATGTATGGGGTCAGCGTTGGTGATGACAAAAGTTTTGTGATTCAGGAGGTAATGTCGGAGTTTGGTGGCCACAAATGATAGGGCTAGGCACAACTTTTCTACGTGTGTATACCTAGTCTCGTAATCCACAAGAGTATGGCTTATGTAATAAACTACTTGTTCTCGATGCTCAGAGTCACGATGTGCGAGCATGGCTCCTACAACATGGTCGGTGGCAGAAAGGTAAAGGTAGAAAGGGTGATCGTCCTGAGGTGGGATAAGCACGGGTGGCTGCAAGAGATAAGCTTTAAGAGCCTCAAAGGCTTGGTGGCACTCTTCGCTCCATTGAAAGACAATGTCCTTTTTAAGGAGATGATGGAAAGGTTGACATCGATCTGAGAGTTGTGAGATGAAACACCGGATAGATTGGAGTTTTCCCTGCAAACTACGCAATTGTTTGAGGTTAGTGGGTGGGGGCATTTCTAGGATAGCTTTGAATTTTTGGATCAACCTCAATGCCACGCAAAGAGACGATAAAACCAAGGAGTTTTCCCAAAAGGACACCAAAGACACATTTCTTTGGTTGAAGACGAACACAGTATTGTAACAGGTGATCGAAAATAATGGTTAAAACATCGAGATGTTCACTGCGATGTTTAGATTTGCCAAGAAGATCATCGACATAATCCTCAAGGATAGTGTGCATAATGTCATGAAAAATGTAAGTCATAGCCCACTGATAGGTCGCACCAGCATTCTTAAGGCCAAATGGCATGACACGATAGCAGAAGGTTCCCCAGGAGTAATGAAGGTGGTTTTATGTTGATCGGCCGGGGCTACCAAAATTTGATTGTATCCCGAGAAGCCATCCATGAGAGAAAGCATCTCATGGCCTGCAGTGAGATCAACAAGTTGATCAATACTAGGTAGGGGGAAGTCATCCTTTGGGCAAGCGAGGTTAAGGTCCCGAAAATCCGTACATATCTGAAGTCCCCCTGTCGCTTTAGTGACAGGTACGATGTTAGAAATCCATTGAGGATAGTCAATAGGTAAGATGAAGGAAACAGAAAGAGTCGTTGAAGCTCTTCTTTGACCAAGAGGGCAATGCGTGGATGCATTTTCTCGGTTTTTTTTAACTGGTTTGGAGTCGGGTTTCAGAGTAATGTTATGGACAACAATGTCAGGATCGATTCCTGGCATGTCAGCGTAGGACCAAGCGAAAGCTTGGTTGTGGGCACGGAGGAAGGTAGTGAAGGTAGTTTTTTCTAATGCGTTAAGAGATTGTCTGATCTTTACAATGTGAGGATCATCCTCCATGTGGATGTTGATTTCTATAGTCGATTCATTCAACATGGTTTGAGTTTCAGATGGTAAGGCACGTGAATATAAGAGTCATCCGCGCCAAGGTAAGTGAGGATGGAGTCGTCATCCTGGCACTCAACAACATTAATTGAAGGTGAGTCTTCTTCGATCATGTCTGGATACAGAAGGGGAAGAGAAGATGGGTCTTCATTATCACGTTGATAAGTGAGAGGACCCAGGAAGATAGCATTTACGAAAAAAAAAAAAGTTAGGAGGGATAGATTCCGGGTCTATCGACTCTGTGGGTGAAGATGGAAAAATAGGTGATGATGGTTCAGAAGAGGTAATGTCGTTGTCTTCCCGGATACAACTGACATGAGGTTTCTTTGGTGTAAGTGTTTCAGAAAATCCAAGACCACTACGATCTTTGTGTTTACGTGTAGTCACGGGAATGATTGTATGTCGGCCTTGTTCATAAAGACCAAAACCAAAACCTTTCCAAGCACAACGAGTCAAGAAGGTGAGGGAAAAACGATGATTTGTTAGATATTGAAAATCGATTGGAAGGGAACCACACCAAGGGGAGGTTCAGGGGTAATGGAGGATGCGTCGACACCCCCATACGTTAGGTTGGTGTGGCAATTAGGCGGTCCATAGGAGATCACCTCCCCCACACGATGGTCGTAGGTAGGATGCGCATGTAACTGTCATACTCCTGTGGGGTATGGAAAGTGCTAACGTTATATAGGTGATACTCCCCCAGCGTAAGGCATTGAAAAACATCTACCAAGGGATCTGAGGTTGGGATGTTGTCCATGGGGAAGGAAGTGGTATTTGCGGCGGTGGTTTCATTGGTTGAAGGTGTAGGTGTGGCTAAGGTGGATGGTTGAGGTGTGGGCGAAGTAGATGGTTGGGTTGGATGAATGGGTGCCTTGACTGGTACAAGCACATCATTAGGGTGATATAACATATTGTAGGTTTTGAAGGGGGGAGCGTCAGCTTTTACGGTGTATGACTTCCCCTCATACTCAAATTTTATGCATCTATGTAAGGTGGAGGGAACGCATCCCATAGCCCGGATCCAAGGGCGGCCTAACAACATGTTGTATTGGAATTCTCCCTCAAGGACATAGAAGAGTTCGGGTAAGGTACGTGGCCCTACATGAATGTTAAGGATCACGGTGCCTAAAGTAGAAGTAATAGCATCATTGAATGAATGCAACATGGTGGGGTTGGCACACATGCAGCTAGAAGGGATATTCATTTGTTGGAAGGCTTTGGAAGAGATGATGTTTAGGCTAGCACCCCCATCAATCATAACACGATGTACTCGGATGTCCCGGACGTAAGCTGAGATGAAAAGAGCGGGGTCAGGATCTTCTGCACCAAAGATGACAATTTCTTCTTCAGAAAAACTGATAGCAGCGGCTTGCTGTATAGGGACAGAAGTGGTTGTGGAGGTAGGTTGTTTGGTGAGAGAGGCGACGTGGTTGGGTGTTAAAATGGAAGCGACGGGCAAGGTTTCATTAGGTAAGACCTCTATCCCTTGAAGGATCTCAATTAAAGCTTGTCGATGCGATTCAGAGGTTTGAATGAGATCATACAGTGTCATTTTTACAGGTGATTGGTGAAGCTGTTTGATCATGGTACGATGGGCAACTCCATCAGAGGCGGGGTAGGCAGGTCCACGAATAACCACTTTAGGTGGTGGTGCGATCGGGATGGCGGATGAGAAAGAGAGGCTGCAGGTGTGCTTTCTTTAGCTTTCCCATTGTTTTTCTACGCCCTCGAGTAGCAATACTAATCATGTTGATCTCGTGAACACGAGAGGAGGAAGATGGCAGGGATAAGTCATTGTCTTCGAGAGGTGGGGTTGCAATAATGATAGATCTTGGTGAGGCGGGGACAGGTGGTATAGGAGAGGGGATTGAAGCTAAAGGTTTCTCCCTTCGTAAGTTGTCTTTCTTAACCTTTCTATCCGAGATAGGTGACTGACGAAGGATGGCTTTCAAAGCTTTGCATCCCTCCACATCATGTCCTGGTGTGCGGTGGTAAGCGCAGATTTTAGACTCATCATAACCTATAGGTCGAGGTTTAGATGGATCATAGGTGCAGTGGGGGTAGGGAAATGGTCGCATTCTCCACCAACATATCAAGGATCTTGGCGTAAGATCCTTTGAGCGGGTCAAAGTCAGAGGAAGATGAGGCTATTGATTGGGTGGGTTTTGGTAATGGTTGGGTATGGTTGGTTAAATGCGGGTGGTGGTTTAGACAAGGGGTTTTGATAATTGGATTTAACTAAACGTGGCTTCTTCGGCGCAGAAGTCATGTTTAGCTGGTTAGATGATGAGGCCACAGATGACGTGGTGGCAGGAAACAACCACGGGGAAAGAGGAGTGATATGACAAACAAAAATCCTTTGATGATGGAGTTTGTTTAGGGTTGGTAGGTGGACGAGATACTTGGGGTGACGGTGTTGATACACCCGTGGATCTCTATATGGGTGCGAAGGTGCGGGTCGTTTTAAAGAAAACGCGGGAGGTATGATGTATTGAGGCAAGGTGGAGGGTGAGGTCCCATATAGAAGGTAGGTGTGACGGCGAGGGTTTTAGTTGTGAGAGGCATAGATTGGACTTGAGGAGATTGGAGTCATCTCTAGGTGGATGGACGATGGCTTTATTTTTGGATAAATCTAACCGTTTAGGTGGGTGTGTTAGGTGGGTATTGGTGAAGTCCCAAGCGTATGGGAAGGTTTGGTTAGGTTAATAGAGGTGGATGAGGTATTCGGTAGAGATGAGGGGGTGAAGATGAGGACATAGGCATTTTGAGCTTTTGTAAACACCTCGGGTATATGGTAGAGGTGTGCAGATCGGTCATCTGCATTTGAGTAGAGCATGGTGTACTCAAACGCTCCCATAGGACTCGTCATCTTCGAGGATGACAATCTTCACATGTGAAGAGAACCTTGGTATGGAAGAGAGATGGGTTGTGATCCCGGTCCACTTTGTGGGTGTGATACGAGGGTAAATGAGGTGCAGTATCAATGGGTACTAAGAGGTCAACCGGTCATTGGAAAGATTTAGGTGATGAAGAACTAATAGGTAGGAGGGCATGTTCGAGGGGATCCATTATGATTGAGGAGTTTGGTGATGTAGGCTCAAGGGGTTTCTCCTCTAAGGATGACAGAAAAAGTGGCGAGCCTTCTTTTGTTGCAGCAAGAGTGGTGGAAGGAGATGTTTGGGAAATAGATAAGTTAGATAACATCCGCTCACAATCTTGCAGGGATGTGGTGTAAGAAGACTCATTTGTGAGAAGAGAACTCTGGGTGGTTAATTCCTTTATGGGTAAAGGAATGGCAAGGTTATCATCTTGTCTTGATGGGGGTGTAGGGGGTGTGGATCCCTGCGTTAGTGAAGAGGCCTGATTCAGAATTTCCTCGATAGAAGCTTTTGGTTGGGAGTTGAAAACTGCATGGATTTCATGAACACTCTTCTCCTCGGCTGAGGTATCTTGATTTGTGTTACTGTTAGATGCATGGTTTGGAAATGGTTTGTTGAAGATTTTTAAATTTTGATTAGCGGGGGCATTAGGATTGTCGAGAGTTATATCCCCTGCATCAACCATTTCCTGCACTATGTTTTTCAACATCTTGCAGTTTTCGTGACTGTGTCCCTTCACGTGATGGAAGTTACAGAAGTCATTTTCTTTATACCAAGAAGGAATAGCGTGGGTGGAATCAAACCCAGTGAGGTTTAATAGGAGGCAAGGTGATAGCTCCTGCTTTAAGCAATTTGTCTAAGATCACACCATAAGTTTCTCCCAAGGGAGTATAGTTGATGGGCTCGGCTTTATACTTATAGGTGGCTTTCGGCTGGGTATTAGACAGTGCTTGAGATTTGACCGTCACAGCGTGTATGGCCCCCTTTGATTTCGAAGCAGCCGATGTGTGAGAATTGGTGGTGTTGGGTTTGGTGGTAGAGTCTTGGGTCCGGAAATTTGAGCTTTTGTTGCGTAACCTCAATTTCTCTTCCTCTAAGGCTCGAATCTCTAGTTTTGAGCCATAGTAAAGGCCTCATCAAAGGTGCGGAAAGTTTGAATTTGGAGGGTGGGAGAAATGTGTTTAGCATAGGCCCGTAAAGAGTTCGATGAGCTCGGCCTGAGGTAAGGCGTAAGTAAGTTGGTTGATGAGGCCCCACCATCGTCCAACGAAATCTGCGATAGACTCATCTTCAAATTGTCGGATGGCATAGAGGTCGGTAATGGATACTTTCTTGGCAATATTGATGGAGAAGTGATCCAAGAAAGATTGGGCTAAGCTTGGTTAAAGGAGAATATTGAATGTTTTGGGTTAAAAGCAACTTGTACCACCACTCTAGGCGAGTCTTCCCGATAAGGACATGGGAAAGGTATGGAGTAGTAGGGCATCGTCATGAGCAATCAGATAGCAGGCATGTCTGAACGATCGCAAGTGTTGTTGAGGGTCCTCCTTACTATTAAAGTGAGTAAATTTCGGTAATTCCCATTGAGGAGGATATGTATGAAGGGGGACAGAAGGGTGAATAGGCTCTGAAAAACTTGCTCATATGTCAGGGTGTTACGACTTCCTGAAATAGAAGCCTCAAGATTTTGCATCTTGTCCATCATCTGTTTGATTAAATCATTGGTTGGGTTAGATGATGGTGTTGTCATTGTAAATAGAGGAGGATTGGTCCAAGAGCCGCTACTAGACAATGATGGGATTGAATGTTGATAAGATAATGGTGATGAATGTGTTGGGGCAGCCGAAATAAGGGTGTCCTATATAAGAGGTTGAGGCCACCGGATGAATTTGTGGAAATGAAAAGGTGGGTGGAACTTGTGAGGGAAAGCTCGTGTGTATAGGTGGCAGAGAGCAAGTGATGAAAGAGGCAACCTGCGAGAGAGATGAGGTAGGGGCAGTGGATGGTAGTGATATGTGGGGTCCCAGATTAACCAGAGGAAAACCAATCGGTGCAGTATGAACCACCGAAGCTACTGAGCTGGGAGACGGGGCTAAGGATGAAGATGGTGAGGTGGAGTTATTAGGTGGGGAAGGGGCTAAGTGAGCGGCGATACTAATAGGCATACCAACGAGGAGCTGACCATCGGGTGCACGGTCAGGGGTATGAGACAAATAATATTGTACGGCGCTAGGATTAGCATCCAAAAATTTGGCAAATTCCTTATCTCCTACAGGGATCTTGGGAAAATTGCTTGGTATCCGTAGGATTCCCCATAGGATGCGAAGGGGGTGACTCAGGAAAGGCACGGAACAGGCATGTGAAACCATGGTTGCTGCTTGGTTTCGGGTGATAACAACCATGGAAAAGAGGACACAGACAGTAAGGATTTAATCAATCGGAATGAAAACAACAACAAAATGTTGGAATTGATAGATTCTTTGGTGTGTCGAAGCTAAAACACGATGAACTCGATATCGGTCAGATAACCGATGTCGGTCAAAATGTAACCGGCGTCGGTCAGTTAACCGATGTCGGTAGTATGGGACCGGTGTCGGTCACTGTGAAAGCAAAGAGAGGATGTAAGAAGCTGCTGGTTTGGGGATAACAATGCTTAATATACCTACCAAACTGTCTTGAAGTGATCACTGAAACAGTGTATGACAGAGAAACAAAACTAAAAACAAGCAAGATGCACAAGCAAATCAATAGACTAACCCTAGGATTAGTTTTAATCACTTTGGGCTTATGCCTTAGACGCCAGATGATGTCAATCCTAAACAAAAGACCTAAGGGAGATGTCAAGTTTGTTGTGGCTCATAAGGCTACCTCAATCGGGCGGAGGAATACCGCGGAAAGGGGGGAGGTTTGAGCTGTTGTATTGATTATGATGTGATTTGGTATGTGTTGTGCAGTGAGAGTAAGATTAATTTCTCATCAATACCATGGATATCACCCCCACGTGTATGACCTGTTACTTAATCTACGTTCACTAGAATTAAAAATAGCAAGCAAGAATGTGATGCACGTGTTTTAAACCCAAATCGAAAATGATATTCGATGAAGCAAAGAAGATGACTTTCACTAAATGCAAAGATATGAAAGCAAGACAAATTATTTTACCAAAATGACAAAATATTTTGTGAATATTTAGCGAAAAAAAACAACAAGTATGCTCCCTATGTAAAGCAAGCAAAAAAGAAACCCGAAATGGGTCCCACCAGGCGTGCCAAAATGTTTCACACAGAATGTTTCCGTTCCGGAATAGAGTTGCTTCTATCCTTTCATTCTCTTGAGAAACAGATAAGGGTTAGGGCTAGGAGGAATACCTGTTGAATGTTGGGAAGGTGTGCACGTCTGTAGAGAGAGATCAGATCGATTGTGAAGAACTCCTTTTTATGCAAGGAAGGACTACTGTAAATAAGAATACAAGACCACTAGATTTTAGTTAGGTGACAAGTGAGGCTTAGCCTTATGGCCCGGAAATATTAGACTTCCTTTGAAGGTGGTCCTTCCCATTTAATATGAATTAAAGCAAAATGATAACAAAGAACTACAAGATAATACTACTGGTTCTGATGAAGATACGAGTCGAAGGATGTGGTGGTGATAGTAACCTCTTAGTTGGGATGATCTCTTTCCTACCCCAAATGAATTCCGGATCCTTTCTTTTGGTATTAGAAAGTGAGTGATGAAGCTATCCTCGGTCTTTTCAATGCTTGAATGAGGGTGACAAAGTGATCCGATTGCTCGGTTGCGAGTCTTGAACCGATGCTCTTCTCTGCAAAGTGGCTCTTCTTTTTCAACTTCACTTTCTCCTTTTCTTGCCCAAATGAATTCTTGGATCCTTTATTTTTTGTTTTGATGGGAGGGGGGTTATGAGAGGCATGATGGCGGTTACGTAACCGATGGCGGTCAGTAGGGACTTAATGTCGGTTAGGTCAAAGTTGGCTATTTTTAGTAAAATGCCAATCTTTCCCTCCTTTTCTCCCGATGGGATCGGTTGTGGGCTTGGTCAAGTTATTATTAGGTTTGTTTTGATTTAGGTGAGGGTGATGAGTCATGGGTGTGAGTGCGGACCAAGTCATAGGTCTTAATTAGGTTGGTTTAGGGTTAGGGCTAGGTCATGATGAGGTGGCAGGTGAGGTGGCGAGGGATGGAGATGTGGATTTATTAATTATATGGTAATTAATAAATAATTAAGTGTGTAAGGTTTAGGTGGTGAGGTATGGTTAGGTTGTTATGGTTACAAATCCCAAGAGGAACATATTTACATAGTATTCCATTGGCGATCAAGATCTTAATGGTAACTTTGAACCTAGAGAGTAAACCGATGGCTAACTAAACTTCACCATGTGTGAAGGTAGGAACAAGTTTGGTATTAAGATGGTAGACCTAGTGGTAGAAAAGTAGAGAGAGGAAAGGTGGCTTAAGTATAATGAGGCATGTGAGAGGGAAATAGAGAAGCAACATTCCATTGCAGAAAGTATGGCATTGAGGAGAGAGCTGGCTTGTGAAGGATTTACAGCTCATGTAGAAGATGTGGAGCCAGAGCAAGGAACTCCCCATCTTGGAAAGCATGATAGAGATACCTTCTCATCCTTGAATGGAAGTGCGCCAACATAGACTACTTGGACCACAGTGCACATCTTAATCCACCTGGTGACCTAGATTTTACACTTGGTTTTTTAGTATTTAGTACGACAAGTAATCAACAAGCTAACTTCGAATTAGGAGAGTAGAAGTAAGTCAAGGATAAATGACATCAATGGCAGGATAGACAACCTCAATTTTATATGGAGGAGCATTCTTAGGTACATCATCTACCTAGAATGTGAGCACATAGAATGTTGGATTCACCTCTGGAAGTGAAGCTACCTCACAAACTGTAAGGGTTTAGTATAGTACTACTGTCAGAGAATAGGGAGTACATCTACAGGTCCTACTCTAGCTACAGGTGGAGGATCATGAGGTATAGGTGGTTCTAGTTCTGGTGGATCTAGTGGTTCTAGAGACAGAGGGAACCCAGGGGTTTCTAGATCAAGTGGTCAAGGTCCACATTAACCAAAAAATATCTACATGGAGATGTCCCTTTGTCTCCCAGAATATGGAGGTATAGAGGATGCTACCGAATATGTGCATATGTGTGGAATCTTGTGGCATGCTAAAGGGATTACAACTGCTGAGCGAAAGGCAAGTCAATTCGCTACTACATTATAGGGGTGCACGCACAGTTGGTATAGAAAATTTGAACTCGATCAAACTTGCGTGGATTATGCAAAGACCGAGGGATGCTTTCTTAAAAGAGTTCTATATTCTTGAGTTTGAAGCGAAGAGTATAAGTGTGCTCAAAGATATCAAGTAAGGAACTACCGAAAGTGTACATGAGTATGATGCTCATTTTATGACACTTTTGTTAAATTATCTTATGATATTCACGCTGCTAGCAAAGATGCATAGTGGTTTGTTGGAGGATTGATTACACCTTTTAGGAGGGCATTGTCACATAAGACATACATGGATCCACACAAAGCACTGGAAGGAGCCTTGCACGCTGAGGTAGTTGGGAGCATTGACACTAGCGTTAGTTTGTTTTAGAGGCATAGATTGTAGCTATGGCAAAGCAGTTAGAAAAGCTATTGGCAAATTCAGCCCATGAAATGCACTCAGAATTTGGTGTATAAATTGTGAAGTGGAAGGTCACACCAAGGATAGTTGTCCTCACAGATCTATACGTTCATTATTATTGACTATGAAATTTTCCATTTGAATCATGATGCTAGTCACTGTCCTTTGTTACAACATGCGATAAGGAAGAATGTATCTTGATTTTGCAAGATTTATAGGTCCATGACCCATGATACTGAGGATTGTCGGTTGATTGGTCAGATCCATGATGCTATAGACATTGGAGTATGATAAACAAGTATAACAGATAATTCTAAGGGCAGGAATGAGCACTAGGATTGGGATCATAATCAAATGTGCTATGACAGGAATGAGGGGCATTTTGAAGGAGGTCGTGGAAGAGGACATGGATATCATGGTGGATATGGAGGATGAGGCCATGGTGGAGGAAGAGGAGAGTTACCTCATGGAACATGTTATACGTGTGGATCCCTTGATCACTATAGGCACGAATGTCCTCAGAATAATGCATGTTCTTTCTACAGAAATAACCATAGCTATGAGGAGTGCCCGGACTTATATGAGCATATGAGTAAACAACATAAGAAATAAAATAAAGGCATCAGGATGGTTAGAATCTAGTACACGGTAGAATATCAATGGATGCCCAAAATAACAGAAGGACTTGAGGCATTGATAGTAAATATCACTACATGCACTGAAGCTGTGCGCACGCGAGAGGACTTGCATCAGAAGCCTACGATTACCAAGGAGGAATTTTTGCATGCGATGTACCCAAATCTTGCTCGTCAAAAATAAGTTTACCAGATACCATGGAAATGCTAAGGAATATTGGGGTGAGATACAGTACCTAAAGGAGCAAAAGAAAGCATCAGAGACAGTCCAAACTAATATTGATGATCTATGGCAGGTATGCAAGATGTTGCGCCAGAGAACATTATTCCACTATTGGGAAGTTGGTTGAAAGGGAACACTCCGCACGTAAGTCTTGAGACCGGAATAGATTCTACATGTAAATATTCCCCTAATAGCATTGATTATGACAAAGAAATTACTCTGAATGCTGTTTGTGGATGGGTGGCTATTGAGAAATATATTGATTGATACAGGCATGGAAGTAAATGTGTTGACATTAGATGCTTGGGTACAAATGGGGAGGCCTCCATTACAGCCATCATCTAATGTGTTGTTCATGGAAAACTGGACTAAGGCCACTCCCATAGGAGTGTTGAAGGATGCATCTATAACTATACAAGGGGCCAAGTTTACTGGGGATTTTGAGGTATTAGCACTTGCAGAAGTAGATAATTTTCTAGCCTTACTTGGATGCCCTTGGTGTTATGCGAATAATGCTGACTTGAGATTTAATAAGGGATATATCAGCTTTGAAAACAAGGAGGAAAGGGTTGTGATACCTTTGAAAGATGGGAAATCCACACCCTATGTTGAGCCCCTAAGTGAGGAGGACTTAAACAAAGTTTATGTATGCGCTATTCAGGACCCAGAGGTCAATGAGCCATCAAAAGAAGGCATTCTACAGTGGGAGGATTCTCATTCTATTAGTGATACTATGAGTATTTCTTGTGACAATTGGGCTCATGGTACATATGAATTAGTAGGGCGTGAGGTGAAAAAGTGTGGTTGCACACGGAATAGATTTCATTCAATTCGACATATAGGAAGTATAGTACCTTGGTATATAGGGACAGAAGCTCTGCATGCCTTTCTGAAGGCTATGGAAATGTAGTGGGAAGATCCAGTTGCAAGGAGAGATATGTTATTATTTACACTATGCGGGACAACAACACACTTATGGGCAGTCGACAGAGATAACCTTATACACTAGGAAGAGATTGGAATAGCTTTATCTACCAGGTTTATAAGGAACAATGCACCTACACAAACCTATACTTATCATGGTAATCAACTTGTTCAACATCACATTCAGCAGTGTGAGAGACTCTGGATAGTAGGATAGGAAGCATTATCACCGTCACTTTGGGTGCATAAATTGTATTCCACACTCCAAGGATGCGCACGCGCTTGGTATGTATATGCAAAACTACATAGAGAAACTGGGAACTGGCAAAATTTGACTGCAAGTATGATCCAGACATTTGATTATTTCTCGACTCAACCTCCGGTAGCAGAGGCATTAAATTTTTCAAGTGCTTAACTATGGGAGATAGTGCAAAAGTAGAAGAGCATATTCAGGAATTATTCAGTGAGACAAATTTCGAGCATGTTTTGAAAAGGAAGAAGAAATAGACTCCAAACTACTTGAGCATGCTTGCCTTGAGAAAGAAAAAGGAAATATGGTCTACATTGTGGATGATGAGGAAGTTGAAAACTTGGATATTGAGCATTCACACAGGGTGCACGAGGTCTTGGAAAATGCAGACAAGGATACACATGCCTACCATGAACCTATGAAGACAAAGAAGGTGAATATAGGTTCGGAGGCTGAGCCTAAGGAGGCCATAATTAGAGATTACTGGTTCAGACTCGGAGGTAGCAAAGATCATCGAGTTACTCAAAGATTATTAGGACTTATTCCCTAGAGGATATCATGAACTTAAAGGCATGCATGAATCACTTGGGGAAATGAAGATAAAACTTAAGGATGGTGCATGTCCAGTTAGAAAGAGACCTTACATGATGAATCTAAATTTACGTGAAAAGGTAAAGGAAGAAATTGATAAAATGTTGACATCCGAATTATCAAGCCCCTTGATGAGTCATAATGGATTAGCCCAATGGTGATCGAGATTGCTCGAAGGATGGATGGATTAGGATATGTGTGGACTATAGGGAGCTGAATGCTACATGCATCACAAATCCTTTCCCTATGCCATTCACTGAGGAAATACTAGAAGGAGTTGCAGGGTGCGAAATATATTCTTTCACAGACGGATTTTTAGGTATCATCAGGTTAGGATCGCTTAGGAGGATCAAGAAAAGACAACATTTACTACTGAATGGGGAAGTTTTTCCTATACTATGATGCCTTTTGGGTTGAAGAACACGCCTACTATATTCTCATGAATAGTTGTTTAGGCATTCAAAGATTTTATTCACAACTTCTTACAAGTTTACCTAGATGATTGGACAATATATGGGCTTGTGAAAGACCATTGTGACAATTTGTGCTTAATGTTTGAATGATGCAGACAATTGAGTATCTCTTTGAATATCAAGAAGTGCATATTTTCTATGCCATTTGGGATACTATTAGGACATATCATCTACAAGGAAGGTTTGTTAGTTGATCCAGCCAAGGTTGCAGTCATTTTAGGCCTGGAAGTGCCTACTAGTCAAAGTGAGGTGCGCAGATTTTTAGGTCATACAAGGTATTACAAAAATTTTATAAAAGGGTATGCCAAAATTGTAGCACCCTTGGAAGAATTACTGAAAGGGAAAGGTACATTTTATTGGGGAGAACCGTAGCAGGCACGTTTGAAATATTAAAAGAGAGACTTACTATCGTGCCCATTCTGCACTTTCCATCATGGGATAAACCATTTCATGTACATGTGGACGCTTCTGGTATGGCCATTGGTGTTGTGTTAGCTCAACCTGGTGAAGGTATTATTGATCATCCAATCTATTTTTATATTAGGAAGTTGACTCACTAAACGGAATTATACAACTATAGAGCATGAAGCTTTGTCAATGATTTATGAATTTAACAAGTTTTGACAATACATTAGCAACACCATTTGTGTTTTATACAAATCACATGGCATTGAAGTATTTCATAAATAATCTAGTTTTGACGAGAGGCACATATGCAGATGGGTGATCCTATTTCAAGGATTTGACTTCACAGTTGTGGTAAAGCCAGGGAAAAGCAACTCTAGACCAGACCATTTATCTAGAATCAATACAGGAGAGGAGGCACAGATGATTAAAGAAATAATGCCAGATGCATAGTTATACAGGTTACAACGCACACCCATAGAACTAGAAGACATTGTTGTCTTTCTACAAACAGGTTTGACACCTAAAGGAATGAAATCATTAGAAAAAAGTAGCTTGCTATACGCATGGCACCATTTATGTTAATCAGTGGTGATGTCTACAAGTTAGGCAGAGATGAAGTATTATACCATTGTGTGTTAGAGTATGAGTTCATGGATATCATGGAAGAAGCTCATGGTGGTATTGCAGGAGGCCATTATGTAGGTGATGTGACTTCTGGAAAATCTTAATTGCTGGATTATGGTTGGAGATGTCAGATAAAGAATGTAAAGACTATTGTAAGGTGTGTGCTCATTGTCAGCACCTAGGAAAACTAGGGTAAAGAGATGAGATGCCTTTGAGACCAATCACTAGTGCTGAACCATTTGAGAAATGGGCCATTGACTTTGTAGGACTTATTTCACCACCCACGCGTAGGAGTGGATCACACAATATCATTACTTGCACAGATTATCTTACATAGTGGGCAGAAGTAACACCTACCAAAGACTATATGGTAGCTACAATAGCTAGGTTTCTATGGGAGAATGTTCTTACATGATATGGATGTCCTCTAAGCTTGACAAGTGATAGAGGTACACACTTTTTGAATGAGACAATCAGGATCCTATTAGATGAGTTTATGGTTGCACACCACAAAACTACACCTTACCATCCTTAGGAAAATGGAACTGCTGAGGCTTTCAACAAAATTTTGGGCCAAATTTGACAAAAATATGTGATGTTGGAAGAAAGGATTGGGATGACAAGGTGTCAGCTGTGCTTTGGGCATATAGAACAACTTACAAGAGATTGAACAAAGCCACACTGTTTCAATTGGTGTTTGGCGTGGAAGCTATTCTTCCTATAGAATTTATGTTACCTTCTTTGCGCATTGTGTGCACTGGAGGTCTAGCTGATGAATAAGATTTAGAAGAATGGATTGAAAAGATGATTCAACTGGATGAGCACTAAGCCATAGCACGGTGGAGTCAGAAGTAGGAAAAGGCCGAGACAGAACACATGGCATGCCGAAACATAAGAAATAAGAAGTTTGTGATTGGATAAATGGTTCTTCTTTATGAATCAAAGTTCTTGCGCCATCTAGGAAATCTCAAAGTACACTGGTTGGGGCCATATGTTATAACTTCTATACTTGACTCAGGTGTATGCTAGTTAGAAGCACTTGATGGAACATGGCTACCTGGTTACTTTAACGAGTAGGTGAAGCCCTACTATAAATAAGTCTTCTTGGTGTTTGTAATAAGGAAATGTTGCCATTTAGTCTAGGTTTTCAATTTGGTATTTCCTTAATATATTTCCTTTATTGTCGCTATGCTTCGTCACAATTTAGTTATTGCTTGTGTAATAAGTGCGTTTGCACACCAAGCTAATTATTGTATGAATAATGGTTATGCACATTAGACTACACATACCTTTAGTGTGGGGTGGTTGTCGTTATCCAAGAAAAGGACTGAGGGACTTGACAGGTGAAAGAAATAAACTGCTATAGGTGTGATTTAAAGAGGATTGCTTCTAAAAAGGTGACCAAGGATGAAGGAATAGTATAACACGAGGTAAGCGGAAGGCCATGATAGCTACCAGGAGAAGGTGTAGTGATGAGGTACTTGGTTGTAGGAGCGCGTGTTGAAGAGAAGTTTGTGACCAGAAGGTAGGAAGGCATGCTAGAAGGTAGGTGAGGAGCAATAAATGCATCAAAATTTGAAAAATTTATATAAGGAAGGGATGCGGATTCATTTTTACCATTACAACTAAGAATATTTGAGAGAAGAGCCAAGTGCAAAGAGCCGAGTGATTGATTTAAGGTGTGAAGGGTGTGAAATCAAGAGTGACAACCAGATATGTGCTTTAAGAAGCTTGCGTCCCCAGTGGTGAAGGGTTTGAGCGAAGCAGGGAGACAGAAAAGAGTTAGGTTACAAGGTTTCCACCTAGGGTAGAGTTGGATCAAGCTAGGGTTTGATTCGTAGAGTTACAGGGGTGAAGAGGAGACATTGGCAAGGTAGAAATGACACCAAAGAAGGCATCTGTAGCAGCAACAAAAGAAAATAAGAAGGTGGTCATTGAGGAAGAAGAGATGGCACCTGAAAGTCATTTTTCGGAGATGCAATACCCAGAAGGAGTTATTTGTTGGCCAAGAATGGGATTCACCCATTAGAAAAAGTAAAGTGAGTGAATATAATCACAGGACGTTAGAGAAAAAAAAGGAGCTCGACTCCTTACTCATGGTTAGAACCAAAAACGCACGAAAGATGACATGCCAATATATGATGATGTGGGAGAAAATTTTGAAGAAAATCGGGGTATATCAGTTGTATGAGCTACCATATTTCGGGAAGTATGAGCCCTTGTACCAGTGGCTCATGAGCAGGGTTCATAAAGACTACTTCTACTTTGCAGGACGTAGAGTTAGAATTTCGTCTATGCTTGTTTCATTAGTGATAGGTTTGAAGGCCATAGGAGAGGATATAAAAAGTGACCTCACAGATAAAGCCGCAATTTTAAAGACCAAACAGGAGTTGGGATACCTGAAGGGTCCACGCGGAATGGACATCGAAAAATTTAAGAATTGTCCAGTTGTACAAGTTGCAACACACTTGGTTACCAAGTTGAATGATCAAGAGCGGTGGTTGCAGGTAAACACCATGTGGTTACATGTGGGGCTGTTCTCCTATCAATGGTCTTCATGGAAATCAAAGTACCGGACATACCAAATGATAAAATATGGGAATATCCCATGGATAACATGTCCCAAATGAAAGATTTAGCAAATACCTATGCAAGGGGAGTATGAAAGATGAGGTGAAGTAGAGGGTGGAGAAGTGGTATGATAGGCTCCACGCGGCATTTGGAGAAGAGTGGTGCATTTCGAAGGTCCTACCATTAGTGGTAGGAAAATAAGTTTAGTTTACTATATACCAAAATTTTTGCATCACGCGCTTTCCAATGAAGGATGGAGCTTAGAGCCCTTGGTGCAAGTTACCTTATGCCTTCACTCCAAGGTATTTTCAGGAATCTATTCATAGGTTTACTGACACACATAGATTAAACTTCAATGCAGACAAGGTAGACTGCGACTACCATACATTGTGGAAGAAGTATGTATATCCTGGCAGGAGTGCCTACACAAAGAGAATCATTTCGAAGTGTCTTGAACATTAACCCAACAAGCTTGGGTCAGTAGCAGATTTAGGGGTAGTGTTGGTGTATCTTCAGTTGAAGCCAAAGATGGAGAATAAAAATATGTGGAAGGTGAGTTTGCACTTCCAAGCACCACCAAAAGGGAAGCATACAATGGAGAATGTCCTAGCACCTAAGCCCTTACAGAATTGAAGTGCAGGATGAGGAGGAAGAGCATGAAGATAGTGGCGGCTTGGAGCATAGGGGTAGGAAAGATCCTACAAGTCAGAGAGAAGTTGAGCACGCCATTACACTGCCTCAGCCACAAGAGGGGGAGGAAGAGGACTTGAATGCGGTCCAAGGGGAGCATAAGTTTAAAAGGGTATTTAGGAGAATAAGGACCCAAGGTGTTACCCCAACCTCTATGTAGATCACCCCGAATCTCCCCGCAAAAGGAAGTGACACACAAAGAAGGAGGAAGCTAAAGTTGAGCGAGGAGGTGGAAGAGTCTAAGGAGAGCACACCTACATCTCCTACACCCCCAGAGCACACAGAAGAAAAGGGTGAGGCATCAAAGGAGAAGGATGAAGAAGAGAAAATACTAGAGGAAACAACTACAGAAGATACTCAGGACATGGAGACACAAGCTCCAAATTTGGAGGCTAGAGTTCCTAAGCAGCAGAGGTCTAGAAGGGTGAGTGGAGAGCACATTCCACCAGCCATGGGGTATGCAGAGGACATAAGAAATATTTTCCATGCCCGCTTCTAGAGCACAATAACGCAAAAGGATCTATTTGGCTAGGAGTTGATGGATGAAGATATGGTGACTATGTGAACATGAAATCAACTATCCTGGTCGATGCACACACACATGGATGAGCTTGACTTCTATGTATGTGAAGAGTCATGCATGTCAAGGCAATTGAAGAAGGCACCCTCGCTAGACACATGACAATAAAGCCTATTGTCATGTCAAACGAGTAGGTCAAGAATAATGTCTTTAAAAAATTTCAGCGGAGGTGGCCATAAGGAACATGGATAAATCTGCCACAATCAAGGCACTTTGCTCAAGAGTCAAGATGAAGGATGCGAGAGATAACCCACATAATGCGGGAAAGGGACTTCACATAGAATAATAATGAATTATTTATAAGTGTCACGAGAGGAGATTGGGGACAATATAATCAAGGAAAGGCCACACTTGGAACCCAAGGTACCACAAACATTTCCTTCAGTGATACACTATGTGGGGAGGTTGGTGGAATTGGTGCTCAAAGATGAAAATCTATGTGTCTTAGGAACAATCAGAGAAGGATGTAGAACGGGAAAAAGCATCTGTGATGAGGAAAATTGCATCGTATGAAGGGCTGTTGTAGGAATTATAAGAAGTCTTGAAGAAAGTAGATCAAGCTTTAAATATATGCACAACTCCAGAGGTGCTCATCAACATTAAGACCTTGGAAGAGAATAATGAGGTCCAGAAGGCCATGAAAGATGAGACCTTGGGCCACGTAGAAAGGTTGTCCATGGTTAAACAAAATTGCGAGGCCCTGACAATAGCACAAGAGCCACACAAAACTTGGCTGGAAGAGCTTGGAAAGCTGATTGCGTAGAAAATGGACCTTTTGGAAGGAAGGATGACATCCATGTCTAGTGTTGTGTTGGTTCTATAGAATGAGAAAGGGGAAATTACATGGGATGAGTTGGAGTCCATAGTTGTGGACATCCCAGAGAAAGTGAAACAAGCACTCACTGAATGGTAGGATTTAGAGGCTACAATAAAAGAGGAGTATCTAGAGCTGATACTGCAAACTGATATTGAGGAGGTTGCTTAAATAACCTCATATAAATTCTTTATTTGTCCACATTCTTCATTCTTATTATTTCCTTCGAATTTTGGAGATAACCATTGTCGGGATGATAATGAGATTAGTGTGGGGTAATGTTGATCAAAGAATACTTGGCAAAGATCACACAAGGATTCTCGCTGGGATAGAAGGCCAGGATCGAAGGCGCGGAAGGACAAGAAGGACCCGTGCATGGAAGAAGACAGTTTCATATTTTAGGACTTAGCCAATTTTGGGTATGAGGATCTATTTTTGGAAGATGGTGTGTGGAACACATCAACGATGCAGAGAAGTGCACACCAAGCATTGTCTATATCTAGAAGAGCGGTTCAAGCATCTATGCATGGAGGCAAGCTAAGAATAGAATGAACACTTCAGTTATTTGTAAGAGGACTATAGATAGCACACTTGCATGTGTGGCTATAATTGTAAATGGCGTGTGGCTATTAATAGCACATGACCTATTTCTAGAGTAGTTAAGTGGTGAAGGGAAAGTCCCCACCCTATATATATGATTATTAGGTGCATAGTGAAAAAAATATATAGATAGATATGTATGTATGATTCTGAATATGTGTATCAGATCCATATGTGCCTTAAGATGAATTGATAGTACTGTAAGGAGCTTCTATATTTATTAATAGATGGAAGATATTGGCTGAATCTAAGTGTCATTCTGTGTAATTGAGTAGTGCATGTTAGTGTTTCAATCATGATTACTATTTAAGCTTGTTCTTTCATAGATATGTGGGTAGCATGCACTATAGAATGATGGATTAGTTATGAGTCTTTATGTATCTTCCTTCATCATGTTATCATCCTATTACAACAACCCTAAAGAGGGACCTAGTACCTTTTGCACTTCGTGAGTGCTCAGTCTAGGCTAAGTGATGTGCCAGCGTGACTAGGGTGTTATCTTGCAAATTCTAGGCTGCATCGGGGATGTACCATATGTATTGGTGTTTATTTGGGAAAAATCATGGAAGGAGATAAAAACTAGACCTCTCCCCCAACACTCTTCTCTTGGCATGAATCACCCAAAAAATCACACTTGGCATGAGATCTCCCAAAAATCGTTCTCGGCATGAGATCACCTAAAAAATCACTCTTGGCATGAGATTGCCCAAAACCTCGCCATTCAGGCAAAAATCCAACATCTCCAAAAATTAGGACATTTTTTCTATCTTTTACACCCTTACACATCAGTGCACACTTTCCTTTTACATACTTTTACACTTTTACTTATACACATGTTACTTTGATTTCTCATATACGAAATTTTAATACTCTTTTACTCTTCTTTTGTAGGTTTATCCTTAATATGCAACAAGAAGTAACTCACATCAACAAACACAACACACTACTATGCATATACTTCACCCCTAGGGTCCACTTCCCTTTCCTAGTCTCCACGATTCACATTGCAATCACTTCACACTTCACTTGTCCACTCAAAGACGCCATCGACTACAATGTTCTCTACAGGATCATAAGGTATGTATATTCTATCTACTTTATGCTATTGAGTATTCACTCAACAACATAAAGTGGGGCCAAAATGTAGACATAAAATATATGCACTTGGGTACATTTGAGGTTGTAGAGTATACTATTATATTAATGATTCTAAGTAAAAAACTATTAAATGACAATGTATTTTGGGCATTTTATTTATTTGTTATACTTTTATGACCTTCCACACCCTACATCCTTGTCGGTATTTTCTTGATTTATCTTTTATGGCCTCAAACACTAGTGCTAAGGTGCTCCTGCCCTCATGGGAACTCCCGACTCTTTCTCATTTTCTCTCTCTTTTGGGTCTCTTTTACATATTGTGCCTCTTTTACACTTTTGGGTTAGTATTTCAGTCATTAATTATGAAATTCAAACAAGGGAATCATATATATACATAGTTATAGCTCTTAAATAAGGAAGCAAGCACTAAGAATTACATATTATCACCTAAGCTTACATCTAAAGGCAAAAAAGCACTTCAAAAAATCCATCTAAAACACTCATTCAAGGTACAAGGGCTGCATCATTTCTGCATACACAACATAGGAGGGCAATTCTATTCTATTCCATTACACAAATTTTCATCTGGAGCATTCTAGATCTAGCCCACTATCATAGTGCAACTTGCACAAGGGAATTATTACACACACTCTCATGTGAAACTATATGGAGTTTGAAATGTAGTGTAATGCTCTATACTAAGTTTACACTTTGGGTGACTGTTGTGGTCGGCTTCGGCTCCACATTCTACATCTTTTTATTAGATTTGATGTAGTTTACAAACACGTGTAGGTATATAACTTGTTTTGTAGGTTACAGATACATTTGGTGATCAAGGAGTGAAATCAGAGTGAAAACCAGGGACTAACAACAAAGCTCCTCCTACATAGAAGAGACTAGATCCTAATCATTCACAAAGACACTAGCACCCAAAATGAACACTAGCACCCAGACGTTCCTTTCCTCCCATGGGCACTTCTCGACTGGCACATTCGTGAGTTTTAGAACCTCTAGCAAGCATTGAAGACAATCTTTTCACTATTTCAACTATTCAAATTTGCCTGATCACTTCTAGATTGCTCAAGAATAAGATAAGTCTCTTTATCTCCATCTCTTTCTTAAGGTTTTATATTGATACATGCTTGTTTATTTATGTCGTTGCTACACATTAACATTTGTAAATCATACACTATAGTAGTTACTTTGTAATTATATTTAATTCAATTTATATTAAATCAATATATATGTATGTATGTATGTATGTATGTGTTTGTGTATGTGTATGCATATACACATATACACATATACATACATACATACATACACACACACACACACACACACACACATATATATATATATATATGTATGTATATATACCTACACACATACATTCATATATGTATGCATACACACACACACACACACACACATATGTATATGTGTATGTATACACACACATATGTATGTATGTATGCATGTGTATGTGTGTGTAGACAAATTCATCTAGAAATATCAAAAGTAGAGCAACCCACCATTAACAATGGGGGAAGTCCAATTCAAATTAATATAAGGATGATAATATGGTTAAAAAGTGCAGTATTATTATTTCATGAATCAGCCCAAGACGCACTGACACATCACTCAGCTAGAATTGAGCGCTCACTCAAAGTGTGCAAGGGTACCAGGTCCCTCTTTTATGGCATCTTGTTCAAGGAGTTAACATGATCATACAAATATTCCAGATCCATAATATCCATTCAAGAATAAAGCATAACATGATATGCAAGATTAACTCATACAAGAATCAAGATTAACTTTACCATGCAAGAACCAGTCACAAATATGTCAACAACCAATATCCAACCACAAAGATCCATTATATTAATTGTTGTAAAACATAGAAGCTGCATACATACATAGTAATGTCACCATAAGTCATGCACACACATAAACCAACAACATAACTCTATTACAAAACATGGATCTCTCTGAAATACCTAAACCATGCAAATCAATACATATTTATAGGTAGTGGGGACTTTCCCTTCACTACTCATGCACTCTCCAAAATAGGCTACATGCTAAGAATAACCATGTGCCTTACATGATAAATACAAAAGCATGCAAGCTCACTAATAATAATAGATTATCTAATAATATAACTACAGTCTAATCCTATTAATAGCTCCAAAAACTATGCATGTCGCTTGATCTTCCACTTGTCTAAAATAGCCTTTGCATGCTTTTCAAGTCTTCTAAAAAATGTGCTCCACACTCAACATCTATATTTAGCCTCATACTAAAAATGGCTAAGTCCCGATTCATGCTTTCCTAGGTGCACCCTGTTCCACTATACTTCCATGTGCACCTACGCACCCCTATGTCCACGTGCCCAATCCTTATGCACCTTCAATACTTAGGCTATAATTCATCAACCCAACATTACCCCACACTTGCTTCATTTCATCCCCCCAAAAATGGGTAATCATGATCCATCTCTCCATGAATAAAGAATAAAGAATGAAAGAATAACTATACAAAAAATGAAAGAATACTTGGGCACTCTATCCTTCCATAGGTAGAATTAACTCTGGATATTCAACTTTTACCTCTGCTTCTAACTCATTCCAATCACTCAGCACCTTATTAGTTTTTTTTGGGATGTCTTAAGTACCCCATCCAACTCATCCAAAGTCATGTTCTCACCTTCATTCTACAACACCTGAGAACATTTTCTAGGCTCGAGATCATCCCTTCCATGACATCCATCCATCCATGCATGATGAGTTTTCCAATCTCTTTGATCCTTTCCTTGTGAGGGTCCTGGGCTGCTGCAAGCATCACACTTTTCTTCTCTACCAAAGTGAGCCTCTCCTCACACCCAAGTGTCTCATTCTTCACTTTTTAAGGACCTCATCCTCCTCTTCCATAGTCCTTGTCTTTATTATTACATCAAGGGCCACACACATATTCAATGCCAAATCTACCTTTTTCAATTCATCCTTCAAGGTCTATAATATAGATTCATAGCTAGTAATTTTACACATTATTGTTACCTTGGCCTTCTCTACTTGTGTTGCATCATCCTTTGTTTTGGCATGCACACTGGACCTTCATCCATCACCATATGAACAAGTGTGCACAAATAGTGCATTACAGAGGGGAAATTTTTGGCACTTTATCTTCCAGATGCGGCCTTTTACCTTCAAAATTTCATCTCCAATTTGTTTTTCCATACCATACTCACTAATGTGCTCACCTTTTCCTCAACTTTCTCCTTTTCCTCTAGTTAGGTGCTTTATCTCGGTATCTTTATCTTTTCTATCTTCTATAAGTACCCGAATAGTTTCCACTTTATCTATGTTTTCTACATGTAACCTCTATAGATACCTTTGTTAGTGCATTTTCTCACCTTGCTCATCATCGACATCTAGTGTAGGCTTAAATGTTACATGGCACAAATGTGGTGCTTTCTTCATTCTTTGTGAAGATGCATGATTCTTCACACACATCAAAATCAGGCTCATCCATGTGAGTCTAGCATGGTCCATGATAGTTTCTTCCATGTGCATGGTCACCATTTCTAATCCATCAATTCCCAGCCATACAGTCCTTGGGATCCAAAGTGCTTTGGAACCTAGCACATATAATTTTGGTTGGGTCATTAACATACCCAACTATAGGAGTTTCATATGTTTCTTCCTCCTTCTCCTTTCCAGAGTGCTTACCCTTAGGAATGTGTATCCCAAATCCAACACTGGTCCTCCATCAATTTGTGTATCATTATGCTCACCATGGCTTTGGCACCCTTATCTTCATCTACCTCTCTATCAATGGCACCACTTTCATATCTCTCTTTCTTTCAAATCCTCCTATATCATTCTCAATTCTTCCTCCCAAGGTTCTTCTACATCCTCAGTGTTGACCAGGATTTCTCACATTGTTGTCCTCAAAATTTTCTCCCTCATCATCATCCTTCCTAGGAATGTACTTGTGCCTTTTTTTCTTTCTAGTTCTACCTTCACAGGAGAAGTCCTAGGTGACCTCCTTAGGGGTTATGAAGGTCCCACACCTTGAGTTTTGGTTCTTCTCAACACTCTTTTTATTTGGGTCCCTCCCCAACTCCTATTCTATATTTACTCCATACACTGTTTCCACCACTTCTTCTTCCTCATCTTCTTTTTGCAATGGAGGGGTTTCCTCACACTCTCTTTTCTCCCTACAATGGGGGGTTTCTCCTTCCATGCTCTAAGCCACCACTATCTTCTTTAAGTTCCTCTTCTTCTTCTTCTTCATCACCAAGGGGAAAAGTGTCCTCTTCATCCTGTAGTGTGCCCACAATATGCTTTCCCTTGGGTGGTCCTTGGGAGAGCTTGAATTCATTCTCAACATATTTTCCATTTTCCAACTTGGGCTTAAGGTAAATATATACCTTAGAGCTACCCCAGACTTCCCATTTCCAAACTCATAGCTTTAATTTATATGAATATCATTTTAAATCAATTTTCAATATATGCAGACTTACTCGGGTAGACATATGTCTTCCGAGTGTATGATAGTCATAATCCACTTTTCTACATTAAAGATCAACCTACACATGTTTGAGAACCTATGTACTGATGCTTGAAAGTAGCACATGGTGAAAGGCATATGGGAGCTTGCACCAAGGGCTCCACTTTCCATCCTTCATGCCAAAGCACCCTATGCAAAAATGTTGGTAAACTAAAAATTGTACCTATTTTTCCAATACCAAAGGAAGATCCTTAGGTATTCTCCATTCATGCTCAAACACAGCATGCAAGCTCATACCAAAGTTTTTTTCTTTTTATAGGGTCCACTCATGGATCCATCACATGTGTACTTTTTAAAAATCTCTCTGCAAGAGATTTCTTTTCCTCTGGGTATTTCCACATCTTATCCTTTTGGCCCATCGGGCTCCAATCTCTACAAAAACAATAGACAAAAGGATCACACCAAAACTTATCTTCTCACCTTGGTGCCTCTTCAATAATGGTCTCAGTAATGAAGTTAGCCAAATTGTATACTACTCCTTCTGTCATCTTCTTTGCAATGTGTAACCATGCCTTATTCACTTATGACTGTGACCAATGCTCTTGATTATTTAACTTAGTGAGGAGGTGCACTACCACCTAATAACTATGGTACTTTTACAAACTTGGGGATATCCATCCCACACCCTCCCTTCATGTATCCTAGTGCTTTCTTGGTTGCTTCTATTTCCTCCTTATCAGTGAGATCACTACCTAATTCAAGTACCCAAACTCCTTAATCCTATCAATCTCCCAATCAGGGGCATGGTAAGCCTCATTCATCACCCAAAAAAATAAAATAAGTCCTCATGGACTCTACTCATCAACCATTGATACAAATTTTCTGGTTTTCCAAAGTAAGGGAGTTCATAAAGTTACAAAACTCCTACATTTGACAATAATTTTTCCCCGCATCATCATCATATACATACCATATCATTTTTTGTTCTCATAGTTATCTTTACTACCAACAACTTTGTCCAATTCATCTTTTTTATCCTTAGTTCTATGGTTATAGTCACTTACTTTGTAGCGTCGAATGTGTGATTCCCAATCACGCCCATAAAAACCCTTCTGATATTACATCTCTAAAAATCAGCTTTCGGGGTGTCTTCAACTTCTATTTCAATTCCTTCTACTTTCTTCCCCTTAGCCACTCCAAGTGCTCACTTAGGTGCCATAAGACTATAAAAGTGTGTTTTTTAGTTGATTTTAGCTCTATAACTCAAAACCCACGTGCCCTAGCTCAAAATCCACGCCCTAGCTCAAAATCCATGTGCCCTAGCTCAAACTTGAACCCTAACTACTATTCTCCTCCCCCATGCCTTTGTTTCACTCAAACACTTCTCCAATGGAGCACCAATCAATCCCATGCACAAATCCATCTGGTTTAGTTTCATATCACAACTCTTCACACTTCACTCACACAACTCACTCTTAGCTCACTCTTCAACTCACTCAAATGCTTCTTAATCACAAGGTAAAAATGATATCACAACACCACCTTTTATAACCTTTGTAAAAAATTTTTCACATTTATTTCTCTCCACCTACCACCATACTCAACATTAAATGATTTTCTTTTTTTTTTCCATTGATTTTTTTTTCCACCTCAATCATAACCTTCTATCGCACCCCACTACTTCTCGGCCACATACCTCCTTTCACATGCCTTCATGCACCAAAGTACCTATCCATAACCTTTCTTTCACCAAGTAGTTTCCCATGTTACCTACCTACCTCGTTACACATTACACTTGTGCATCCATTCATTCATCACACATGGTCTTTATTCATGAGAAATTTTTCTTTATCCACACCTTTACTTCAAGAAACTACACAATATTTCTCTATGCATACCCATCTTCCAGAGAACATTCAAACTTGATCCATTTATCCTATATATACTCCACCCCACACTAAAAGTATGTGTGGTCCTCTCACATGCATGAATTCAATAGATAGTAATCAATAGCTTCTGGCACGCAAAAGCATGCTTATTACACAAAAACACTAACTAAATTGACAAAGCATAAAAATGATGAAAGGAAACACATATAAAGGAAATGCATTAAAAGGAAATCTAATCTAAATGGAAATACTACCTTATTACAAACACCAAGAAGACTTATTTATAGTAGGGCTTCAACCTACTCCCATTGAAGTAACCAGGAAACCATGTCCCATCCAATGCCTATAATCTAAAAAGCACTGAATCAAGTATATAAGTCACAACATACGGTCCCAACCAATGCACTTTGAGCTTTCTAGGGTGGCACAAGAAATTGGAATCATAAAAAAGAACCATCTATCCAACTTCAAGCTTCTTATCCTTAATATGCCTATCATGCCATGCCTTTTGCCTGGCCTTTTCTATCTTCTGAATCCATCTGAAATGGCACACCCTTTCATCCAACTACATCAGTTTATCAATATGCTCTTCAAGTGCTTGCTCATCATCCAAACCTCTCACATGCACAATATACATAAAGAAGGTAACATGAATTCCATGGGTAAAATAACCTCCACGCCAAAACACCAACTGAAAGGGTGTGGCTTTGTTCAATCTTTTATAAGTTTTCTTATATGCCCAAAGTACAACAAGACTTTTATCATCCCAGTTCTTTCCTTCCAACATCACAAATATTAGTCAATGTATGTCCCAATATCTTGTTGAAAGCCTCAATAGTTCCATTTTCCTATGGGGGTGATAGTGTTGTTTATGGTGTGCCACCATAAATTCTGCCAATAATATCTTGATAGTCTCATTAAGGAAATGAGTACCCCTATCACTTGTCAAACTCAATGGGCATCCATACCTATGATAATGTTCTCCCACAAAAACCTTGTTACCATAGCTATTTGTGTAATCCTTTGTAGGTGTTTTCTACCCACCTTGTAAGATAATATGTACAAGTTATAATGTAGCATGATCCAGTCCTTGCGTATGGGTGGGGAAATAGGACCCACAAAGTCAATTTCCCACTTTTCAAAAGGTTTTACACTAGCAATAGGCCTCAAAGGAATTTCATCTCTATGCCTAGGATTTCTAAGGCATTGAAATGATCACATGCCTTACAATATTCTTTACAATCCTTATATAATGTTTCCCACCATAGGCCAACCAATAAAATCTTGTGCATGGTAGCATCTCCTACATAATGTCCACCTACAATCCCACCATGAGCTTCCTCCATAATAGCTTCATGCTCATGCTCAAGCACACACCGACACAAAAATTCATCTGACCTAGTTTGTATAAGTCTCCACTAATCAACATGTAAGGCATGACACATATGGCAAGTTGTTTCTTCTCTAAACTCTTCATCCCTTCAGGTGCCACACCAGTATGTAAAAAGAAAAAAATATCTTCTAAGTTAGAGGGTGCATGGTTCAATCTGAATAATTGTGCATCCGACATTATATCCTCAATGCTCTGCATGTGTCCTCACTGAATTAATCCTTGATAAATGATCTGGTCCAGAATTTCTCTTTCCTAGGCTTAACCACCACTATAAAGTCAAATTCTTGAAACAACAATAATCCAATGACATATGCACCCCTACAAAATGGGCTTGTTCACCAAGTACTTAAGTTCCATGTGATCTGTATAAAATATAAAAGGGTTTCCAACAAAGTATTGTCTAAACTTATGTAACATGTAAATCATGGACAAGGCCTTCACACTCTGTAGTTGTATAATTTTGTTCAGTTGGGGTCAACTTCCTACTTGCAAAAAAAAATAGGATGATCAACAATACCTTCTCCAGGTGGGCTAATACTACGCACCAATGGCCATGCCAGAGGCATCCACATGCACATGAAAAGGTTTGGTCCATGAAGGAAAGCACATAAATAGGTGTTGTAGTAAGCCTTTCCTTCAATGTCTCAAATGCATGTTGTTGCACTTCACCCCAATGGAACTTTCCTTTACTCTTCAATAATTCTTCCAAGGGCACAAAAATCCTAGCATAACCTTTGATAAACTTCCTATAATAACCTATGTGTGCCCCAAGAATCCATGCACCTCACTCTGGTTAGTAGGTTCCTCTAAGCCCAAAATAACAACAACCTTAGCAGATCTACCAACAAACCTTCTTTACAAATAATATGTCCCAACAAAGTCCCAAAGGGTGTAGTAAAAAAATGCACTTCTTAATGTTTAAGGAGATGCTCAACTTCCGACACCTCTCAAACATAAGTCTTAAATTATCACAATGATCTTTCACTAGCCCATAAACTATCCAATCATCCAAGTAAACCTATAAAAACTTATGAATGAAGTCCTAGAATGCTTGCACAACAATGCACAAAAAGACTAAGCACATTCTTCAATCCAAAAGGCATAACTATGTATGCAAAAAACTTCCCCACTCAATGGTGAAATTTGTCTTCTCTTGATCCTCTTTAGCAATCCTCACCTGATGATATCCAAAAAATCCATCAGTGAAGGAGTAGATCTCACACCCTACAACACCTTCCAAGAATCTCTTCAGTAAAAGGTGTGGGAAAGGGATCTATTACACATGCAACATTCAACTCCCTATAATCCACACAAATTCTTATCCTTCCATCTTTCTTTATGCTTATCACCATAGGGATAACCCACTCTGACTCCTCAATGGGCTCAATGATTCCAGATTTCAACATCTTATCAATTTCTTCCTTTACCTTGATGCATAGATTAGGATTCATCCTATAAGGCCTCTTCCTAACCTGCACACCTTCCTTTAGCTTGATCCTCATCTCACCCAAAGAGTGATGTACCCTTTCAACTCATGATAGCCTCTAGGAAATAAGTCTTGGAAGTCACAAAAAACTCAATTATCTTTGCAACCTCTGAGTCAAACCAATAATCACCAATGATGGCCTCCTTAGGTTCAACATCTGTCCCAATGTTGACCTTATTCATTTTCATAGGCTCATGGTATGTGTGTGCACCTTCTTCTCATCTACACTTGTCTAAGACCTCACACATACCCACAATATGGTCAACATCCATAGATTCTCCACTTCTTCATCATCAATCATGTAGACCATTTTACCTTTTTCTTTTTCTAGGCAAGGCACACCCAAGTTGTTCTTCATCTATCTCTTCTTCTTCAAAACACCCTAGATATGACTCACCTAGTAACTCTTGAATAAGTTCCTCAACCTTTACTATCTCCCATAGTCAAGTGCTTCATAACTTGTAATGCCTCATTCACTAGAGGTTTAGTAGAAAAATAGTCAAAGGTTTGAATCATACCTAGCAATTCTCTTTCCAATTCCATGTTTCTCTATTCAACTCTACATAAACATACCATGCATACACACAACCTCATCAAGGTGAAGTAGAACTTGTGCACCCACAATGAAGGTGGTAAGGCCTCTTTCCCTCTGTCCAGAGTCTCTCACACTACTAAACATGATGCTAAGCAAGAATCCTTCCCATGGAATTCACATGTCTTGGTAGGTACATTTCTCCAAAGAAATCTAGTAGAGAAGGTGATTCTCACTTCTCACCACTCTAAAAGACCATCTCTATGTACCATCCACCAACAAGTGCTTGTCCCCATGTAGGGTATATACCAAGCATATTCCTTCTTTCCACTTGGTTTGTCCACTGGGATTCCATAGCATGCAAAAATACTTCAAGATTTCCTTCACTAGTGTACCTTGGTACCTGGTTACTACCCAAATGCCTAACAAAACACGTGCTTACTTACATGCATAATTACACTCTTCATCTCATCTCATGCCCAATCATTTCATAAGTCCCATGTGCCCCAGTTGTCACAAGAAACACTGGTAGTATCACTCATAGACTATGCATCATCCCATTGAATAACTCCTTCCTTTGATGGCTCAAGTACTTCAGGATCTCTAATGGTGCACACATAAATTATGTTCAAATCCTCTTCACTCAAAGGTTCTACATAAGGTGCAACTTTTCCATCTATCAAAGGAATGATGATGCACTCTCTTCCTTTGTTCTCAAAACTGATATATCCTTTATTAAAGTGCATAGATCAACATTATTCACATAACACCAAGGGCACCCAAGCAATGCTAGAAAATTGTCTACCTCTACAAGTGCCAAGACCTCAAAGTCCCTAGTAAACTTGGCCCCTTGTATAGTAATAGTAGCATCCTTCAAGACTCCAATGGGTGTGGATTTAGTCTTGTTTTCCATAAACAACACATTTGAAGATGGCTGTAATGGTGGTCTCCCCATCTTGATTCCACACATCCAAGGTGAGTACATTCACTTTCTACACCTATATCAATCAAAATGTTACTCAAAAACCATCCATCCATCAACAACAACATTCAGAGTGATCTCTTTGTCATAATCAAGACTGTGAGGAGGTAAGTTAGCATGTAAAATTTTTCTCTCACACTCAACTCCAATGCATGACATCTTCCCCTTAACCATTCCCCTAATAAAGGAATGATGTTTTCTTATCGTAACATCTTACAAACCTCCTTCAAATCATCAACATCCTTCTGAGGAAGCTCAACTATTTTTTCCTACTCCAGCTTCCATGACTACTCTTTTAAGCATTGTATCTCACCCTATAAGTTCTAATAACTTCCATGGTTTCTTGATAAAATTCCTTCTTGATGAGTAGGGTCTGGATACTTTACATGCAATACCTCCTCTTTTGTAATAATAGGCTTCTACTTTGGAACTTCCTTGGTGTGTGTACGCAGCCTTAATGCATGTAGTGACTAACATAGGAAACATCTCGGATCATACTTTTGGCAGCCACTGATCTTCCACAACATGTGTACTCTAACCATTCCCATGCCCTTATCCTACTTGTGCTTCTTGCTCAGGTGCTCATACAAATCTAGGAATTCTTCATAATTGTGGTTCTTTCCACAAAAGGAGAAAATAATATTATGAGGGCATTCACACTTATAATGATCAAGGGGATCCACATGTATAACATGTTCACATGGGGAACTCACTTCTCCACCACCACCACCCTCGGCCTCTAAATCCTCCACAGGTAGCCTCTACCTCTACCTCTACCACCTCCATCGAGAGCCCTTCATTGTAATTATGATCATGATGCTCACCTTGTTCCTTGGAATTGTTTTGCAACACTAGTCTAATGTACACCAATATCAATGACATCATGAATCTGATCAATCAACCTACAATTCTTTATATCATGAGTGGTAGACTTACAAAATCTTATAGTAATATGATACATTCTTCCTTATCATGTGTTGCAATAGTGGGCAACCTACTTGAATCATGATCCAAGTGGCATATCTCATAGTCCAACAACATGGCACATGCCAATTTACAGGGAAACTATCCTTATTATGTCCTTCTACTTCACAATTCATGCACCAAATACCACTAGTATGTCTCATGAGATGAATTAGTTGAAAATTTCTCCAATTGTTTTTCCATAGCTGCAATCTGAGCCTCCAAAAATGGGCTAACTCCAGTGTCTATGCTCCCAACTACCTCCTCAACATGCAGAGCTCCTCAAGTGCCTCATGGGTCTATATAAGTCTTGTGTGAGAGTGCCCTTCTAAAAAGGTGTGATCAAACCTCCAATGAACCATTGAGCATGTTGAATCAGGTGAATGTCATAAGATAACTTTGATAATAAAGTTTTGAATCATGTATCATACTCCCTAACACTTTCAGCCATGCCTTGTTTGATGTCCTTTAGCGTGTTGATGCTATTTTTCTCAAACTCAGGTATATAAAACTCTACTAAGAAAGCATCACACAATGCGGTATAGTCTACACAAGTCTAGTTTAGATCATATTTCCTATACCAACTATTCGCACGCCCTTGAAAAGTAGTTAAAAACTGATTTTCCTTACACTGAGTCAGTAATCCCCTTAGTGTGCCATAGTATCTCACACATATGCACATGCTCAACTACATCTTCAATTCCTCTATATTCTAGGAGACAAAGAGACATCTCAAAATATAATAAATGGATCAACCTCGAATATGATAGGGTTTCCAAGGTACCCACATATGATGTTGATGGGTGTTGATTGTTGTGCTCCATGAAGAATGGATTAAGCTCCTTTCCTACGACTAAATATGTAAACACAAAAACCACACAAAATGGAATTAGTAATATGGATAGGTGGGTTTCTTGGAAAAGTCCAATTCCCAGAAGTCAAAGGAATTCCTTGTGTGGATGTCAACCCACTTTCAAACACACTTAAGTTTATTTATGAAAATGGGATACAATGTAAAATTTATGAGAATATGTGATGAAATGTTTCGCACTTATTTAGTCTATTACAAATATCAGCTGATAATGATGATAATATGAAAAGAAATCATAAATGTATCTAGAATGCAAAGTCATAATCTAGGTCAAGATCCGATTCTTACAAAAATTAGATCCCACTTAATAGGTGAGGTCATCCTCCTCAGTAAAGTAAGAGTCATGTTCCTCAATGTAATCATCTATGAAGAGGTCTGAAAGCTCCTCCTTAGTGTCATACATGATGTGCAAGCTCGATTCGAATCTACAATGCTGACTTCACTTCCAAGTTCGATTTAGGTTCTATGTTTGTGTCTTATGGGATGCTGAATCCTAATTCGTGGTGGTACTCGAACCGAGAGCTAGATCGACTTGGATACAACACACTTCATAGTAGGCTTCCCAAAACTCTTCAGTGGCCTCATGTATCTTTTGGGTTGACTCAAAATGGTCTCAAGTTTTTCAATGGGTACTGCGTGAATGGCGCACAACTCTAGGTCATGTAGTAGGTCGTATTACTCCCAATGCAAAGGATGTTGAACAATTAGCAGTGAATTGATGTTGGTGATCGGGTGGTTAGATCCTCCTATGGCCATCTAAAATCCATGCTTGACAAGAGATCAGTAACACAAAAGGACAAAGTATTTGATAAAATCCTCTAAATGAAATTGATTGCTAACTAGACAAAAACATAGAAAACACAAGTTATTACGGAATCCTAGGTGATTCCAAAGAAACATAGAAAATTATGAGAAATATTAATAGAATTCTAAATTGAAAGACTAGATTAGCTAAAAAAATTTATGATGATCTTCTGAGAGCAAAGGTGAGATTAGAAATGATTAGACATGATTCATTTAAGATGAAAGAATGAAATTACAAGATAACAAAAACCTTTGATTGATGATGGGAGATGATAGTTGACTATGATTGTGGTTGGATGATGAACAAGCTTTTGAATAGCTTCAAGATACCTGAAAGAAGTGAATGTGCTGTGGATGGATGTAAGATGACATTAATGAAACCTAACAATGCTTGATAAAGCTTGATGATGCTCTTGAATTACCCGGTGGTCATGAATGGTCCCAAAGAGAGGCAGGAAAAATAGTATTTATAGATCACTAGTGACCAAGGAAATCACCGATGTTTTCAGTTAGTTCGAGTTTAGGAGAGATATGGAGGGATAAAATTACTATTTCGAAGTATAGTGCTTGGAATTTTGAAGATGAGAGTGGAGTTGTGTTAAGATGTTGAGGGGGATGGAGTTAGATGTGGATAGAAGTGGTTAGGATAGATGTGGGATAATTTAGAAGGTTTCCTAATTGATCTAGTCATAACTAGTGAGAAGTAATAATTTTCATAGGGATAAGTTAGAGGTGGTTAGGATGGATATTTAGAAATTTTCCTATTTAAACTAGTTGTAACTAGTGAATTAGGTCGAGTTCACATGGTGAAGTGTGAGGGTGAAATGGAATATCTATTCAACTTAATTAATTAATTAGCCATAGAGGGGGATGTGATTTAGAAAATGTGGGGTAAATGATTAATTAATTGATTAAAGGGGTGTATGGGTAATGACCTAGGTTTAGGGATGTCATTCAAATGATGTGATGACAAGTCTAATCAAATTGATTAAATAGATGACTTAGGTCATGAAATGGTATGCAGATGGGTGTATAAGTGATTATTTGTGTGGGAATGGGGTGTGTATATTTTTGGTGTCTACATTTTCCCTTTTTGTCCTGACGTCTTAACAAGGTGTTAGACAAAAATGATCAAGAGTGTTTGGTTATATGGGTGATTTGGTTGTAGCGCAATACATGAAACACCAATTGCTTGCATGTGTTTCATTTTTAAAGGTTGCCCCAATCCAAGGGGTATCAAAAAAATGTGCTACTAAGGGATCAGCTTGATAGGGTAACTAAGGGGTCCATGCCAATATATGTGTGATCCGCGAAAGTAGGCTAGTTTAACGAGAAAGCCAAGTGATGGAGGGCCAATGGGCATGTGTTCCATAGACATATGACAAGTCCCAAAAGTTGGTGTTTTTGTGTTTTCTTGATTTGAATGTTCCAAGGAGCTTGGGTCCTTTGGAAATGACACATTTGTGTAAAAGTTGTGTTTTGTCATACTTAAGGGTGTAAATGATAACAATTTTCTAAAACAGGGTGAATCACTGGCATTTAGGGAATCACTCGTGATTGGTACAAATTGCCGATGATTGATTCATGGTGAAAATTGGGGTATATAAATACCCCATCCCCTACGAGTCATTTTCATTTTAATAGTGGGGTAAATGACTTTGAGAGGAGTTTTGAGCATTTTTGAATGATTTTGATTGATTGATTTCAACGTGATGACGACCTCCAATAGGCGAGAAAACCACCCACATGAGAGTTCAGCCAATTTTAATTTGTTTTTTTGGTGATTTTTGGTAATTTTAGGATTTAGGTGCCATTTTTGGAGCGTACGGGTGCCCTAACTAGAATAATCTGGTGATTAGGCGATCACCGATGATTTAATAGAATCGTGAAGATTTTCTGTGTGTTTGGTAGTTTTGAAAAAGAGTAGGAAGTTTTGATGTTTTTAGATGTTGTTGGTGCATTTATTTGATTTTTAATATGTTTTTGATATATTTATGGATGATACTGATTGTTGATTTGTTTATTTTTGGAGGTGGATGTAAAATTAAACATTTGAGACCGCATTCCATTGATTTTGGAAGAGAAGGTGAGGAAGATATGTCAGATGATGATTGGGCTCATGTAGAGGCTATTGGTTTTGGTGCCATGAGGCATTACAGATGGATCCATAGATGTCCAGGCTTGATATTGGCATTATTGGAGAGGTGGAACTTTTCCACCAACACTTTTTGGTTTCCTACAAGAGAGATCAATATCACTTTGGAGGATGTTCACTGCATCTTGATATTATCGATCTATGGGACAATGGTGTATACTATCACTGAGGTAGAGAGGGATGGTGTGTTGACAAGGTTGTATGGGGAGGATTTTGGAGATATAAAATATGAGTCAAGGGGTTTTTCCTATGGTTGTGTATATTTTCTTTAGAGAGCAGTCATGTTCGGATGACCATGATTATGATGGCCATCATGTGTTATGATTTTCTAGATTATGAGAGTGGGTGTTTTTTGTGGATAATGACATGGGTTGTGTCCAAAATGATGGAACATCATACATTTTTTTGAGTGGGGACCTACCCTAATTGTACAGACATTCAAAGAGTTGTGGGCCTAGAGGGCTTACAAACATTATGGTATAGATGTTGGTTTTCTTACGAGTGCTTGGGCCTAGGAGCACATTTCTATCACTCTACTAGCATGGTTACCATGGGGAATTGGTGATCACCACCTTGGTTTCATGAGATGGAGATCAGACATGATTCTATAGAGATTTATTATCCGGAATATAGGTGAGGGATGTTGTGTGGAGGCCTTACCTAGATTTACTAGCCCGACTTGAGTATCCTCAGGATTTTCTTTGTTTACAATAACCCATGTGGCTTCGACACAAAGAGTAGGTGAACACGAGCTGATTCATTTTGATCATGTCCAACGATAGTTTGGATTTGTGTAGAGAGTTCCCAAGTGAGCCTGTTCGGATATAGGCGGGATGATATAGATGTAGATACTTCGAGGGCGGTAATGGTGAGGCCTTGCATCATTGAGGAGTTTCTAAGGGCTACAAGACCTAATGAGGAGGGAGTGATTAGACCAATTGATGATGTAGGGGTTACCCCAAAGTATACTACATGGTAGGATCTAGCCTTGAGGAGCTTTGATAGAGCTTGAGTAGCATAGAGGGTGTGGCAACGGGTGAGATAGGTACATGCTTAGACAGAGAGGGTGGAGCACATGGACGGGAGATAAAGAAAGATTCTAATGAGGAGGAGGAGGGTGATGATGATTTGGTTATAACCAGAAAATCCATCCATGAGGAAAGCATTTCGTGGCTAGCTATTAGGTCAAAAATTTGATCAATGTTTAGAAGAGGGAAATCATCTTTTGGACAAGCGAGATTGAGATCCCTAAAGTTTGTGCATATGCATATCTTTCTTGAAGCTTTGGTTACATGGAAAACATTGGAGACCCATTGTGGATAGTTAATGGGTATGATAAAGTTGGCAGATAAAAGGCGTTGCAACTCTTCCTTGACAAGGAGAGCTATATGAGGATGCATTTTACTGAATTTTTTGTTTAATTGGATTAACATCAATATATGTGACTATATTGTGTATGAAAATGTTAGGATTGATACCGAGACATATCACCGTATGACCAGTAAAGGCTTGGTGATATGTTTTTAAGAACGAAGTGAAATTTTCTAGTTCTTGTGGATTTAAAGATTGACCGACCTTAACTATGTGAGGATCCTGAGGGGTTCCTAAGTTAACATCGAGGGTGGATTCATTAAGGAGAGTTGGTGTGTTAGATGGTAGGGATTTCTGAAGAAAATAGTCTTTAGCTCCCATATGGAAAAGAATATCTTGGTTGTCCCGACATTGGTGGATATTTATAGTAGATGAATTCTCATCAACCATTTTTGGCCAAGAAAGGGGTAATGATTCATTGGAGTGATTGGATTGATAAATGAGTGTCCCTAAATAAATAACATTGATTAAAAAAAGTTATGTGGGATGGATACAATGTCGTTTATGTCCATAGGATCTTCATGGTTTATTGGAGATGATGATTCTAGTTCATAAATGGATGAAGCAAGTTTGGATGTAGTGGCTTCGCATATCTCGAATTGGACTTTTTATAACCTAAAACAATTTTCTCATAGGCTTTTAGGGAACACAGGACTACTAAGTCATGGATTCCTTGTTCAGTAAATATCGAGGCTAAAACCTCTCCATGCACAACTATGGAGATACATACGAGTGAAATTTGGATTATCGATAGATTTGAAGTTTAATGTGAATGCCATGGCATGTCGGGATTGGCAATATGGGATGGAGGATTATTGAGTCCCCCGTGGATGAAGTTCATTTTGAGATAAACATGACCATAGGAGTTAACATACCCTATTTTGGGTCATACATGGGTTATTTGTTAGGGTGGCCATATGTTTTAGGTGAAGGGATGGAGTTAAGCATGAGGAGATGGTATTCCCCGAGAGTAAGATGTTTTACTGATCTCGATGAAGAGAGGAGTCATTTGGTAACTTGGAAGTAGGGATAGATGTCCTAGTAGAAACTCCATCAGATGAATTAGATGTGGATTTAGGTACAACGATGTCATTTGGGCGACATCATGCAACAGTCAGTGAATGCATTTGGATTAGTAGGGATAGTGAAGGTCTGACCTCCGTGATCATATTTGAGACAATGATGGAGGGTGGAATGAATGCATCACATGGTGCATATCTAAGGGAATCCTAATAGCATGTTGTACTAAAACTCTCATTATATAATGTTGAAGAGCTCTGGTAGTTTTTTAATTCCAAATTTAAGTGGTAGAATGACGGTGCCTAATGTGGGTGTGATAGTGTCATTGAAAGATCATAATAGGATCAAGCGTTTGAGCAATAACAATGTTGGGAAGTTTAAGTTGGTCAAAATTAAGATATTATATGATGTTAATAACAACACCATTATCAACTATAACCCTTTTGATGGAGATGTCATTGATTTGAGTAGTGATGAAGAGTGTAGGTCATGGTCCTTTGGTCTGAGAGAGGGAATTTTAGATGGTTCGAATGATATAGAAATAGATGCTTTAAGAGAACCCATAAATTTTGTGAGGGGAACTAGATCATTGGCTAGTACCATTATAGATTGAAGGATTCTATCATAATCTGTTATGAAAAGGTGATGTTTGGACTAGTTTATAAAGTGACATCCTAACGGGGGATTGGTGTAATTGCTTGATAACAACCTTTTGGACCATAGTGAAGGGGGTATTGCCACTTGTATTGAGATTTTGGTTCCAGGTGACAATGTTTGATTAGACACTTTGGGAGCTAAGGGAATAAGTACCTTAGGTTTTTCAGATGAAGCTAATAATTTAGGAGGTGGAGGTATCACGATGAAAGTATTACCTTTCTTAGACTCAGATGGTTCGTTATCAAAATTTTGTGAGCGAGTAGTGATGTGGACAACATCAACTTGATGAATAGGTACTTTAGGGATGGATTTTTAAGGTTTTGATAATGTGGTGTTGATTTTTGCGTTGCATTTGATTCATAAGGAAGGATGAGAGGACTACCAATTTCCTAAACTCTTAAATGAAAGGCCCTACAGTCCTCTATGGAATGGCCTTGTGCTCTGTGGTAATCACAAAAATATTGAATTCATACTGTGCAGGCGTGTTTCCATCCTTGATGATCGAGATGCATTAAGAGGTGGTAACGTAATAAGTGACCACTACAGGAGGTCATCTAAGATGGTGGCGTAACACCCCTTAGGTGTAGACATGGATGGGGACAATGTTGCATCTATATTCTTCTTGGGAGGAAGTGAGATGGGTTGTTTAGTTGTAGGTTGTTTATTTGTTGGTCATGGAGGATTTCTGGGTGCCACAATGGATGGAGGACGAGGACCCTGTAAGGGTGGCTGTTGGTGTGGATAGTTAGACTATGCGATGGGTAAAGGGTGAGGACCCAATACAGATGCTAGTTGTGGAATGGTGGGTGTAGGATAATTGGACTATGTGAATGATGCATGATATGGATTTAATGTAGGGGTTTGGTAGGTGGATTTTGACCTGAAATAATAGGGTGATTAACATGTATAAGGGAACGAGGTCCACGTAAGGGGTTTTGATCTGGAAAAACATATTGAGGGATTTTAAAAACTTGAACAACACCTTGTTTATGAGGCCCTTTTGTGGTTTTGGATAGACTGGGTGTGGTTGACAAAGATGCAAAAAAGTTAGCTTTCCCTGAGGTCAAGAGTGTTTTGGGTTGCTTTTCGGATGTGAATTTAGGTGTAGTTTTGGGAGGCAAATAAAATACAAGTATGGATTCCATAATGGCATGTGACAAGGGTATGGGGATAGTTTTAGTGATATTCTCAACATGCGGAGATTCAATAGTCGTAGTTTTAGGCTCGTTGGCACGGTGTTGATTATGTAGCTTTTGATTTGATAGGTAGTGTGGTAGGTTCAAGGATAGGATCTATTTTCGTTATTGTATTGATGGTGTGAAAACATTTTCTTGTAGTTGATATGAAGATGAGGGATGGTTTGGAAAAGGTTGCTTAAATATGTTGAGATTTTGATTAGGAGGCACATTTGGATTTTCAAAATGGAGTTCACCTTTGTCGATAAAATATTGAAGTACATTATGGAATGTGGGACACCTTTCAATGTCATGTCCATTAACCCTGTGGTATTTACAATATTCATTATATTAGTAGAAAATAGGTTTAGATACCGATGTGTTGATGGGGTGAATAGGTGGGAGAGATATCATGTTGGCAACAAGCGCTTTTCAAAACCATACTATAAGTCTCTCCTATATGTGTATAGCTATGTTGTTAACTTGGAGCACTCTCGGTAGTGGGTTTTCCTTGGGAGAAGGTTTGACTAAGACAAAATTGGCTAATGTTTTATACTTTTCAGGGTTGGATGATGATTTAGATTGAAACTCAACTTTTTGTTTCTTAGGACGAAGCTTAACCCGACCATCTTCTAGAGCTCACAGTTCTAATTTATGGGCCATGGTGAAAGCCTCATCAAAATTTTGGAATGATTGGATTTGTAACGTGGATGAGATATGTTTGGTGCATGCACATAAGAAGACTTCAATTGATTCTATTTGTGGTAATGAAAAGGATAGTTCATTGATTACACCTCTCCAGTGAGTGATGAAATCAACAATAGATTCGTCTTCAAATTGTATGATGGAATATAGGTCATTAATAGTGAATTTACATGCTATGTTTATGGAAAAGTGTTATAAGAAGAGTTGGGAAATTTGTGTGAAGGAGAAGAAGGAATGTTGTGGAATGTTATTGTACCAATCCAAGGCAGGACCGAAAAGAAACATGGGAAAGGTCCTTAACATAAGGTCTTGATCTTGGGCTATTAAATAAAATGCATGACAAAAAACATGGATATATTGTTGGGGATATTCCTTACTATAAAAATTGATAAAATTTCAAAGTTCCTAGTGAGGCGATAGGGTTTATACAACACTGAAGGGTGATTTGGCTCATTTCAAATCTGGTCATAGGAGAGCACATTCTTGGATGAAGATGAAGCATCTTCAAGATTGGATATGTGGTTCAAAATGGATTTTAGAGGATCGGGTTAAGTTTGTTGCTACGAGGATGAGCCAAGTTGAAATAAAGACTTGCTAGGTTGTGAGTATGCTTGATACTACTGAGGAATGCCTTGCTAGTAAGGAATGTTTTGTTGGGGACATTCTATTGAGGAAAATTCTGTTGGTAAGGAACATTCTGTTGCGAGATGTTATATTGTGGAATGCTTTGTTGAGACATGTATTGTCAAGGTATGTGGTATTGTGGGATGTTTTGTTGTGGTATATTCTATTGATAAGGGATATTTTGTTGTGGGATATTTTGTTGAGATGGAAAAATTTGTTGAGAAGATAACGTTTAGGAGGGTTGTATGTAGTGAAATTGTAATGGCATTGATGTATGAGTGAGTGGTTTTGAATATGTGAGTCAAAAGCAAAAGAAGAAGGTGCTTGTTGCGGGATATCGTATTGCGAATGTTTTGAAGAGGCATAGATTGTGGCATGGAAATTAGCGGTTGGGATGGTTTTGGTATGTATTGTGAAACAAGATGAGTACTAGTAATAATACTAGTATTGACTAGTGGTGTGGTTATAGGGATAAACATTTTTATGTTTTAAATAGGACTAGTAAATGGTTGTGAAGATACAATAGTAGAAATGGCTATGGAATTCGATGGAGGTGTTTGTACTGTGAAGAAGTAAGAGGAGTAGAGAAGGAATCAATGGTATTGCTTAAAGAAGGTGTGGAACCTATAGAAGGGCTTGGTGAAGATGTAGATTTTTGGACAAATGTGTTTTGTGATGAAATCATGCGAAGATCATAAATAAGGATTGAAGAGACATCAAATTTCTCGGAGTTGATTGGTAGTTGATTGATCATTTGATGTTTTAGATTGATTAATAGGAATAGGGAAGTTGACGTTTGAGATTTTAGGTTGAGTGACATTTGATGTTTTGGGTTCATTTGCTAGAGTATATTATTACAACTATTGAATGACTAGTTCTTAATTTTTGTTGATGAAACGTGTAATTGCAGATGAAGGATTTTAAGTGTATGGAATGGGTTAGGGTGTAAATGGTTACATTTGAACATTCCTAGCTGCTAGGTAAGCATTGAGAGAAATAGGGTTTGAATCTAAAATTTCTTCAAAGACATGATCTCCCATATTATAGAAAGGAGGTTCAGGTGCCTTTGATTGAGAACTAGGAGAAAAGGGGTGTCTTGTTTCTTCTAGTCTATGTGTGTGAAGGATTTGAGTATGATATTGATGTGGGAGTTGAAGAGTGGTTGTCTCATTTCTTGATTATATTTGTCCCCTAATTCATTCCAAGTATTTTGGGTGTCGGACATGGGAATGGGTGTAATTGTTTGATGCAATGGGATCTATTGTTGCATTGTTGTCAAAAGTGTTGTAGGAAATGATGTAGTATAAAATGGGACCTCTTTGCTTAAATTGTATAGGTAGGGGAGTGGACATGTTCTCGAAGTTTTATTACAAGCTTGTTGTCTAGTAAGTACCATGGTAAACAAACACATAAACACCTAGAAAATGAAAATAACTAATTGGGTTGATTTATAAACAAAAAAAAGTAAGAAAAAGTCATTTATATTTATATTGATTAATCATGAATGAGTGAAATGTGTAAGATGGTTAATGAGGGTCCTAGGAAATGGTCATCTATGGTTGGTTTTAGGTTCTCGATATACCCGAAGGTACATGAGGCCAAAATCTATACTAGTACTAGAAAGGGTGTGTATATTGGGGCCTACCCCTTCACTTCACGGTCCTCGCATGTGATAAGGGAATCAAGTGATGAGCCAATATATACTTGATGAACAAGAGATTATATTTGGCCAAATTATCGAGTTGGTTTCCTTTTGGGTGATGAAGTCCCAATTAGTTTCACACAGGTGGTAATTGTTTGAATGTGTTTTTTTATTTTTAAGTGATTTAGTTATGTGTGGGGAAGAAATATGTGAATGCAACAAATTTTCCTCCTAATTAAAGCTAGATGATCAAGAAGTATGAAATGGTTCATTTTAAGACCCAAAATGAAGTGTTATTTTTGATGAGAGAAGAAAAATCGAATGTGATACGGAAAGAAAAAGAGGGATTAGGAATTACTGTGAGATCGCTCCTTTTTTAGATTTTTAACAATTTTTTTTAAAGCAAACAATCAAGAAAATCCAGCAAATGATCTTTTCAAAAACAATGCCACGAAAATAAGTTAGATGAAGCGAAAAACAAGAAATAGAAATTATACTGTGAGGCTATAAGAAAAAAACATAGAGAAAATACAAGCGATTAGCCAAAATGTAGGTGATTAGGTCAATCACAAAGCGTTTATTACATAGTGAATTAGAAAAAAATACTATTTAGTTGATGGAATGAAGTAGAGAATTAAGGTGTTGTACATGAAACCTTGTTCTCGTGCGGGTGAATGCCGATACTGGGAGTCACCAATAACTTTGAATGATGGAGGGCTTAGGACCTTAGATGCGAGATATGAATCTACGAGCACAAAGAAGATAGATCTGTGATAATATTTGCAAAACTAAAACAAATGTGATTAGATAACAATATGTGGGGTTTCTTAGACAATACTAGTTCCAAGAGGCTATGAAATCCCTTGGAGGATGTCAACCCCATATCTAGAAAGATGGAAATAAATGATGAACAATAGATAACATGCAGAAATAGTGAAATACAAAATGCCAAGTAATTGGAATGATGAGGGGACTTAGTTGGTGCTCTGATATGGAGATGAAATGGGCATCAGGATGGCAAGATGACGAACAATGTCAAAGCTTTCTCCAACACTCCTCACCTCTAACTTCTAACAATGGAAAAGGTTTTCCTTGACCTCAAACTTGTAAAACTTAATTCAAATTTTCTTCTCTTCTAAAAACTTCAAGTTTAAAAACATGCAGAGATTTCATATTATTCTTCCCCTTTCTGAAAGAGGGGGAAGACCCATATTTATAGCTTGGAGGTGAGGTTAGATTATGGGTTATCGGGTAACCGGGGTTTGATAAAGTAACCCTAGTTAGGTGAGTGGGGGACATGATTTGACTGATTAGGTGAGATAATAGATTTGATTTGATTGAGTGGGGTTCATGATTTGGATGGTGGGGGACATGATTTGATTGAGTGGGGTGATGTGATTTAATTGGAATATTTGGATATTATTAGCACATAATGATGTTTAGGGAATTAATTGATTAATCAAACATGTAGGTTTGGTGGGAAATGGAATTTGCATGGATAAGCCTACTGAAGGAGAGAAAACATGGGGTGATACCAAAATTTGGTGTCTACATTTTCCCCTTTTTTTTGAGTGGTTTGCAATAGCAAGCCACAAGACAAAAACAAAAAGGGTTGGATGAAATCATGTGTCCGTAAAAGGGATGGGGATGGATAAAAACATGACCAAAGGCAAGATGCCCTAGGAAAAAAGGATCGCAATAACAATGAAAAATATGGCAATGACTCCAATATCACATCGATAGAGGACAATTGTGGTCTCAACAGAGACGGGTGACAATGTTCTACGAACCAGTGGGTGGGTGGAGACCACTGCAGTATGGATTTAAACCACGATGACCAATGGTCATATGAAAACATCAAAATATGTGCAATTGAATGTGAAGAGTATGTGAAATCCTTCGTATGTGAGGATTTGAGTGAAAAATCATGTGTCCAAAAAGGGACAGGGGATGAAAATAATGATGCCCCAACACATGGATTGATATAGAAGGTAGATATGTAAATAAAATTCCTAAGGGAATGAATGTAATCATAAATGTGGACACAATGAGAAGATAAGATAGAAGGGTGAGATAAAATGCCCAAAGGGTGATAAATATGGTGATGAAAACATGTTTCATAGGAAAGGTTCATAAGTGACGGAAAATTAGTAGGTGAAGAAAAGAGAAAGTAGTCCCACTTCTTTGGCAAGTAGGATAAGAATTCAAGCTACTTTTGCAATGAAACAAAAGTAGAGAAAACATTCATGGAAGAGAACAAGATCAGATAGGTGATGGCCATTATGGTATCCTCCAAGACAAAAATGTCAAAGGAAGATGGGATGAGGGATGTAGATGATGATGCCTCCCTGAGAGGGTTGACAAGAATGGAAGAGACAACCCTATTCCCAAAAGGAGGAGAGAGAAATTTGATAGAGGAGGAAGAGGACTTTGAATAAGACAAGGATATGGACTAGAGCGGATGTGGTGGAGGGAGAGAAAAAAAGGAATGATTAAGGAGGTTGAGGATGGGGTGTAATAGGATGGAGAAACCATCATCTGCTAATAATGAGGAATGTGAACTGTGCTTGATTGTGAAGGAAAGAAGAGGAAGAGAATAATAGAGAAGGACAATAAGAAATGAAAGTAGAGAGGGCGTGATGGGCCTGGAGAAAAAGAAAATAGTGAAAGAGAATAAAAGAAGAAATTGATGAGGAAGGATGAACAAGAAGGAGAAGACAAGATGAGAGGAGGGAAGAATTGAAAGTAAGGAGATGAGAGAAGAGGGAAGATATGTGTCATAAGAAAGAAGCAGCAGATATAATAAAGAGGGAAGATGGTGGAAGGAAGAAATGATGAAGGAAAAAGAAGAAGAGGACAAGAAAAGGATAGAACAAAGGGTGAAGGAGCAAGGAAAATGAAAAGGGAAAGAGAAGAGAGTAAAGGGTGAAAATGAGAGAGAGATGTGCAATATGAAAGCAATGGAAACCAAGAAATAGACAACATGTAGAAGATGATGGAGAGAAATGACCAAAAAAGAGAGAGAAGGGAGTCCAGACAAAAGAGATGACAAAACTGAGAAAAAGAAGGAAATTATGGTGATGAGGAGAGGTGGAGAGGAATGGATAATTGAGAGTGGAAAGAAATGGATAGGAGTATGATAGATTATGAGAAGAGAAAGAAAGGTCGAAGGTGAAGGAGATAAGGGCATGGAATAGAGGGACAAAGATGGAGGAGGAAAAAAGAAATGAAAGAGGAGGAAGAGGATAACAAAGAAGGAAGGATGGACATGAAAGGAGAAGACAAGAAAATGACATAGCAGAGGGTGAAATTATGAAAAAGGGAGAGAGTTATTTAAAATGAAAGGCGTGAAGGAGGGTGAAGTAGATGAAGGTAGAGAGGTAACGAAAGAGATGATAGAGCAGAGAAAATTGAAGGAACTAGATCATAGTGAGGAAATCCAAGGCAAAGAATATGGAACTGACTGCATGGAAATGCATGTGGATGGTGATGTCGCCCTCAAAATTCCCCTCTTTTGAAGTCAAGTTTCAAATTTTTGAGTCGGTACCTTGGAGTATTGGATCACGTCAAGCCTGGCATTGTTTGAAGTTTTCCCATTTCATGGAGAACAATTTAAAAGTCGGGCATAATGGTGAGGTTTTTCCCTTCTTCTTATTTCTTCCTACAGTTGGGAATGACAGGGGTATCTTCCCATTAATTTTTGCCCCAACATCCACGGGTAGTACATGGACATCTCTGATTGGATGCGATATGGCCATGTTTCAAGAAACAATGGAAGCCTCCATGTGTCTAAACGATGCAACTCCAAGGGTAGGGCCCAAGGGATAGTCCTCAATTAAGCACAGGTTTTCCACGTATCCCAGGTCCAAAATGAAGATAGAACAAGCCCAATCAAAGTATGGAAGGTTCAGCGACGGCGCCACATGCCTCATCGATGTAACTTTAAGAGTCAAAGCTGGGGGTAGTTCTCAAACTTGCACCAGTCCTCCATGTGTCCTAGGTCCAAAAAGGGACAGAGCCGGTTATTTCAATTTACTAAGTATGAAGGGGTTGGTGGAAGCTTCCACATGCCTCAACGACGCAATTTCAAAAGTGAAAGCAAAAGGGCCAATCTCCAAATGAGAGCTAGCCTACCACTTTGTCAAAGTCAATGGAGAGACAGAGTTGGCCATTGAAAAGTCCAAGATCGGTGTAAGGAGCCACGTGTCATCTCGATGTAATTTCAGGAGGCGTTTCCAAAGTGAAAACTCAAATGAGCGCCAACTCTCCATGTGTTTAGGGGTCAACATAAGTCAAGCAAGAAATAGGCCCGAATCGGATAAGTATAAAAGAACTAGCACAACTCTCCACGTGTCAGCCTGACACAACTTCAAAGGCAAAAATGAAAAAGGCATCTGTAGGCCCACTCCAATCAATTTATTCCACGTGGGTGGCCCAAATTTAAAGTTGTAAAAGTAAATCGAATGGCCCATATTTTAACTGGAAAAATAATGTAACGGCCATATATTTAGAAACCTGATTTTTTTTTCCATTAATGTTTATTTTGAATCAAGAATTTGAAAGGGCACAAATGGTTGGAATGATTTGTAACCGTTTCTTGCTTGCTTAAGGAAGTTGTAACTTTTTCTTGCTTGAGGAAGTTGTAACCATCTCTTGTGAGCTATTTCAGGGGCTTTCAAAGCCATTGTAAAGGGTTTGGGAATTTTGATATTCGAACTCAGTAATTTAGAATTGGAAGAAATCAATCCAAGAGTTTTTCCCTTTTTCCTCTATTTTCTCTTTCCTTCTTGCTCTGATCTATGAATCATTTAATCCTTGCATTCTTAGAAACTTTGTGTTCTAGTTTATACAATCTCAAGAACTTTGAGTCCGTGGATTGTGCCCGTTATAAACGTGAATGGTTCTACTCTATATCTAATTTTCTTAATACATATAAGGGTTTTCTCTACCATCTCTTTTCCCTCAAAGTATTGTCTTCTTCTACCTCCCTCCTCTCTTCAAGTATTCTATCCTCATGTATTGATAACTTTACATGCATAAAACACATTTCAAGATATCGGGAAATCACCATTGAATGAAAGATTGTGTATTTGTACATAGGTTTTGCCCTTGCTTTCAATAAGGGAACCTCTACCATTAAAGAGGAGGGAATTTCTTGTCCCCTGATTGTGGTTTCATTCCAAGTGCAAATTTGAAACCCAACAGTTTTTGGTGACTCACTGGGGATTTGTTCAACAAATTTTCTTTCTAAAAAGAACAACTAATTTTATCATTTCTTTGATTTGGTGACTCTAAGATACACTCATGGTAGAAGGGATCTTGGAATTGAAGATCCCCAATTTCAACTCCAAGATCAACAAGGTTTTCAACTTCCTCCAATAAGAAGAAATAGAAGAGATCATTCCACAAGCACACCTCCTGTTGAAGACAAAGCTTCTGGTAGTAACATTCCTCAAGCACAACTTAGCCCTAATCTTTGTGCCCTAATTCTTGTTGGTGTCTCAGTTCCACTTCAAGAAATATTTCCAAGGATGGCAACACCTCGGCCTTGGGGACAAAGAGTTGGGCCTCTAGCTCTTCCTTAACCATTGCATGAGTTACCTAGGGGTAATAGGAAGAATTTTCCCAAGTTTAGAGGTGATGGAAAAGTGCACCCTGATGAACACATTATAGCCTTCATTGTTGCATGTGGGGTCCTTGGAGTTGAACATGAGGATGTATCTATTAGGCTATTTATGGATACCTTGCAAGACAATGCTGTAGATTGGTTTTACCATCTTCCTGTTGGGACCATCACCGATTGGACTACTATGAGGACTGAATTTGAGAAACATTTTAAACCTGCTGAAGATGTGCATGATTTGCTAGCTCATATTTCTCAAATCAAGAAAGAGCCACATGAGCCTATGAGAGAATTTGTGGCCAAGTTCAACAAGTTAATTAACAAGATTCCACTAAATACTAAGCCTGTTGATCAGATTCAAAAGTGTTTCTTCTTGAATGCTCAATTTTCGGAAGTAAGCTATGCCATGAGGAGAGAAAATCTTGCAACTTTGGATGCTGATCAAAGATTGGTTGTTAGTGTGGAAGATGACTTGATCATGTCTAGCAAGCTGAAAAGGGAGTTTTTCAAATCCAAAGTGTCTTCTTCTTCCTCTCCTCCTAGAGGTAATGCAGATCAGTTGGTGCAAAAGTCTGGCTAATGACCTCATTACCATCAAGAAACAATTGGCTCAACATGCTCCATATCAAGATGTTCCAAGGAAGAAATTTCAGCCTTAAGAACCGCTTGTCCTCTTTTCAAACCAGTTGGCCATTAAAAGGTCCACCCCTCAAGGTGCCTGTCAATGCTACTTGTGAGGTTCTTGAGCCTGATGATGAGGAAGAAAATGGGCTCTATGATGAACAAGAAGAGGAAGCTGATGAATAATTGGAGGAGCCTGGTGGTTCTCGAGTTCATTTCCTCACCACTAAAGGTGTGGATGATGAAGATGATTATGATGATGTAGTGGTTGAGATGAATAGTGAGTCATATGTTGTTATGACCCGGAGCAGACCAACAAAAAGGAAAAAGTGGTGCAACCTACAAAAATATCCAAGGAGTACCCCATCACCATCCCGGTGATTGTAAGAAGAGGAGCTCCTATTCCTACTACTTCCACCTAAAAGGTAAGCTCTGCTAGTCCTTCTCCCTCTACTTCTGCTTCTGAGAATTCTTGTCCAACAAATGATAAAGCTGATAGATCAAAAGCTCCTCCTACTCCTAGTAGTGATTCCCCATCCACATCTAGATCTTTTGACATTATAGACCATCTTAAAAAGACCAAGATTCAGATTTCTGAGGCAGAGTTCTATCAAACCCATCCTAAAGCCTTTGCCAAAATGGTTAACTTTGTAAATTATAAATCTAAAACCCTAGCCCATTCTTCTAAAGGAATTTTTCCCACTCCCTCTTCCTCACCTCAATCAAGCCTTGTGGCTATAGTCACTTCCCCTAATGAGAAAATTGAACCATTCTATGTGACCCTTCTCATAGCTGGCCATAAACTCAATAACTATGTCATAGATTCAAGAGCATCAGATAATGTAATGCCTGTAAAGGTAGCCCATGCTTTGGGTCTGACCCTAACACGTACCTTTGGTTCTGTTATTCCATGGAGAGTAAGAAAGTACCTTTGGTTGGCATAGAATTAAAGATGCACAAGTAGCTTTTGCTACTTTTCCAGAGAAAAGGGTCTTAGCCACCATTTTGGTAGCTGATATTCCTCCTTCATATGGGATGTTGCTGAGTAGAAATTTTTGTAAGGAGGTAGGAGGGGAAATCCAAATGGATTGGTCACATGCCTTGATCCCTGTCAATGGGAAGATGAAGAAGTCAGCTTCTTGAGAAACAAGCAGAGTATATTGTGCAAAAGATAGATGATCCTAAAGCACAAATATTGTATGAAGACATTGGGCATGGGAACTACATGATCATGTCACAAGAGAGACAAGTATTCCAAAGGGAGTGTTGCTTGACCCTAATGGTGTGTGGACTTTGAGTTTGATGGAAGATGCTCTTCAGCTGGTTATGGAGCTGTGTAGTGCTCATTTCTCCTGGGGGTAAGGTTCATCCTTTCTCCTTCAAATTTCAGTTTGAAAATACCAACAATACTGCTGAGTATGAGGCCCTCATTCTTGGGTTGAGCATGGTAAAGGAAATGGGAGTGAAGAACCTTCATGGAGATGTAGAGCTAATTGTAAAACAAGTTAGAGACCTTTATCAGGTAAAGAACAGAAGGTTGAAGCACTATAGGAATCTGGTCTGGGATTCCATTAAATTCCTTGATGCTTTTTCCATTGAAGCTGTGCCAAGGGAAAGGAACACTAGGGCTGACTCTCTAGTTGTTTCGGGTCCTTGTTGATTCCTCATCCTGATTTCCCTTAAGAGAAATTCACCATTGAGATGATCCATAGACCCAGTGTGCCTGACAATGCAAATAATTGGCAAGTTTTCAATGATGACCAGCATTTTCTTTCTTTCTTGGAGCTCAGAGACAACTTTGATCAATTGTACTTTGAAGGAAGTGACAATTTGCCTAGAGAGTGTGTGTCATCAAATGAAGAGGGTGTCAAAGAAGAGATGGATCAAGATGGATGCATCAAACTAAAAGGAAACAAAATCCCTAAAGGGATGGTGAGTTTGGAGGATATTTTTGATAAACATGATAGGTATATGAAGTCTAAAGTTTCCCAAGGAGCCCGAAAATCTGCTGAGACTGAGAAAGTGAATATTGGGAGTCTTGATGATCCCAAAATGGTCAACATTGGAAAATGCTGCACTCAGGAAGAGAAAATGAAGGTGGTGAATCTATTGAAGAGGTATGTTGATGTTCTGGCTTACTCTTATGATGATCTTAAGGATTTTCAGCCTAAAGAAATGCAACATTTCATTCCTCTTAAGCTTGGGATCAAACCCTTCAAACAAAAGCAAAGGAAATATAATCCAAAGATAGCTGATACAATTTTCCAAGAAATACAAAAGCTTTTGAAGGCTAAGATCATCTTCCCCATCCACCATTCAACGTGGATTGCTAATATAGTGCATGTCAAGAAAAAGAATGGTGAGATCCAGATCTATGTGGACTTCAGAAATCTAAATTAGGGTTATTTGAAGGACAAATACCCTCTCCCCATGATGGACCAAGTATTGAAAGCTGTCATAGGCTCGGAGATGGTATCTATGTTAGATGGATTCTCGGGTACAATCAAGTAGAGGTGAATACCTATATCAACATAAGACTGCCTTTACTACTCCTTGGGGCACCTTTGCATACAAGAGGATGCCATTTGTCTCATCAATGCTGGTGCTACTTTCCATACAGGGCCATGGACTTGGATTTTGGTAGTTTGAAAGGGAAATACATTGTTGTGTATTTGGATGACTTGACAATGTTTTCTAAAGCAAGAATAGATCACTTCCAACACCTTGAAACAATATTGTAGAAGTGTAGAGAGCATGGGATTTCTTTAAACCCTAAGAATTCTATGTTTTGTGTCATAGAAGGAAAGTTTTTGGGACACGTTGTTTCAAAGGAAGGGATCAAGATTGATCCAGAGAGAGTTTAGGCCATCCAACAAATTCCTCTTCCATCAAGTAAGAAAGGTGTCCATTATTTCTTTGGTAAGATCAATTTCCTAAGAAGATTCATCCCCATTTTGTAGAACTTACTATGAGAATTGCTCACATGATGCAAGGGAAGAAAAATTTTGGTTGGTCCTCTAAAGGGAAGAAATCATTTGAGGACATTAAACAAGCTATTGTAAAGACTCCAACCTTGGCATGCCCTGACTTTAACAAATATTTCATTATCTATTGTTACACCTCTGAAAATACCCTAGCTGCTATGTTATTCCGAAGAATGTCAAGATCATGAGCTCCCAATTGCATTCATGAGTTATGTCTTGAAAAATCATGAGCTGAAGTACACCATGATGGAGAAACATGATTTTGTAGTTGTTAAAGTTGTCAAGTAGTTTAGGTTTTACATCCTTAATTCTCATTCATGTGTGGTGGTGCCTGATACAACAATCAAATCCATTCTTACTCAGAAATAATTTGGAACCAAGAGAGGTAATTGGGTAGCAAAGGTGCAAGAGTATGATCTTGAAATTAGGACAACAAAGCTAGTTTGGGGTAAGGGCCTGTGTGAACTCATTGCTGAGGGAGCTGCCAAGGAGTTGTCCAAAGATGGAGTTGATGTCCCTGTTGTTCTGTTCCTTAGCTCGACAGATGTATGGTATGCTACATTGCTCACTTTCTGACCTATGGAGAGTTTCCATCTCACTTTAGTGCCAAAGAGAAGAGAGCCATCAAACTGAGGTCTGACATAATATGTGTTATGGGAGAATGCTTTGTTCAAATGAGGCATAGATGGAAGGTTTTTGAAGTGTGTAGACAAGGAGCAATAAAAGAAGTTGTTCTATGCTTTTCATGACCAGGCTTATGGAGGTCATTTCTCCTATGTTATAACAACTCATAAAATAATTCGTGCTGGTTATTATTGGCCCACTTTGTTTAGAGATGCATCAAAATGGGTTGGTAAATGTGAAGCATGCCAAACGTTTGTTAGAAGACCTAAGTTGGCTGCTTTTCCTCTCAAGCTTGTAGTGATTGAAGAGCCATTTCAACAATGGGGTTTAGACTTCATTGGAGCACTCAATCCATCTTCTAGTGCTGGGCATACCCATGTGTTGATTTCCATAGATTACTTCACCAAGTGGGTGGAAGCCATCCCAGTTAAGAGCACTACTTCCGAAGTAGTTTACAACTTCATTAAGGAGAACATATTGATCAGGTTTGGGACCCCAAACAAAATTGTGACTGAAAATGCTTCCAACTTTTCTTCTACTAAGATGATGGACTTCTACTATGGGTATGGGATCTCCTTACTCATTCTTCATATTACTACCCCCAAGGGAATGGAAAAGAAGAATCAACAAACAAGAACTTGGTGAACATAGTTAGAAAGCTTGAAATGATTCTCAGAGGAATTGGCATAAGAAGCTATATGATGCACTTTGGGCTGATAGAATTACACCCAAGAGAGAAATTGGAATGTCTCCTTTCCAAGTGGTGTATGGTGTGGAAGCTCAACTGCTAGTCACGGTGGAATTTCTAGCCTTGCATCTGATGAAAACCATTGAAGATTCAAGTTTCAGTAGCTCTTTGGACAAGAGAATTTTGTACCTTCAAAAGCTTGATGAGGATAGATTTCAAGTGGTTTATAAGATAGCAGCTCATCAATTGAAAGTGAAGGATTTGTTTGACAAGAAAGCCAAACCTATATTTTTCCAAGTGGGAGACATTGTGCTACTTTGGGACAAAAGACATGAGCCACGAGGAAGCCATGGTAAGTTTGATTCTCTTTAGCTTGGTCCTTTTAGAATCAGACATTTTTCTGGAGAGAACTCTTTTTATCTAGATTACATGGATGGATCTCCTCTCCCTCTCCTTATAGTGGGAAGTACCTAAAGTTGTTCAAGTCCTAGGTGGATAGGAAGTCCTTTTGTACATTACGTTTGGTTTTTGGTTTTTGGCTTGTGTCCCTTTCTTGTTCTCTTGTGTGTGTGTGTTTTGTTTTGGGTCTTCCCTTTTGGTTTGTTTTGTTTCTTTTCCCATCTTGTGTGTGTTTGCCTTGTATTGGTTTTGCTTTTGAATCCTTTTCCCAATGGATAAGGCACTTGGTCCTCTTTCCTAGAGTTATCTATAGTTCTTGATCTTGCCTTGTGTCTTTGTTCCAAGCCAAGTCATCCCTAGAAAGAGCCAGCTATTGTCACCCTCAAAATTCCCCTCTTTTGAAGTCAAGTTTCAAAATTTTGAGTCAGTACCTTGGAGTATTGGATCGCGTCGAGCCTATCATTGTTTGTAGTTTTCCCATTTCATGGAGAACAATTTGAAAGTCAGTGTAATGGTGAGGTTTTTCCTTCTTTTTATTTCTTCCCGCAGTCAGGAATAACATGCATATCTTCCATGTTAATTTTTGACCCAACATCCATGGGTAATACATGGACATCTCTGATTGATGTGGTATGGCCATGTTTTAAGCAACAGTTGAAGCCTCCATGTGTCCAAATGATGTAACTCCAAGGGTAGGGCCCAAGGGACAATCCTTAAATAAGTGTAGGTTTTCCACATGTCCTAGGTCCAAAATGAAGACAAAACAAGCCCAAATCGGCTAAGTATGGAAGGTTCAAGGATGACGCCACGTGCCTCATCGTGTAACTTCAAGAGTTGAAGTAGAGGGTAGTTCTCAAACTTGCGCCAGTCCTCCACGTGTGTCCCAGGTCCAAAAAGGGACAGAGCTAGTTATTTAAATTGACTAAGTATGAGCGGGTCGTGGAAGCCTCCACATGCCTCAACGACGTAATTTCAGAAGTGAAACCAAAGGGCTAATCTCCAAATGAGCACCAACTCACCACATGGTCAAAGTCAATGGAGAGACAGAGTTGGCCATTGAAAAGTCCAAGACCGGCGAGAAGGAGCCATGCATCAGCTCAACATAATTTTAGGAGGCGTTTCCAAAGTGAAAACTCAAATGAGTGCCAACTCTCCATGTGTCTAGGGGTCAACATAAGTCAAGCAGGAAATAGGCCTAAATCGGCTAAGTATAAAAGAACCGCACAACTCTCCACGTGTCAGCGCGTAACTTCAAAGGCAAAAAATGCAAAAGGCATCCAGAGCCGCTTCCAATCAATTTCTTCCACATGGGTGGCCCAAATTTAAAGTTTTAAAAGAAAATCAATGGCCCATATTTTAACTGGTGAAATAATGTAACAATCATATATTTGGAAACCTAGTTTTTTCCCATTAACATTTGTTTACGAATCAAGAATTCAAAAAGGGACAAATGGTTGGAATGATTTGTAACCATTTCTTACTTGCTCGAGGAAGTTATAACTATTTATTTCTTGCTCGAGGAAGTTGTAACCATCTCTTGTGAGCTATTTTAGGGCTTTCAAATCCATTGTAAAGGGTTTGGGAATTTTTATATTCGGAACTATAATTTCAAATCGGAAATCAATACAAGGGTTTTCCCCATTTTCCTCTATTTTATCTTTCCTTCTTTCTCTGATCTGTGAATCATTTAATCCTTGCATGCTTATAAACTTTATGTTCTAGTTTATACAATCTCAAGAAATTTGAGTCTACGGATTGTGACCGTTATGAACGTGAATGGTTCTACTCTATATCTCATTTTCTCATACATATAAGGGTTTCTCTACCATCTATTTTCCTTGAAAGTATTGTCTTCTTCTACCTCCCTCCTCTCTTCAAGTCTTCTATCCTCATATATTGATAAATTTCCATGCACAAAACACATTTCAAGATATGGGAAACCACCATTGAATGAAAGATTGTGTATTTGTACATAGGTTTTTCCCCTGCTTTCAATAAGGGAACATCTCCCATTAAAGAGGAGGAAATTTCTTGTCACTTGACTATGATTTCATTCCAAGTGCAACTATGAAACCCAACAAATGGTAAGATGATAAAAATATGGGACAACACTGAAGAGATATGTTATCGATGGGGAAGTAAGAAGGAAGTGTGAGGTAAAATGGGGAAGAAGATGATACACATGCCTTGTGAAATAAGGTGAGGATCTTACGGAGGAGGAATGACATAGATTGGAAAATATGTGGAGATGCGTGAGATGAGGATAAGTTGATGACGAGAAAATAGAGAGAGGGTGTATGATGAAGATAGTAAATAAATTGGCAAGGAAGAATGGAAGATGGAGAGGTGGCAAAGAAAAAGAGAGGAAGGGATAGAAGAGGGAATGCCAGTGAAGGGATGTTAGGAGAAATCCATTGATAATGATTGGTAGGGAAGGATGGGAGGAAAGGTGTGAAGAGGGAAAAACTAAATGAGGAATGGAAAAGGGAACGATAATGAAGGGACGTTAGGAGAAGTCCCCGATAATGATCAGAGGGCATAGAGGAAGGAAGGAATGAAGATAGAATGGAGGAGGTCAAAGGGAAGGAACAAGGCCATGTAAAATGGGGATGAGTGATTTTTAGGAGAATTCCACTGATAATTATTAGCGCAAAAATAGAAGATGATGATGAAATAATGTTAGGAGATGATCAATGACAATGACAGGTAAGTATGGGGGTAGATATGTGGGAGAACTCTAGAAGATGGAGTGGAAAGAGTAAAGAAAGGAGGGATAACGAGTTGTGCAAAGATGAAGGTGAGGATAGGATGTAGTGGATGAGAATGAATAAGATAATGATGAATAAACAAGACACAAATGAATGGGGAAGAAATGGTTAAGTAATATTACCAAGCGAGGGATGATGGAGATGAAAAGGGGGCAAGTAGGAAGTGGTGTTTGCAAGAATGGAAGAGGAGGTGAGAGGATGTGATGATGGGGAATGATGAGAAAATGTGGATGGTGAGAATGTGGAGTGGTGGGTGAGTGCAAGATGAAAAATCATCCTTAAGAGGGACTCTTAAGTAAGATCTCTAGGCCGCAGGAGGAGTTAAGTAAGATCACCAAACCGGCTAGTGATGATATGGAAGGAGAAAGACAACATTATATTAGAAATGCAGTGTGTGGAATGGTTGGTTAGAGAAGACAATTACGATGAGAGACAGGAGATAGAAGATGAGGGAAATATGATGGGATGTGGAAGGGTTAGATGGAAAACCAATCTTAAGAGAAACTCTTAAGTAAGATTTCCATGCGACGGGATAGTTAAGTAGGATCACCAAGTCGAAGAAGAAGAAGAATGATGAAAAGATTGAGTGGTGTATACCAAAATGGAACAAGAGATGAAAGGAGGTGATAACAAGGTGATAATAAGGAAACAAAGGAGTGTGATATGAATGGATTGAGGAATATATATAGTGTAGATGGAGAGTGTAAGGGAAATCCTTAATTGGGATGCCCACGTGGTGAGCATGATGATGTAAGAGTGTCAAGTGAAAAAGGTGGAGCATAAAGATGTTTGTGGTGGTGATTGTCATCCGATGAAAGAGGAGATGGTGGAGAAGCTTCTACATCAGGAGGATACAAGGAATAAGATATAATTTAACTAAGATTCTCTAGTTGTATGAATGATTAAGTAAGATTGTCAAACTAAAAGTGAAAGAGTGAAAGGGAAACTCAGGAGGAAAGGCAAATAAGACATCAGCGTGATGAAAGGAGACAAAAAGGTGAGAAGGATAATGTGGAGAAAAATGGTGATGAGTGGAAATGGGGAGTGAAGAGCAATGGATCAAAGATATTGTTGATCCTATTGGGGGATAAGAAGCTACAGGATAATGAACTCACCTTGAGAAGGATTCTCAAGTAGAATTCACAAACTGTAACGAAGATCAAGTAGAATTCCCAAAATGAAAAGTGTATTTGCGAGATCATTAGATATAGAATTCATAGTGTGAAATTTGATGTGATTTTGATAAAAGATGACCTAAATAAAACATAGTCATAAAGCAAGGGCGTACAGGAAACCATGCTTAGAACCGGATTGGAGATAAACAAGAAAGGTTACCACTCAAGGCATTACACTTTCAACCAATAACATGTGTTAACGCATTACCAATGATAGTTTTTATACCAAAAGACCATGAGGGAAATATGGATGAAAGATGCTCATGAAACTAATGTTGTCACGAAAAAGGGTTGGGATGTAACTTGTATTTGGGAAGAGGGATCTTTATAGGTGGTTGTTCTAGAACCATGCCCACTGACTGGGGAAAGGGGAAGAAAAATAATAGAAGAAATTTGATCAATGCGGAAGATTTATAAGGATGCTATGATAAAAGGAAGGCTGATCAATGTGGGAAACCTTCCAAATGCCATAATAACAGAGTATCCATCCTTCAAGGGTATGGTATACTTTATACATAATATGGATGGCAAGAATAATATGTATGATATCCGTCCTTCGAGGGATCGGTCTATTTTTTTAATTTTTCTTTGATTTTTATTTGTATGCTTTTCTTTTTCTCTTTCTCTTTTTGCATGAACAACTCTCCTTCGAGGGATCAATATGTTTTTAATAACTTTGATTTTTTTATTTTTGCATCCATGAACTTTAACTTTAGATGGGGGAGAGTTGGGAATAGCTAAGTAGACCACTTAGGAAGGGACGAAGATCATACAAGTGACACCCCTAGAACCTTTTCATGGATCCAACAGGAGAATGAGAGGTTGATGGATGTAACGATTGTGGAGCTCTCACCAATAAGGGATAACCTATCCATAAGGAAAATGCTATGGATAGAGCCATGGTGCCCATATTTAAGGTCACAACTAGGAAAGTGATGACAGACCACATAGTTCCATATCATTACAATGACAGATGGAAGGGGCTAATGATGGACTAAGTTCTCATTGGTAGATATGCTAACAATAGACTAGTTGTAAGTGCAATGCATTAAGAGGTTCTATCTTTGGTTTACCACCAAGGGAGGGAAGATAGTGAAGTTGCGACAAGATGAGATGATAACTTGCAAAGGATTAGATGTGATAGAAAGTAAGGAAATAAAACTATGTCCTTAAGGAAACAAAAATATGACCACGATGGTGGATTTGGATGAAAATAAATGATGCCCTAAGAGAGAGACACAAATATGGTAGGAAAAATATGGCCACAAATGTGGACTTTGACGAAATAGATGGTGCCTCAAAAGAGGCACAAATATGGCCACAATAGTGGCATTTGATAAAAAGGCCCCTCAATGGAAGGAAAATATGGCCTCCAAGGAGGAATTAAAATGAAATGAATATTTGGGTAGGATTGATTTAGATTGGATGGATTTGGATGAGGTAAATAAAACAATGTCAAGGAGAGAAGTCCCCTAGTGTCAAGGGAGTTGTATGGATGATATGCTCAAGGGTGAGGGAAGGTTGCTCCCAATGAATTAAATGTGGAGGAATTAAAGGATGTTGAAATATTTTAGATGAGATTGTTTTAGATTTGGATGGGATAAATGATCGAGACCACAAGTGTGCTTGGCAAGATAAGCGTGATATTGATGAATAATGAAGGAACTTCCTTTGGAGGAATGTCATGAGCGGAGGAATGTTAAGATATGATGTGGATGAATGAATCATGGCAAACCCAATGGATGGGATACGGATTGGATTAGATGTAGATGGAGAAGGATATTCCCGAATGTGGAAATCGTCTTTCTTAATGAGGTTATGGATGATTGTTTGAAAGGCCTTACAATGTTCAATGTCATGGCCCGCTATGCGATAAAAGCGCAACTACAATTAGGATTGAACCATGATGATGGCTTTGGACCATAAGGATTAAAGGATTTAATGGGAGGAAGCGTGAGGGAATATATTCAAACTAAATGTTGAAAAATGTCTGCGTAGGACCCAATCGAAGTTTCATGAGGAAGATAACTCTCATGATTTTTATCATGATGTTTTGGCTTGGATTTGGATGTAGATCGGATGGGTAAATTATGTGTTTTGGAAGAAAAATAAAATTTGGTTGAAGGATTATATTGTTTGGATTTGGATTGATCATTGGGAGATGGTGTAGATGAAGGGACTGACCCTAAAATAGATGTTGTAACATTAAATCACTAAAAAGAGGGAAGATATGAATGTTTACAAGGATGCGCAAGGGACTGTTGGGGATTTTTTCCACAAGCCTTAGAATTTGATCGAGAATATTTACTCGTACCAAGGATGATAATAATCTCAACTGTAGGATTTGACGGTGGTGGTGTGGTTATTGATGAAGAAAATTTCCTAAAACAAGAAGAGGATATTAATGGAGAAATAGGTGTTTGTATGATGTGATTAATGAGATCTATGTGAGATGTGGATTGTTTAGGTTTTGGCATGGAAAGAGTTAATTTTGGAGAATGCAAACCATATTTATTTGACTTAGGTGGAGGTGTTTGTTCAATAGATGTTCAAAGGGTATCTTTGATAGGGTTACAGATCGAGAGGATTTGGTCATTGTGATAGAAGGATTAAGTAAAAAGTATTGGGATAGACTGGGTGATGTGGCCATGGGCAAGGATATAGGTAAAGATGTCAAGGTAGGGATAGGTGGATTTGTTGATATGATAGATATAGGGGTAGTTGGGATAGATAGGGATGTAGGAATATTTGGGATATTTGGAGATGTGGGTGATGTGGTGATGGGCATGTTTGATGTAGATGTGGTTGAGGGGTTGAATATGATGGGTTGGGGTGTGGATGAAGTGGTATGTATACTCGAAGCCGATGTGGATGTGGTTAGGGTCATTGGTGTGGTCAGTATGAAAGAAAGTGCAGAAGGAGGAACTGGGATTAACTCTAAGGATGGTATAATGGGTGAAGGTGGAATGGATGTAGATAAGGTATTCAAATATACTAAAGGGGATGTGGTAACTGATGGAGTAAACATTATAGGTAATGCAACAAATGCAGGAGTATTATCGAGTGTAGAAGTAGGTAGGATCTGGTTTGCTTCATAAATGTTTCGAGGGGTAAGAATGATATGTTTGCTAATGGGGTTGATGTCAGAGGTGGGGTTGTAAAGGTACATGTGGTAGAAATGAGTTTAGTTGGGATGGTTGTAGAGATGAGTGATGTAGATGTAGTAATAGGTGTGTTTGATGTAGATGTGGGTGAAGGCATAGATGTGAGAGATGTAGGGATATGTGTGGATATCAATGGGGTTGAAATAGGTGCTAAGGATGAATCTGATGTGGTGGATTGGGGCATGATTGAAGTGGATAAAGTAGATGTTATAGTCAAATTTGATGCAAATGTGGTAAGGGTAGAAGAAGGTGTAGGTTCAAGACAAGTAGTAAAAGTTGACATAGGTGTGTTAGGTTCTGAATAAGGAGTGGGAATAATGTCTAAGGTGGGAACATGTGGAGTTGGTGATAAGATGAGATCTTGATTGATGGTGTGAATGGCGTGAGCATTTAATAGTTGAGATGTGAAAGGGGTAGCATGATTTTTGGTGGTTGATTAGGGAAAGGTTATGTAATTTTGTCAAGGGGTGGGCTAGATGAAGTGGTGAGCTGTCTAGTTTGATATCTCCTTGATTTATAAGTTGTTGGATATGATCTTTGAAGGAACAACATTTTTCAATGTCGTGACCTTTGAATTGATGATATTTACAATAGTGGGCTTCGTGATACCAAATAGGCTTGGCTTGCAAATTGTCCATAGGTCATATGGGAGGAAGTTGGATGGAGTTTACGGCCATCAACTTGTCAAATACAGAACTATAGGATTCTCCCAAGGGGGTATAGTTGATTGTTGGTTGAGGGGCTCGTTGTTGAGGCCATGTGATGGATGTAGATGTGGATGAGGGATTAATGACCACGACATTGGCCGCACCCTTAAATTTTTTTGTTATGTGTGAATGGTTTAGTAGATTTGATTTTAGGTTTGGTCGATATGAGTTTAAGATGACCTTGTTCAATGGCACGGGTTTTGAGTTTGTGAGCCATTGTGAAAGTTTCACAAAGGTTCAAAATGATTGGATTTGCAAAGTATATGATATATGTTTTGCACATGAATGTGAGAAGAGTTTGATGAGTTTAGTTTGCAGAAGAGTGAAGGATATCTAGTTTATAATGCCATGACATTGTGCGACAAAGTCAGTAATGGACTCATCATCAAACTGTCGGATGGTGTATAGGTCAATGATAGTAGTTTTGCATGCAATGTTAATTGAAAAGTGTTCTAAAAATAGTTGCGCAAGATGGGTGAAAGAGAATATGGAATATTATGGGATATGGTTGTACCAGTCCAACGTGGGACCGGACAAGGACACGGGAAAGTGTGAAACAATAGGTCTTGATCATGCACAATAAGACAACATGTGTGTTTAAATGCATGGAGATGCTGTTGGGGATCTTCCTTGCTGTTGAACTTAGTAAACTCAAGAAGTTTCCAATGAGGAGGGTAGGGTTTGATTGGAACCGATAGATGAATTGGTTCATTACAAATTTGTTCATAGGATAATGTATCCTTGGGTGCCAAGGTAACAACCTCTAAACTAGCCAACCGATTCATTAAGGCATGAATTGGATCACTCAATGTGTTGTTAGGTTGAGATTGGATTGGTTGTGTGGTTTGAAATGTAGTTTGATAAGGTGAATGATACGTTTGTGGATGTGTGGGTATTTGGGAATCATTTGATAAGGTGGTTGATAAAATTATGGGTGGGATGTTTGTGAAATCATTTGATAAGATGATTGATAAAATTGTGGGTGTGTAGGTGTGTGGGAACTATTTGGTAAGGATTAACATGTGTCATGGGTTGAGATTGTTGCATAGGCTGAATTTGAACAATAGGGACATGATGTGTTCATTGAATTTGGGTAGGTTGTTGTGGTAAATGATAAGTGGGGATATGAGTGTTAAGGGGTTGAGACGGTTGGAGCATATGATGGGTAGGAATGTAAGTGTGAAGAGGTTGAGATGGTTGGATAGGAATATTAGTAGCAAATGAAATAGAATTGACAAAAAGGATGTGGGTGGAATGTGATCCACCAATTGAGGAGATTGGGAGGATTGAGAGATTATGGGGGATTTTCAAATATGAAATCATATATGGGGTTAGGAAGTGGTCCAAGAGTTCCTAAAGGAGTGGGAGATGGGGGTGTGGTTGTTTTAGGAAGATTGGATTGGTGAGAGATACGAGAATTGGTTTCAAGACAGGAATGATTGTGGATGACATGGTCCTCATGAAGTGAGGCCATGGAGACAGGGGTTGGGTAACTGAAGGCATGGTTTTGAGTTTAGAATCTTGTTGGGTGAGATCCTTAGAGGAAGTAATTTTATTGGGTGGAGGACATTGTTGTTTTGTTTCGATTTGAGAGAGAGTGACAATAGGTGTGAAATAGAGAAACATTTGTTTATGTAATTTTTGACAAACAAATCAAGAAACATATTTTTTTATCATCATGATTAATTATGAGATGTGAAAAGAAAAGTAAAGTGGATAATGAAGGTTCCTAAAGAATGGAAGTCTAAGGCTGGTTTCAGGTAGTTTTGGCTAGGAAATGTCTAAACGGTTTCTGTTGGGTGTTCAAATCCCAATCAATGAACCAGTGAAAGGAATGTTTTGATGTGTTGATTTTGTTCGTGAAGTTTTAGGTTGTGTGTGATAATGTGTGATTTAGAGAGTTAAAACCCTATTTAAGCAATGTGATCAGAAGGATGCAAAAAGAAAGATTTTTTTAATCCAAAACGAAATGTGACATTTGATGAAAATAATCACTCAGAAAGGGAAATTGCAATTAAGAAAGGAGAAATAGGTAAAATGAGGAATAAATGGAGAGCGCTTTCTCCCATTATTTGACTACGTGTGATAATGGCATATGTGAAGGTGGTAGTGGTGCACGAGAATGTCAAAATATCAAGTATCCATTTTTCACCCCCCATGGTAAAAAATAATAACATGCATCAAAATACTCAAGTCCCAGGCAAATAGATTGATTCAAGGCAAAAATCATGTTTCTAGGGTCCCCTCAGATTTTTTCTAACTCTCCTGTCCAGGTTGAAAAGAGCAAGTTCTGAAAAAAGGGTGAAAAAGTTGCAAAAACAAGCTTGGGCAAGAAAAATCATGCAAAATGGCTAAGTCCTAGTCCTCGCAACAGTCGGGACATGAGGGACATCTGGGTGTGAATCGGCCGAAAGGCCGCTAGTGTCTGCAGCAGAAAAGGAACAATACTGGACCGTGAGGATGCGTGGGACGCGGAAAGCCGATCTGGCCGAAGGTGAGAAAATCGACTAATCGCTGAGCAAAGACAATTGGGACATCTGGGCTGTGAGGACGCGAAGGACGTGAACCGCCTAGATCGGTTGAAAGGAGAACTTTCACACTAAGCAGTTTGGGGCATCTGGGACAGAGGGACGTGGAAGACGTGGATAGCCGAAGGAGCCGAGAGCCAATCACATTACGCCATGTGTCATCGGCAGAAAAGGGACAAGGAAGCCCATTTTGGGTGGATCGGAGGAATTTGTCCCAAGTAGTTTGGGACAGCCAGGCCGTGAGGATGCGAGGGACGCGAAAAGCCGGTAGACCCGGAGACCAATCAAATCACGACATGTGTCACAAGGGGGAAACATCCAAAAGTTCAAAGGGTGAGGTTTCAAGCGTTGGCCCGAGCCAATAGGAATTGGACACGTGTCTAATGGAACAGGGAAGCGTGGAGCTCGGGGAGGAGTTAGAGAATTTGGCAAAAGTTTTGGCCAAAAAGCTAAAAGTAAAGGAAGACCCCGCACCCCTGTCCTCCAATCAATGCATGCCACGTGTCCCAAGTGGTGGGGGCACGGAGAAAAAAGTGGAAAATGTTCCAAAATCACAAAAAGGTCAAAACTTTCAAGGAAAACCCACGGGATAGGGAAAGAGAGAGAATTACGCATCCAATCAGTGCTTGACACGTGTCATCCAGTGTCAGAGCATGAAAAAAATTTGAAATCCATTTTCATTGTTTGTGCCCTAAATCTTCAGATCTCCATATCTTTCGATCTAGAGCTCGGATTTGCACGTTCTTTATATCAACGGAAAGCTTATGAAATTCTCTACATGATTCTAGGGTTAATCTTGAATTTTGGTGTAGTTTAGAGAGAGAAAGTTAAGAAACAGATCTGACGCGTGTTCATGGCCAGAAGTGACATTTCAAATACTGACATTTAATGCAAGAATGGGTCGCATTCTCCTCCAATTCAGTCAAAAATGATAGGGTATGGGTTTGTAAGGTCCCCCATGCCATTTTAATGCATCTACAGTCAAGGAGGAATGGGCTCCCACGTTTTTGTATGTTTCTGTCTCCTGGGCTTGACCCATGCAATGTAAAAGCCAGTTTTGGCTCATTTCAAAGGGGGAACATTTTTGGACATAGAATCTTCTTCTTTCACTTCCAACAAGTGATTGTTGCAAGAATCGACCTCTTCAAAGCTCAGAATAGTTTTTACCTCTCCGAGGTTGTAATGCAAAGGTTTTTGACATCGGAAATAATAATGCAAGCTTTGTGAATGGGTTTCATCCTTTGTTTGTATTATTTGCTTCATTTCAGATCCTAAATTATATCTTATCACCTTGTATGTTTTATGTTGCAATCTTTGGTCTCGTGTCTATTTGCATGACAAACTTATTTTCACCACTCCTTTTTGTGCATCACCATCTTTAGTTTGTTTCAATTTTTACATTTCTATCCCCGTCTCCTCAGCTTTAGAGTAGGATTAGGATATGAACCTCTCGTAGTTGTGCAAGCATTAGATCTAATCGAGGAGTTTGAGGAACCAGCCTCTAATCTGGAGATTCCTCTCTCCCACAAGTCCCACACTTGGAGAGAGGTTTCTATGTTGTGCAATCACACTGATGCTAGAGTGATCACCCTAGAAGCCTGATCTGCATCTAGGGGTGCTGTGAGCCTGCAACAATAGTTTTGGCACCTGTGGGACACTAGAGGTCTCATTTTTATCAGCAAAGTTGATGTGTGTCTCGTTGTAATTTTCTTGCTTAAAAGAGCTATTATTTGCATATCTGGTGACTCCAAGGGGAAGAATCAACTGGGTTTCAACAGTGCAGGCCTGAAAACTCATGAGAAGAATCACCACAAGGTCAAGAGTTGGAGAAGAAGAAGTGTTGTTTGAATACCTGCAGCTATCTCCAAGAAGAAAGCAAAGAGGAAGAAGGATTCAAAGGTCTCCATCTCCACCAAACAACTCTCTCTCAACTCCTCCACCCGTAGGCCTTTCATTTAGTCAATAAGGGTTTTAATACCAATCGAATGGCTCAAAACAATCCCTACGTCAACTTCACAGCAAGCAGCCCACTTGCCCTCAATGCACAACATCCGGTTCCTAATGCAGCCTCGGAAGAACATTCCCTACTTCACCGGAGAAAATAAGACTACTCCAGGTGATCATGTTAAATATATTGCTAACCTTTGTGTAATCCATGAAATCAATGAGATGCAAGTGGCTGACAAGTTACTGGCATCTTCATTCAAGGGTAAAGCATTACAATGGTTTAGGAGCCTCGAGCTGGCTCTATCACAAATTGGAATCAGCTGTGTATAGCACTTCATGAGCAATTTGGAGAAAAGGAGATAACTTGTCTCTTTTGGAGCAAATTAAAAACCATCAAGAGAGCTCCCAATGAGCAGCTGACCGATTTCAACTTCAGATTTCAAAAGACTTGGGAGAGAATTCCAGTGGCAGTCAGGCCAATAGCAGAAGGTGCTTTTCTTTACTATCTCAAAGCTCTAAATTCTGATATTTCTATGTTAATTCAGTCCATGGGAGGCATAACTATCCCTATGGCTTATAACATTGCCATTAGGGCTGAAAATTGTTTAATCCAAGTTGGCAAACTTGCCCCTAGACCTCCCATGCCATTGTTTCCAAGTTTAGAGAGCCCAAACACCAATCAAGCACCTAGTTTGGCTCCTTCTCCCACTCCTAGAAATCAGAGTTCAAATGAAGCTTCCACTTCATCTCCAAGTGCCCCAAATGAGCTTCAAGAAGTCATGAAGCAATTGCAAAACCTAGGCAATGAGCTGGTTACTCTCAAGAGGCAACAAGCCCAAGGTTTTAGACCTTCTTATCAACCCCAAGCTCAACCTAACAGGAAGCCATACCAACCACAAAGGCCACCTAATCCAGCTTGCAAATATGAATCAAACAAGGCCTCCTGCCAATAGACCATTTCAGCCATATAATCCAAATGCCATATCTGCCTCTAAGGCATTGGTGCCAACACAAAACAACATTGCTCAGGAGTATGACTGGTGTTTTCCATGCAATGAGCCTCATAACCAATCCATGTGCTTCAATGGTGCTTTGAATCAAGCACTAATGGTGACAACTACTGGTGTGGAGGGTGAGGGCAGTCAAGGAAATAGTCAACAACAAGAAACATTCCAACAACAATCAGCCCCAAATGACACCACATTGGTGAACTGGCAAGCAGAAGATTTCTGTGGCATGAATCAAGCAGTTTCTCAAGGTGTTGCAGCCAACACAAGGTCAAAAAGGAGGAATTTGGGTGAAGAACAACCATTAGCCCCAACCAATCCACACCTTCCATGGCTCCACAAATGATCGGAAAGCAAAATCCAGCCAAAAGCACAAGGGCAACCAAGAACAACCCCTAGGCCAACTCAAATACCACTGTTGCTGCCACATGCAAGGAGTGAATGTGCAAACCAAGGGACAACAAAGAGATCCTTCATCTCCATTTAGTATCATTGATCGGATGAAGAAGACAAACGTCAATATATCAATGTGGGAATCCCTATCTATCCTGTGCCAAAGAGATCTGCACGCAAGCTACCATGAAAGATCGGCCAACTTCGAATCAACAAGTTCAAATGCAAGACAAAGTGCTTACAAATGCTGCCTAGCCTAATGGAAATCATGGAGGACAAAGAAGGTAAAATGTTGAAGCCCCTCCTTTCTATGTTTCATTAATCATTGAAATCAACTAGTGCCCAATTGCATGATTGATTCTCGGGCAAGTAGCTCGGTAATGCCTAAACAAATAGCTGATCAAATAGGGCTCCAAAGATGAAACAACATCCAAAGGGGTAGTGTAGCTGATGGGAAAGCAATAGCAAAATTTGGGGTGATTAGAAACTTAAGTCTTACTCTTGCATGCATGTCCAAATGTTGTTGTTTTACAAGATGTATCAATCATAGACCTTCCACCACTCTTTGCCCTTTTCTTGTCAAGGGACTTCACAAACAAGATTGGGGGATATTTGTCTCATGATTGGTCTCACATGCCGTTCGTAACAAGGTATGGAACTAAGGCTACAATCAGGTCGGAACCTATTGCAAACTTCCACATTGAGCCTTACACTCCAAGTCGATTAATTCCAATTGCTCAAAGATTTGATCAAGAAGATCACCCAAGCACTGATGAAGTCGCTAACACTAAGGTTGGAAGCATCCTAGATCTAACTCTTGATGAATGGGCAAACAAGATCCATGCATTTGATCCTTATCAAGAAGTGGAAGAATCTGAGCTAGGGGTCTATTGCATTCACGAAGAAAATCAGCCTATTCCCAAGATCACCAAGCCAACCACAAAGATGACAATGAAGTATGGAAATTGTTCTTTGATGGGTCAAGGAGTAGACAAGGTGCAGCAGAGGAGGGGCTATGCTCATTTCACCACAAGGTATAAAGTATTACTCACCTTCCGTTTTCAATTTTCTTGCTCAAACAATACAAATTGAGTATGAAGCCTTAATTCATGGATCGCACCGGGCAAAGAAGAAAGGCATAAGGAATTTACAAGTATTTGGTGATAGTGAGATGATCATAAACCAAGTCAAAAAAAATGCTGCCAAAAATGATCTCATTGAGAACTACAAGAATCGGGTATGGGATCTTATTGAATATTTTGAAGCTTTTAGCATCAAGTCCATCCCAAGAAAAAGGAATGAAGCACGACAGGCTAGCAGCAATTGGGGCTACGTTTGATGTGTAGAAAGTATCAAAAGTGAGAAATCTCAGCCTCATATCAAATTGGTTGTGAGACCAAATGTTCGGATAACAATACAAGTTGGCAAGTCTTCGAGAATGATCAGCAAATTGTTAATTTCCTACAAGAAGAAGATGAGTTCTCCGCCAGGAATCAAGTCAAGCTGCAGCAGCAGTATGGTGACCAAGTGGTGTAGCTGAGAACTAACAAATTACCAAAAGGCCTCATAACCTTGGAGTCAATCTTCAACCCGAATGATCAGTTCCGGAAAGAGAAAGCAAACATTCAAGTAAAGGGTGAAGATTCAGAGCCTATTTTAGTGGAAGAAGGCAAAACATTGCAAATTTGCAAAGTAAGTACCTCACAAGAGAAATCTGATTTTGTTCAGCTTTGTCAAGAGTTCCCAATGTCTTTGCTTGACTTACAAAGATCTAAGAGGTTTCAACCCAAAGTCAGTAGCACAACATACTATTGAGCCGATCCGAATCCAAGCTCACAGTGGCAAAAGCAAAGGCCAGCAATCCCCATATTGAACCTCTCATGAGAAAAGAGTTAAGCAAGCTTATTGAGGCTAGTATCATCTTCCCCATCAAACACTCAAGTTGGGTTGCAAACTTGGTGCCAGTAAGAAAGAGAAATGGAGAAATAAGATTGTGTGTGGACTTTCACGATCTAAATAGAGCATCACTTAAAGATCATTATCCGCTTCCATCAATGGAACAAATATTGCAGGTCAGAAATGGTTCATAGAGGTTTTCATTGCTAGATGGATACTTGCTATAATCGATTATGGTGAAGGAAGAAGATCAATTCAAGACGGCCTTCACTACAAAATGGGGCACATATGCTTACAAGAAGATGCCATTTGGACTGTCGAATGCCGGAGCAACATTCCAGCGAGCTATGGATATGGCGTTCAAAGGCTTGATCAACAAGATAGTGCTGGTATATACCTAGATGATATCACCTGCCTTCTCAAAGAATGTAGCAGAACCATCTCTTTCACCTCGTGCAAGTGTTTCGAGGTGTAGAAGGTTCTGAGTGTCTTTGAATCCTAAGAAGTGCATCTTTCTTGCACATGAAGGAAAGCTCCTTGGCCATATTGTCTCCAAGGAAGGATTAGCAATTGATCTAGAGAGGGTCAAGCCATAAGAGCACTACCATTGTTAAGCCACAAGAAGGCCCTTTAGAGTTTCTTGGGAAGGATAAACTTTGTTCGGAGGTTTTTCCCAGATTTTGCAGCCCTTGTCAAGCCCATCACCAAAATGTTAAAGAAGAGCATGGCTTTCAAGTGGACAGCAGAAGGCAAGGAGAGTTTTGAGGAAATCAAAGAAGCTATCTCTCAAGCACCAACTCTCATCAACCCAAACTTCTCCAAAGATTTCATCCTCTACGCATTTGGAGGTAATGACACTATCTCCGCCATTTTGGTACAACAACAAGGATAATGATGAGCATCCAATTACTTTCTTTAGCCAGAGCCTAGATGACTATGAGGTGAGGTACTCTTTTATTGAGAAGCATGTACTTGCAGTAATCAGAAGCTTGAAGAAATTCAAGCATTTAGTCTCAAACAACAAGGTCCAATTGCTGGTCTCAAATGTCAAGGGTTAAGAATTTCCTCCTCAACAAGGATTTGAATGAGAAAAGGGCAGGTTGGATCACCGTGTCATGGAGTATGACATTGAGATCAAGATCACCAAGCTGGTAAGAGGGAAAGGATTGTGTGAGCAGCTGGTTTTGGGGAAGCAAAAAGAAGTATGCAATGAAGAAGAGGCTGTTTTGATAGTCCAAGACAGCCATGAGCCAAGTGGCAAGCAAGAAGAAGACAATGCTGCCCCCACTCCTTGCTGGACCCAAGGTATTATGCACTTCCTAGGCATAGGCCTATGCCCTCCGGAGATGAACAAGACCCAAAGGAGACACTTCAGATTGCAGGCTGTCCCGTATGCCATTGTTGATGGAGTTTTGTTCAAGAAAGATGTGAATGGAGTGCTGCTGAGATGCATTAGCACAAATCAGATTCAAAGGGTGTTGGAAGAGTTTCATGGTGGACCAGCTGGTGGCCATTTTGCACCAAGAGTGACAACTCTAAAAATCATGAAGGCTGGTTATTATTGGCCTAAGATCTTCAGTGATTGCTATGCATGGATCAAGAGGTGTAAGAATTGTGCATTCTTCACAGGAAAAGAGAGACTTGCTGCCCTTCCATTACATCTAATCTCAGTTGACCAGCCATTCATGCAATGGGGTTTGGACTTCATTGGAGTCATTAATCCCAATTCAAGCCAAGGGCACAAATGGATTTTGACAAACACGACTACTTCACCAAATGGACAAGTAAGAGCACTCAAAGAGGCAAATGAGTCTAAAGCATCTTAGACTTTTATGAGGGGATAACAACCAGATTTGGTGTACTTGCTACAATAATATCCGATAATGCATTGGCATTCATCGGATCTAAGGTGACCGTGGGGCTGTCAAGAACGGTATTTACCTAAACACTTCATCAAACTATCACCCTCGTGGTAATGGCGAGGCCGAGTCTACAAACAAGAACTTGTTGAAGATCATTAGGAGGACTCTTGATGAGAATCGAGGTCTTGGCATACCAAACTGAAATCAGCCTTATGGGTTGATAGGGTAACTCCCAAAAGATCCACAGTAACTCTCCATTCAAACTTGTCTATGGAAGAGAGGCAATCTTGCCCATGTCACTTGGGTTGCAAACATTGGAACTCATGAAGCAGCTAGAGTTGCTTGAGTTTGAGCCCATGGAGGTGAGGTATGTAGAGTTGATGGAGCTGCAAGAGATCGTAAATCAGCATCCCAAGCAATGGAGAAGGATCAAGCATTGATCAAGAAGACCTTTGATAGAAGGCAAAAGATAGATCTTTTCAAGTTGGAGATCTAGTGTTGAAATGGGATGTGGATAGAGCAAAACCGGAAGGCATTCAAAATTTGATGCCATTTGGAGTGGCCCATACATGGTCACGAAGTGCAAGAACAACAATGCTTTCCAATTGGCCTCATTGGATGGTGAAGAACTGCAGATTCCAATCAATGGAATCTATCTCAAGCGTTGCTTCTAGAGGGAAGTTCACTACTTTGTAAATATTAGATTAGATTTTCATTCCTCCAAGTGCTTGTGCACATTGTTTTGCTGTAGGTTAGTTTTGTTTTCCCTAAGTGCTTTGGCACACTTGCTACCCATGGAAATGTGTTGCAATCCTTGCTCTCATCAGGTGATATTCCATCTTCCTCCTTGCACATTCTAAGTCAGTTGGGGTTCTCGAAATCGAATATTTGATGACTCCATGCCCAATGGACTCGCTTGTGCAACTCGGTATCTTCTACCTACCAGCAGTAACCCCGCTGAGTCACCAAATTGTTATCCATTTTTCACCCCCATGGTAAAAAATTATAACATGCATCAGAATACTCAAGTCCCATGCAAAATAGATTGATTCAGGGCAAAAATCATGTTTCTAGGGTCCCCTCGATTTTTTTCTAACTCTCCTGTCCAAGTTGAAAAGAGCAAGTTCTGAAAAAAAGGTGAAAAAGTTGCAAAAAAGCTTGGGCCAGAAAAAATCATGAAAAATGGCTAATTCCTAGTCCTCGCAATAGTCGGGACATGAGGGACATCTGGGCGTGAATCGGCCAAAAGGCCGCTAGGCAGTCTGCAGAGCAAAGGAACATTGGGCCATGAGGACGCGCGGGACGTGGAAAGCCTATCTAGGTCAAGGTGAGAAAATCGACTAACTACTGAGTGGCATAGTTGGGACATCTGGGCCGTGAGGATGCAAAGGACGCGAACCACCTGGATCGGCCAAAAGGAGAACTTTCGCACTAAGCAGTTCGGGACATCTGGGACAGAGGGACGCGGAAGACGCGGATAGCCGAAAGGAGCCGAGAGCTAATCACATTACGCCACGTGTCATCGGCAGAAAAGGGACAAGGAAGCCCATTTCGGTGGATCAGAGGAATTTGTCCCAAGCAGTTTGGGACAGCTGCCGGCCGTGAGGACGCGAGGGACGCGAAAAGCCGGCAGACCCAGAGACCAATCAAATCACGACACGTGTCACAAGGGGGAAACGTCCAAAAGTTCAAAGGTGAGGTTTCAAGCATTGGCCCGAGCCAATAGGAATTGGACACGTGTCCAATGGAACAGGGAAGCGTGGAGCTCGGGAGGAGTTAGAGAATTTGGCAAAAGTTTCGCCAAAAAGCTAAAAGTAAAGGAAGACCCCGCGCCCCTGTCCTCTAATCAATGCATGCCACGTGTCCCAAGTGGTGGGGGCGTGGAGAAAAAGTAGAAAATGTTCCAAAATCACAAAAAAGGGTCAAAATTTCAAGGAAAACCCGTGAGATAGGGAAAGAGAGAGAATTACACATCCAATCAAACGCTTGACACGTGTCATCCAGTGTGGCAGTACGAGAAAAAAATTTTGAAATCCATTTTCACCTGTTTTGTGCCCTAAATCTTCAGATCTCCATATCTTTCGATCCAGAGCTCAGATTTGCACGTTCTTTATATCAACGGAAAGATTATGAAATTCTCTACATGATTCTAGGCTTAATCTTGAATTTTGGTGCAATCTAGAGAGAGAAAGTTAAGAAACAGATCTGACGCATGTTCATGGCCAGAAGTGACATTTCAGCGACCAAATTTAATCTAGAATGGGTCGCATTCTCCTCCAATTCGGTCAAAAATGGCAGGGTATGGGTTTGTAAGGTCTCCCATGCTATTTTAATGCATCAACAATCAGGAGGAATGGGCTCCCATGTTTTTTGTGCGTTTATGTCTCCTGGGCTTGACCCATGCAATGAAAAAGCCAGTTTTGGCTCATTTCAAAGGGGGGAAATTTTTTTGGACATAGCAATCTTCTTCTTTCACTTCCAACAAGTGATTGTTGCAAGAATCGAATCCTCTTCAAAGCTCAACAATTTTTACCTCTCCGAGGTTGTAATACAATGGTTTTTGACATTGGAAATATAATGCAAGCTTTGTGAATGGGTTTCATCCTTTGTTTGTATTATTTGCTTCATTTCAGATCCTAAATTATATCTTATTAGCCTGTGTATGTTTTATGTTGCAATATTTGGTCTCAGTGTCTATTTACATGACAAAATTTTTCACCACTCCTTTTGGTGCATCACCATCTTTAATTAGTTTCAATTTTGCATTTCTATCCCTGTCTCCTTGCAGTTTAGAGTAGGATTAGGATCAACCTCTGTAGTTGTGCAAGCATTAGATCTAATCAGAGGAGTTTGAGGAACCAGCCTCTAATCTGGAGATTCCTCTCTCAGTTTCACAAGTCCCACACTTGGAGAGAGGTTTCCATGTTGTGCAATCACACTGGATGCTAGAGTGATCACCCTAGAAGCCTGATCTGCATCTAGGGGTGCTGTGAGCCTACAACAACAGTTTTGGCATGCCCGGTGGGACACTAGAGGTCTCATTTTTATTGCAGCAAAGTTGATGTGCATCTGCTGCAATTTTCTTGCTTAAAAGAGCTATTATTTGCATATCTAGTGACTCCAAGGGGAAGAATCAACTGGTTTCAAGTGCAGGCCTGAAAACTCATGAGAAGAATCACCACAAGGTCAAGAGTTGGAGAAGAAGAAGTGCTATTTGAATACCTGCAGTTATCTCCAAGAAGAAGGCAAAGAGGAAGAAGGATTCAAAGGTCTCCATCTCCACCAAACAGAACTCTCTCAACTCCTCCACCTGGTAGGCCTTTCATTTAGTCAATAAGGGTTTTAAGACCAATCAGAATGGCTCAAAACAATCCCTACGTCAACTTCACAGGAAGCAGCCCACTTGCCCTCAATGCACAACATCCGGTTCCTAATGCAGCCTTGAAGAACATTCCCTACTTCACTGGAGAAAATCAGACTACTCCAGGTGATCATGTTAAAGATATTGCTAACCTTTATGCAATCCATGAAATCAATGAGATGCAAGTGGCTGTCAAGTTACTGGCATCTTCATTCAAGGGTAAAGCATTACAATGGTTTAGAAGCCTCGGAGCTAGCTCTATCACAAATTGGAATCATTGTGTATAGCACTTCATGAGCAATTTGGAGAAAAGGGAGATAACTTGTCTCTTTTGGAGCAGCCGACAACCATCAAGAGAGCTCCCAATGAGCAAACACCAATTTCAACTTCAGATTTCAAAAGACTTGGGAGAGAATTCCAGGTGGCGGTTAGGCCAATGTGCCAGAAGGTGCTTTTCTTTACTATCTCAAAGCTCTAAATTCTGATATTTCTATGTTAATTCAGTCCATGGGAGGCATAACTATCCCTATGGCTTATAACATTGCCATTAGGGCTGAAAATTATTTAATCCAAGCTGGAAAACTTGCCCCTAGACCTCCCATGCCACTGTTTCCAAGTTTAGAGAGCCCAAACACCAATCAAGCACCTAGTTTGGCTCCTTCTCCCACTCCTAGAAATCGAGTTCAAGTGAAGCTTCCACTTCATCTCCAAGCACCCCAAATGAGCTTCAAGAAGTCATGAAGCAATTGCAAAACCTAGGCAATGAGCTGGTTACTCTCAAGAGGTAGCAAGCCCCAAGGTTTCGAGACCTTCTTATCAACCCCAGGATCAACCTAACAGAAGCCATACAACCTACAAAGGCCACCTAATCCAGCTTGCAAATATGAATCAAACAAGGCCTCCCGCCAATGCCAGACCTTTTCAGCCATATAATCCAAATGCCATATCTCGCCTCTAAGACATTGGTGCCAACACAAAACAACATTGCTCAGAGTATGACTGGTGTTTTCCATGCAATGAGCCTCATAACCAATCCATGTGCTTCAATGGTGCTTTGAATCAAGCAATATGGTGACAACTACTGCGGTGTGGAGGGTGAGGGTAGTCAAGGAAATAGTCAACAACAAGAAACATTCCAACAACAATCAGCCCCAAATGACACCACATTGGTGAACTGGCAAGCAGAAGATTTCTGTGGCATGAATCAAGTAGTTTCTCAAGGTGTTGCAGCCAACACAAGATCAAAAAGGAGGAATTTGGGTGAAGAACAGCCATTAGCCCCAACCAACCCACAACCTTCTATGGCTCCACAAATGATTGGTAAGCAAAATCCAGTTTCAAATGCACAAGGGCAGCCAAGAATAGCCCCTAGGCTAACTCAAATACCAGTTGTTATTGCCCACATGCAAGGAGTGAATGTGTAAACCAAGGGACAAAAAAGAGATCCTTCATCTCCATTTAGTATCATTGATCAGATGAAGAAGACAAACGTCAATATATCAATGTGGGAATCCCTATCTATCCTAGGCCAAAGAGATCTGCTGCAAGCTGCCATGAAAGACTGGCCAACTTCGAATCAGCAAGTTCAGATGCAAGACAAAGTGCTTACAAATGCTGCCCAGCCTAAGGGAAATCATGGAGGACAACAAGGTAAAATGTTGAAGCCCCCTCCTTTCTATGTTTCATTAATCATTGGAAATCAACTAGTGCACAATTGCATGATTGATTCTGGAGCAAGTAGCTTCGGTAATGCCTAAACAAATAGCTGATCAGCTAGGGCTCTAGTATGAAACAACATCCAAAGGGGTAGTGCAGCTAGATGGGACAACAATAGCAACAATTGGGGTGATTAGAAACTTAAGTCTTACCTTGCATGCATGTCCAAATGTTGTTGTTTTACAAGACGTATCAATCATAGACCTTCCACCACTCTTTGCCCTTTGCTTGTCAAGGGACTTCACAGCCAAGATTGGGGATATTTGTCTGCTGATTGGTCTCACATGCTGTTCAGAACAAGGTATGGAACTAAGGCTACAATCAGGTCAGAACCTATTGCAAACTTCCACATTGAGCCTTACACTCCAAGTCAGATTAATGCCAATTTCTCAGCATTTGATCAAGAAGATCACCCAAGCACTGATGAAGCTGACACTAAGGTTGGAAGCATCCCAGATCTAACTCTTGATGAATGGGAAAACAAGATCCATGCATTTGATCCTTATCAAGAAGTGGAAGAATCGAGCTAGGGGTCTATTGCATTCACGAAGAAAATCAGCCTATTCCCGGATCACCAAGCCGGACCACAAAGATGACAATGAAGTATGGCAATTGTTCTTTGATGGGTCAAGGAGTAGACAAGGTGCGGGAGGAGGGCTATGCTCATTTCACCACAAGGTATAAAGTATTACTCACCTTCCGTTTCGCTTTTCTTGCTCAAACAATACAAATGAGTGAGTATGAAGCCTTAATTCATGGATCAGCACTGCAAAAAAGAAAGGCATCAGAATTTACAAGTATTTGGTGATAGTGAGCTGATCGTAAACCAAGTCAGGGGAAAAAAATGCTGCCAAAAATGATCTGTTGAAGAACTACAAGAATCGGGTATGGGATCTTATTGAATATTTTGAAGCTTTTAGCATCAAGTCCATCCCAAGAAAAAGGAATGAAGCCACTGATAGGCTAGCAGCAATTGGGGCTACGTTTGATGTTGTAGAAAGTATCAAAAGTGAGAAATATCAGCCTCATATCAAATTGGTTGTGAGACTAGCTGTTCCGGATAACAATACAAGTTGGCAAGTCTTCGAGAATGATCAGCAAATTGTTAATTTCCTACAAGAAGAAGCTGAGTTCTCTGCTAGGAATCAAGTCAAGCTGCAGCAGCAGTATGGTGACCAAGTGGTGTAGTTGAGAACTAACAAATTACCAAAAGGCATCATAACCTTGGAGTCAATGTTCAACCCGAATGATCGGGCCTTCCGGAAAGAGAAAGTGAACATTCAAGTAAAGGGTGAAGATTCAGAGCCTATTTTAGTGGAAGAAGGCAAAACATTGCAAATTGGCAAAGTAAGTACCTCACAAGAGAAATCTGATTTTGTTCATCTTTATCAAGAGTTCCCAGATGTCTTTGCTTGGAATTACAAAGATCTAAGAGGTTTCAACCCAAAGTTGGCACAACATACTATTGAGCTGGATCTAGAATCCAAGCCTGTCAGGAAAAAGCAAAGGCCACCAATCCCCATATTGAACCTCTCATGAGAAAAGAGTTAAGCAAGCTTATTGAGGCCAGTATCATCTTCCCCATCAAACACTCAAGTTGGGTTGCAAACTTGGTGCTAGTAAGAAAGAGAAATGGAGAAATAAGATTGTGTGTGGACTTTCGCGATCTAAATAGAGCATCACTTAAAGATCATTATCCGCTTCCATCAATGGAACAAATATTGCAGGTTGTAGCTGGTTCAGAGAGGTTTTCATTGCTAGATGGATACTCAGGCTACAATCAGATTATGGTGAAGGAAGAATATCAATTCAAGATGGCCTTCACTACAAAATGGGGCACATATGCTTACAAGAAGATGCCATTTGGACTGTCGAATGCCGGAGCAACATTCCAGCGAGCTATGGATATGGCGTTCAAAGGCTTGATCAACAAGATAGTGCTGGTATACCTAGATGATATCACTGTCTTCTCAAAGAATGTAGCAGACCATCTCTTTCACCTCAGGCAAGTGTTTCAGAGGTGTAGAAGGTTCGGAGTGTCTTTGAATCCTAAGAAGTGCATCTTTCTTGCACATGAAGGAAAGCTCCTTGGCCATATTGTCTCCAAGGAAGGATTAGCAATTGATCCAGAGAGGGTTGAAGCCATAAGAGCACTACCATTGCCAAGCCACAAGAGGCCCTTCAGAGTTTCTTGGGAAGGATAAACTTTTTTAGAGGTTTGTCCTAGATTTTGCAGCCCTTGTCAAGCCCATCACCAAAATGTTAAAGAAGAGCATGGCTTTCAAGTGGACAGCAGAAGGCAAGGAGAGTTTTGAAGCAATCAAAGAAGCTATCTCTCAAGCACCAACTCTCATCAACCCAGACTTCTCCAAGGATTTCATCCTCTACGCATTTGGAGGTAATGACACTATCTCTGCCATTTTGGTACAAAGCAGAACGAGGATTATAAGTGCACCATTCATAATTGCATAAGGGTTCAGTGAAAATGATTTGTTAACGTATGTATGTTTCAATGGTTGTATTTGACAATGTAATGTTGGTTTATAATTTTTGTGGGATGTACCTGCAGAAGTAGATGAATGTAATTAGTTTACGCGAGGCCAAAAATAATATTTTTAAGTAATAAAATATGGTGGTGAAATGATGTCTTTTTGAGATGATTTTTAAATGATGAAAAATAAAGACGACGTTAAGTCCAAATATCAAAGACAAAAAGTAAATAGCTTAAATAAAGTGAATAACCTAATTAAATCCAAAAGCATTGAACTCATAGTTAGAAAGTATACTTGAATAAATTATAGTAACATTCCCAATTTAAGACTTTAGAAACAAGGGATTTTTTTATCACGATTTCTAAATAAAACATTATTTAGAACACACATTCAATGCCAATCAATCTCATAATAGATAACCATATGCAACTGTGAATGACTCGGTGTTACACTGATCTATTCATTCCATGACTTGGTTACCTACCGATCTATTCATGTTTAACTTCAGTATTAAATACTTGTCGTATACTACGTATACTTGGTTTTCTTACCCTATTCTAGGTACTGAGTGATCTGTTTAAAGAACCTATCTAAATATTTGTTACCAATATTCATCTGACATCACATTACTTTAAACTAGGTGACATAGGACAACACAACCAGCAGCTTGCAATACTTTGGCCAAAGATTTATAACATACTGTGTATGTCACTATTCCTAGATGACATACTCATCATATTGGAATACGTCCTTCACCTCACTCCTCTATTATCATGATTGGTCTTTACTGACTACCGTCAGTCCACTTGTTCTAGGTTTAACCCTAGCCCTAGATAGAAACATAACCTATTATAGGAAGACAATCACAATGGCTTAGGGTAAATGGGCATACTTAGTTGACCTAAGTCAACTGGATGTGCCAATGTACCATGAGCCATTGGAAGCTAATTCCTATCCTAAATATGCTCCTATCCGAGACCTAGAGATAAACTAAGTTCAAGTCCGAGTACCTATTGTGTAGATCTATATGATCAATGTGGAAGGGTGATTCCACATGTCAACTACAACATTTTATTCTCGAGAAGACCCAAGCCTTCTCGAAAGTACATCCTACGGTTGGCGTGTGCCAACGTCCTATAAAACTACCTCATAAAGATGTACATACCCTAAGGAGATTGTTAATACTTTGTTAGTTTGGATTATTTCTTGATTACAACAACCCTGCCAAACCCTAATCCAACACTCAATAAGTTATTTCCTAAATTTTCTTCATTTAGTCCATGAAGAACTTCGTTATACTTATGGTTACTTTTAATGTTTGATTTCTTAGTTAAACTACCAATTAACCACAACAAAACATCGTTATCATAAGTTTCATTTAAAAGTACCATAACTTTTAGAAAGGTTCAATGTCCGAATATATCCAATTAAAGTAGACTTCATACAAAATGAAGTCTAATAAATTGTAATCATATTTCCAAACCTTTTGGGTTTATATTCAATTAAGAAAGAGAAAGAGTCTTTCTCTACATGTTTTAAATGTTAGGGTATATCCTACCCAATATCCATATTTCTTAATGTATGTTCATCACACATTACATTACTATGTTAAATAGTTTAGATAAAGAACATCATATTCTGCAACTTAACAAGATGCATCTTAATTAGGGAAATTGAACTAAATCCCTTTATCTAACTTATCAAAGGATAACCAATTAAGCATATAAATAATATGAAGAATATCAACAAGATAGAAATCCATCCCCTTCAAACAAGTACAAGATAATTTACGCAACCAATACAAGTAAATTCTCAACTTTCAATTCATCTTTATAACTCATACATTTACAAGACATGCATTTTAGGCATACCGCATAAAACCGCCATCATTCTAAAGAGAATACAACTTTTCTTTTTCAATACAATCTCAAGAACGAATCTAAATTCTTCACAAAGAAGCAGACTTAAATCAGCCAATGCATCATATAAGTTTTTCCTTCTTTTATCACTTACGAAGTCCATCTGCAAAAATTGCTAGCATGGGTCAATTCCATGAACTGAGCATGATAAGCACTAAGCCTTAAAATGAAGTGCATTCCACTAATTGTTCCATTAAAACAACTCTGATTTAATGAAACAATTAATATATCATACATATCAGTAAGTAGTAACAATCGAAAAGAAGTACATTAACCCATTTAAATTCACTTCTAAGAGAAGAACAAAATTTAATCCACAACATCTGCCTCACAAATTAAAGTTTAATTGATCCTATCAATTACCTTTAAACAAACAACAGATCATAACATCATATTGTTCCCAATTCTATCATAATGGAATACAACATTTAACTTTACTATAAGACATAGAAAGGGTTTACAACATAGTTCTCATTAGGATGATTCATCTAGCTCCTAAGCATGGAAGAAGAATATTCATTCCAAACTATGCTCCACAAAAATATATGAAACTAGAACAGTTCATAACATGAATTTAACTATTTCGTTTAAAGGACAACTACCTTTAAATACAACATTTAAGATTTTAAACAGAACAAAATCCCATATCAATCTAAGAAGGAATATATAATTTAAATAGTCTGCCAACAAGATTATATTTTTGTTCAACAAAACTGAAACATCAAATCTCTTCCTACATCACTTCAACAAATGATATGAACAAGGAAGACTAAATAATTATAATAAATCTCCATTTCACAAGAGAACTAATAACATAAGGGTTCAATCAAATGAACTAATCCCTACAGGTTAGAAAAGGAATCTTATCAGATTTGATTCAATCCTTAATCATTTCTCTACACTTAACAACAAAATTCCCTTTTCTAATCCAAACAATAAGCTCATATACTAGTTCCCAGAAGAGAGAACAAACCAACACATTGTAAGGAAAACATATTGCAAGTCTCCCTTACAGTCCTTATCAATAAAAGCATGAGTTCCAATTTCAGTTAAGATCAACATAAACAGTAAAGTTCAAAAACAACACTCTATCCCTAAGGATTCTCAATTTCCTTTTTCTTTTAAGAGACTCAAGTATTCACTTATTGATCCCAACAAGAATAGAAGACCTAATACCTTAAACTAAACTAGTTCAAGAGTATACTCGAACTCAAAACTGAAGTTCCTTTAAAATGCCCCCACAACTTTGTACTTAAGAGTAAGTGGGTCATAATTCCTTTAGAACTAATAATCAAACTAAACAGAGTTAAGTAATCTTTCCACTACAATCTCTAAGCACTAGTACAAAACTCATTTATAAAAGAAGTTGTAATCCAATATCAAACGAAAGTTTTTCTAGTTAAATATCCAAGAGATAATCAAACAGCTCAGTCATATTACTTACCCAATTACCTTGAGTAAGTAGTTTACGTTAAAGGAGTTATAAGCTTTCAACTAGAATACAATTTAAAACCAACTCATAAATACCAGATTCGTCAAATAAAAATTCCAAACACTATGTTTCAAATTACATGTATATGGTGGTGAATCACAAAGTTCAAACGTGAGCAAAAATATATAAAAATATCATGATACAAGTTAGAATATAATACGAACAACCTTTTCTAGTTTATAGCGTAAACAAGAAACCCTATTTCCAACTCAAAATGAAACACAAGTTTATCACGTAAAAGGTCAAAACCATTCAAGTAGATATTCGCAGGTTCAAGGAAACCACAAATTTCCATTCCAGTTTGTAAAGAAAACTCATACCAGCTCAAAAAGAAACACGAGATCCTAACCAGAGTTCAGAACTACTCATAAAATATGATTACTATGTAAATTATGAACTTCCATTAACAGTCCAGAATAACACAAGAATAAACACGAGTACAGAGGTACATACGGACTTCAACAATAGTCCAGGATTACTTGAGAATCCAAACACGGTTACAAAGTAACAAGAACCTCCAACACAATTCTTATAAAAACACTAACCCCGAATCAAGCTTTAACTAATCACAAACTCGCATACAGGCTCAAACGAAACACGAGCTCAAATACAAGTTCAAGCTCAAACAAAACATGAACCCGAATACAAGATCAAGCTCAAACAACCACAAGCTAAAATATAAGCTCAAGTTCAACAAAACATGAGCTCCAATGAAAGATCAGACGGGGCTCAAGGTTCCCAAAAACTCAGAACCAAGTAAACAGTGACGAAGGTCAGTCATAAACACAACTCTTCACATACTAGTTCAAGAAATGTCAAGTAGAGCCATAGAAACAAGTTTCTCATGCATGCTTCATTATTTAACCCATATAAATAAAGTTTCCAAGACATACACTAATTTTTCCATGGATTCATACCCCAAATTTACCAGAGATTACAAAAACCCAGCAAGCAAATAACCAGATAAAACATGCAAGCCAAGAATCTCAAAAGAGTAGAGTCATTTTAATGAAACATTTAGAATAAAGCAAGAGATCTTATTTTTAGGGCCTATCATGCCTGATAGCGCTTCTACTAAATCAAGGATACTTCCAATGAGATTCCAACTCCTTTTCTCCTTCATGAAAGATCAACTAACCAACAACTTTCCTCAAAGCATGCCTCATATACCTTCCCACGATTGAAAATAGACCAAGTGAGTTAAAAATAGAAATGAAGTGCAAGTTGAACTGCTAGTTCAAGAACCAATTTGCTTCATGCATAGCAAAAAATCGGAAAAGCATGCAAAAACCAACAACCTCCCACAAACCCACCTTCCAAGTTTCCTAGATGGTTTGTGAACAAAACCCGAGGCCAATTAATTTCATTAATTCAAATTTTCCCACTCAACTCTCCTTGCCATTGCCTCCCAAATCTAGCAAATGCCAATTCCCATTTAACATGCAATTCCATCTTTAGTGGAGCTTCCACATAAGCCTCTGCCAAATCAACTAGCCCCTGCCAAAACTAGCAGTACTTAATGCCTTTAAGAACCTTATCAACAATTCAATGCCATTGGAACCATCACCTTAGAGGTATATGACCCATTTAGGTTCCCATTTAAATAGCTTAGGATAGATCCCTTATAACTTATGCTAGTTTAGGAACAATTATGTTAGGCCTTAACACATTACCTTAGGTAATTCCAACATTAGGTTAGATCATCTCATAACCTTATAGTATCGTTTTAGGTTAATTTAGATAGCCTAGCAACCTTTCATATTCCCTTAGCACAAGGATTAGGTTAGAATAAAAATTTAATTATCATAGCTAGGTAGTAAATATTCTTACCCTTTAGTTAGGATTTTGAATCCTTTGTATGTCATAAACAGGTTATATTTCATTTACGTGAAAGAATGTACTTTCAAGATCAATCTCCAAGGACCCGAGTACAACATACAACTAAATGAAACACATTCACACAAGATTAAAGAATTTGTAATAACAAATTTCAGTCCACCATGTCCCTCAATTAGAGAATGTCAATTTACCATTCATTTAACTCTGAAGGTTTAAAACATTCCTTGGATCATTGAAATTGATCCAAGGATGAGTCAGATTAAGAGTTAAGTTTGCAACTCCTAAACCAGATTGCAACTTACCTACAAGAAGTGAAAAATGGATTTAGGGAAGCCATTCCATTCCAGTCTAATGATCTTAAGAATAGAAAATATTTATCCATATCAAGCATGATCTCCAACAATCAAAAGAACACATCTTTAGAAGAAAATCACATGTCAACACTTGAAATGTAAAGGAGGAATATAACAATTGTCGAGGGTGTTACATGCTTCCCTCCTAAAAAGTATCATCGTCCCAATGATTACCTCATTTTAACAATTTACATCAAGGACAATCAATTCATTCACTTCTCTTACCATAAGTCAAATATATCAAAACCTTATAGTTCTAGAAATCAACATTAAATAGCTATTTATTCAATTCATATAAATATCTACCCAAAACTAGCATACTTATTGTCATATAATTTTTTTAACAGTCTATAGAATCAATTCTATTCAAATAGATATGGAAAAGAAGTTTTCATATCCTCTAGGTTTTCCCAAGTTGCACTATCTTCATTAAACTGGTCCCACTGGACTTTACATTGACTTATTTCTCGATTTCTCAAATGCAACTAGTGAGTTTCAAGAACTCGTATGGGTTTAACCACAATTATTCCCGGTCTTGGACCTACAAGGTTGAAGGAATTCTAATTTAACACTTGTGATAAATCTGAAATGCACTTCTTAAGCAAAGAAATATGGAAAACATCATGCATTCGTGACAAAGTAGGAGGTAATGCTAAACAATAAGCTACAGGGTTGATTACTTCAACTATCTCAAAAGGTCCCACATAATGAGGTGATAACTTGGCAGCCTTACCAAATGTTATAGAAATATTTTTCGGTTTAACTCGAAGAAAGCCTTTCTCACCAAGTTCAAATTTCCTATCCATTCTCTTCAAGTCAACATAACTCTTTTTCCTATCTCACTGCTTCTTTCAAGCATTCATGAATAAAATTAACTTGTTGTTCCATTTCAATAATAATTTTAGGTCCAATTACCTCTCTATCCTCCATGCTATCCCAACTAACAGGGGTTCTACATTTTCTTTCGTATAATGCCTCGAAAGGTGTAATCTTAAGAGAAGCATGATATGTATTATTGTATGTGAATTCAACTAATGGAAGATACTCTTCCCACTTATACTATTGATCCATGTAATACATTCGTAACATATCTTTCAAAAATTGATTTACTCTTTTAGTCTGCCCATCTTTCTTCCGGATGATACAAAGACTGAATTCAGCTTAGTTCATAGAGCTTCATTAAGCATTTTCCAAAATCTTGATGTCATTCTAGGATCTCTATCTGAAATGATTAACTCAGTACTCCATGTAATCTGAAAATTTTATGTACAAATCTTCTTGCCAAAATAGGAGAATCATCCTTCAGATTTCCAACAATAAAATTTGCTACCTTTGTTAGTTTATCCAAAACTACTAATATAACATCATGCTTATTTCTCGACATAGGTAACCCTTGTACAAAATCCATGCTTATTACCTGCCATTTGTATTATGGTATGCTATGAGGATACAATAGACCAACTGGGTGCATATGTTCCACCTTAACACGTTGGCACTCAAGACAATGTGTCACAAAGTTTAGAACATCCTTTTTCAATTCCTTTCCAGAAATATTGTTGTTTTATATCAGCAAGCATTTTTGTAATGCCAGGGTGTCCAGAAAAAGGTGAATTATGAAATTCTACTAACAATTTCTTTCTCAAATCATTTAGCAAAGGTACATAGACTCTATTTTCAAATCATAAGATTCCTTCTTTATCAAAGCAAAAACCTTTATACCTCGAATCATTCAAATCTGCAGCAAGTGCTACTTTTACTTGCTAGAGAGTAAGAATCAGATTCCATAACACTTTTTACTTCATCCTTAAACTGAGTTCTTAACGTTATAAGAGTAGAAATGTGCTTCCTACGACTTAGAGCATCAACCACTCTATTTTCTTTACCCTTTATATAACTGATGTCAAAATCATATTGAGACAAAAACTCCAACCACCTTCGTTGTCTTGCATTAAGATTTGGCTGAGTGAAGATATACTTCAGTCTAAGGTGATCAGTTTTCAATTCAAAAGGCTTATCGAGAAGATAATGCCTCCAAACTTGTAGTGCATGAAAATGGCAGAAAAATCTAAATAATGTGGAGCATAATTCAACTCATGTAACTTAAGTTTCCTACTTTCATATGCTATGACATGACCACTTTGTAATAAAATACCTCCTAGACCTTCACTAGATGCATCAGTTACCACCATAAAATATCCATTAGGATCTAGTACTGCAAGAATAGGTGCTGAAGTTAACTATTCCTTCAAGGTTTTAAATGCAATTTCACATTTCTCACTCCAAACAAACTTTTTATCTTTCTTCTGTAAGGAAGTTATTGGTGCAACTATCTTAGAAAAATCTTTTACAAATTTCCTATAGTAGCCAAAAAGTCCCATGAAGCTTCTAACTTCATGTACATTCTTTGGTGCAGGCCATTCTGTTATAGCTGTAATTTTTGAAGGATCTATAACAATCCCATCTTTACTTATAACATGACCCAAATAGTGGACTTCTGTGTCATAGAAAGAACATTTGGACAACTTACCAAACAACCGTCTCTTTCTTAGAATTTCCAAAACTATTTTCAAATGCTCATGATGCTCCTCAATGCTTTTAGAATATATGAGAATGTTGTCCAAGAATACAAGCAAAAATTTTCCAAGTATTCTTGAAAGATATTATTCATTAAGTTCATAAAAGTTGTAGGTGCATTTGTCAATCCAAAAGGTAAAACCGTGAACTCATAATGTCCATACCTTGTTCTGAAAGTTGTCTTATGAATATCCTCATCCTTAATTTTCCATTTGATGATATCCAAATCGAAGATCTATCTTGGAATATACCGATGTTCCATGCATCTGATCAAATAAATCATCAATCCTAGGGAGTGGATATCTATTCTTGATTGTTGCCTTGTTTAACATTCTGTAATCAATGCACAATCTAAGTGTTCCATCTTTCTTTTTCACAAAAATTACGGGTGCTCCCCAAGGTGAAACACTTGGTCTAATCAAACCTTGAGACAAAAGTTCATGCAACTGAGCCTTAAGCTCTACTAATTTTGTAGTAGTCATTCAATATGGTGCTTTAGAAATAGGTTCAGTTCCAAGCTTGATCTCAATCGTGAAATAAAATTCCCTTTTGGGTGGAAGACCTAACAATTCTTCCAGAAATACATCACTGAAGTCTCATAACAATGGATATCATTCCATAATATCATTTCTCCCTTATGTTGATTCAAGAATTTTACCGCATATATAAGGTACATCCTTTATTTTTGGCCTTTTTAAGTTTCATAGTACAATTTTCTAACAGAAATCTCACGTTTTACACCTTGAATCTTTGTTGTTTTCTCGTATGTCGTTTAAAAAACTAATGTGTTTTTCAAAATAGTCCACTTTAGCCTTATGTTCTGCTAACCAATTAACACCTATGATTACATAATAAGACCCCGGGGTGCAACATAAAGATCAACCTCAAGTGGAAAAGTTAGGTAAGTCAAGGATTGCTCCAAAAAGACACATACTAACCATATGAACAACATTATTCCCATACTTACGCATACCCATGTTTTATCCATGTTTCTAGCTTTTCTTTTTAATTTTGATGCTAATTTACTAGAAATAAAATATTTAGTAGCTCCGGTATTGAAAAGAATAGTTATTGGTAAGCTAAATAACTTACCCAGAAGTTCTATGGATGTGACCTATTTCTCAACCTGCTTGTCGGCTATTGTAGTGTGTATCTTGTGCTACTGATTACGATCATCCTTCTTCAAAGGACATTGATTTACATAATGATCTTTTCCATAGTTATAACAGCCTCCTACATGTCCCTTCCTAGGCTCAAGTTTATTTCCAGCCTTAGAGTTATCATTCAGACCCCCATAGGACTTCCGACCATTATTATTGTTCTTGACAAAGTTGCTCCGTGCATTACCGGTAAACTTGTTTGTTGCTGCTTTCTTATTTGTATCAGATGAAAAATTACTTTTCATTCTAAATTTCTTCCATGTTCCTTTCTTGGGTGCAAGAGATGATGAAGAGGAGTTGGGATTCTTCTTCCTTACTTCCTCCTTGTGAGCAGAAATTGCATTTACTTTCTGTTCCTGACTTATGGATTTTTCAACAACCCCTTCCATCGTGGTTGGGTTGTGAACATCCACCTCTCCCCCTTTAAGGAGATTCAATCCCATGATGAATTTCCATATCCTAAACTTCTCTTCACTTTGGTATTGAGGCACACACTTAAGGATTTTGTAAATCACTCCCAATACTCGATTCTGCTTAGCTTTCCTTGAGCTAAGTTCTAAAATTCAGTCATTTTTGATCATAGTAGAGTTGTGGTAGCCATAGTTTCCTAAAGTAATCTTTAAATTGGTCCCATGTGATATTAGGTTCATCAATGTTCAACTCACTTTGCAATTGTCCCACCATGAAGATGTTTCATGAGAAAGTTGATATGCTCCCCATATCACCTTTGTTTCTTCTAAGAAATTTATTATTGCAAAGTATTTATCCATTTCGTTGATCTAGTTCTCAACCTCATCTCCTAATGTGGTGCCATCAAACTTGGGTGGACTTATCCTTTTTATGTCATTAGTGAGTTTTGCTACTAGCCTAGCCTTTTGTTCTCAAAGCAAACAGTATGTTGACATTGTTATTATCAACACCCACATTGGCGTTGTTCCTGGAGGTGGCTGATTATTGTTATTAGCTTCTTATTCCTCCTTATTACCCATTACTTGTTGTGAAAGCATAGCCAAATGATCTCTTATGTCCAACAGGGAAGCAAGGATCTCATCGAGTTTTCGGCGCTTACTTACTCCTTCCTCAAGCGAGAGGGTTATTTGCAACATTTCCTCTTGTTCTCACCATTTTTGTTTTAATAAAATTTAAGTTTCATCAGATTATGGAAACAATAGGTCCAAGAGCTGCAACCTTCAACTCTGATACCAAGATGTAACATTCCCAATTTAAGACTTTAGAAACAAAGGAATTTTTTATTTATTTTTATCACAGTTCTAAATAAAACATTATTTAGAACACACATTCAATGCTAATCAATCTCATAATGATAACCATATGCAGCTATGAATGACTCAGTGTTACACCAATCTATTCATTCCATGACTCGGTTACTTACCATCTATTCATGTTTAACTTCAGTATTAAATACTTTTCGTATACTACGTATACTTGGTTTTCTTACCCTATTCTAGGTACTGAGTGATCTATTTAAAGAACCTATCTAAATATTTGTTACCAATATTCATCTGACATCACATTACTTTAAACTAGGTGACATAGGACAACATAACCAACAACTTGTGATACTTTGGCCAAAGATTTATAACATACTATGTATGTCACTATTCCTAGATGACATACTCATCATATTGGAATACGTCCTTCACCTCACTCCTCTATTATCATGATTGGTCTTTACTGACTACCGTCAGTCCACTTGTTCCAGGTTTAACCCTAGCCCTAGATAGAAACATAACCTATTATAGGAAGATGCTCACAATGGCTTAGGGTAAATGGGCATACTCGGTTGACCTAAGTTGACCGGATGTGCCAACGTACCCTAAGCCATTGGAAGCTAATTCCTATCCTAAATATGCTCCTATCTAGACCTAGAGAGAAACTAAGTTCAAGTCCAAGTTCCTATTGTGTGTAGATCTAGATGATCAATGCGAAGGGTGATGCCACATGTCAACTACAACATTGTATTCTCGAGAAGACCCAAGCCTTCTCGAAAGTACATCCCTACAGTTGGTGTGTGCCAACATCCTATAGAAACTACCTCATCAAGATGTACATACCCCCAAGGAGATTGTTAATACTTTGTTAGTTTGGATTATTTCTTGATTACAACAACCCTGCCAAACCCTAATCCAACACTCAATAAGTTCTTTCCTAAATTTTCTTCATTTAGTCCATGAATAACTTCGTTATACTTATGGTTGCTTTTAATGTTTGATTTCTTAGTTAAACTGCCAATTAACCACAATAAAACAATGTTATCATAAGTTTCATTTAAAAGTACCATAACTTTTAGAAAGGTTCAACGTCTCGAATATATCCAATTAAAGTAGACTTCATACAAAATGAAGTCTAATAAATTGTAATCATATTTCCAAACCTTTTTGGTTTATATTCAATTAAGAAAGAGAAAGAGTCTTTCTCTACATGTTTAAGTGTTAGGGTATATCCTACCCAATATCCATATTTCTTAATGTATGTTCATCACACATTACATTACTATGTTAAATAGTTTAGATAAAGAACATCATATTCTACAACTTAACAAGTCTACATCTTAATTAGGAAATTGAACTAAATCCCTTTATCCAACTTATCAAAGGATAACCAATTAAGCATATAAATAATATGAAGAATATCAACAAGATAGAAATCCATCTCTTTCATACAAGTACAAGATAATTTACACAACCAATACAAGTAAATTCTCAACTTTCAATTCATCTTTATAACTTATACATTTACAAGACTTATGCATTTTAGGCATACTGCATAACAACCGCCTTCATTCTAAAAAGAATACAACTTTTCTTTTTCAATACAATCTCAAGAACGAATCAAAATTCTTCACAAAGAATCAGACTTAAATCAGCCAATGCATCATATAAGTTTTGCCTTCTTTTATCACTTACGAAGTCCATCTGCAAAAATTGCTAGCACGGGTCAGTTCCATGAACTGAGCATGATAAGCACTAAGCCTTAAAACAAAGTGCATTCCACTAATTGTTCCATTAAAACAACTCTACTTTAATGAAACAATTAATATATCATACATATCATATAAGTAATAACAATCAAAAAAGAAGTACATTAACCCATCTAAATTCACTTCTAAGAGAAGAACATAATTTAATCCACAACATCTGCCTCACAAATTAAAGTTTAATTGATCCTATCAATTACCTTTAAACAAACAATAGATCATAACATCATATTGTTCCCAATTCTATCATAATGGAATACAACATTTAACTTTACTATAAGACATAGAAAGGGTTTACAACATAGTTCTCATTAGGATGATTCATCTAGCTCCTAAGCATGGAAGAAGAATATTCATTCCAAACTATGCTCCACAAAAATATCGAAACCAGAATAGGTTCATAACATGAATTTAATTGTTTCATTTAAAGGACAACTACCTTTAAATACAACATTTAAGATTTTAAACAGAATAGAATCCCATATCAATCTAAGAAGGAATATAGAATTTAAACAGTTTGCTAACTAGATTATATTTTCTGTTCAAAAAAACGAAACATCAAATCTCTTCCTACATCACTTCAACAAATGATATGAACAAGGAAGACTAAACAATTATAATAAATCTCCATTTCACAAGAGAACTAATAACAGAAGGGTTCAATCAAATGAACTAATCCCTACAGGTTAGAAAAGGAATCTTATCAACATTTGATTCAATCCTTAATCATTTCTCTACACTTAACAACAAAATTCCCTTTTCTAATCCAAATGATAAGCTCATATAATAGTTCCCAGAAGAGAGAAAAACCAACACATTATAAGGAAAATGTACTGCAAGTCTCCCTTACAGTCCTTATCAATAAAAAGCATGAGTTCCAATTTCAGTTAAGATCAACATAAACAGTAAAGTTCAAAAACAACACTCTGTCCCTAAGGATTCTCAATTTTCTTTTTCTTTTAAGAGACTCAAGTATTCACTTATTGATCCCAACAAGAATAGAAGACCTAATACCTTAAACTAAACTAGTTCGGGAGTATACTCGAACTCAAAACTGAAGTTCCTTTAAAATGCCCCCACAACTTTGTACTTAAGAGTAAGTGGGTCATAATTCCTTTAGAACTAAAAATCAAACTGAACAGAGTTAAGTAATCCTTCCACTACAATCTCTAAGCACTGGTACAAAACTCATTTATAAAAGAAGTTCTAATCCAATATCAAATGAAAGTGTTTCTAGTTAAATCTCCAAGAGATATTCAAATAACTCAGTCATACTACTTACCCAGAATTACCTGGAGTAAGCAGTTTGCGTTAAAGGAGTTATAAGCTTTCAACTAGAATACAATTTAAAACCAACTCACAAATACCAGAATAGAGCTAACACGTCGTTCAACTAAAAATTCCAAACACTATGTATCAAATTACATGTATAGTGTTGAATCACAAAGTCTCAAACGTGAGCACAAATATATACAAATATCATGATACAAGTCAGAATATAATACGAACAACCTTAACTAGTTTATAGCGTAAACAAGAAACCCTATTTCCAACTCAAAATGAAACACAAGTTTCTCATAGAAGAGTTTAGAACCATTCAAGTAGATATTCGCAGGTTCAAGGAAACCAAAATTTCCATTCCAATTTGTAAAAAAAAAACTCATACCAGCTCAAAATGAAACATGAGCTCCTAACCAGAGTTTATAACTACTCATAAAATACGATTACTATGTAAATTATGAACTTCCATTAACAGTCCAGAATAACACAAGAATAAACACGAGTACAGAGGTACATACAAACTTCAACAACAATTCTAGATTACTCGAGAATCCAAACATGGTTACAAAGTAACAAGAACCTCCAACACAATTCTTATAAAAACACTAACCCCGAATCAAGCTTTATCTAATCATGAACTCGCATACAGGCTCAAACGAAACACGAGCTCAAATACAAGTTCAATATCAAACAAAACATGAACCCGAATATAGGATCAAGCTCAAACAACCACGAGCTAAAATATAAGCTTAAGTTCAACAAAAATGAGGTCAATGAAAAAAAATCGACGGGGTCAAGGTTCCCAAAACTCGTAACCAAGTAAACAAAGTGATGAAGAAGGTTTAGTCATAAACACAACTCTTTGCATACCAGTTCAAGAAATGTCAAGCAGAGCCATAAAACAATTTTCTCATGCATGCTTCATTATTTAACCCATACAAAGAAATTTTCCAAGACATACACTAATTTTTCCATGGATTCATACCCCAAATTTACCAGAGATTACAAAACCCAACAAGCAAATAACCAGATAAAACATGCAAGCCAAGAATCTCAAAAGAGCAGAGTCATTTTAATGAAACATTTAGAAGAAAGAAAGAGATATTAATGGTTAGAGCCTATCATGCTTGATAGCACTTTTGCCAAATCAAAGGAGACTTCCAGACAAGCTTCCAACTCCTTTTCTCCTCCATGAAAGATCAACCAACCAACAACTTTCCTCAACATGCCTCATATACCTTCCCATGATAAAAATAGACCAGGTGAGTTAAAAATAGAAATTAAGTGCAAGTTAAACTTCTAGTTCAAAGAACCAATTGGTTTTCTTCATGCAGAAAAATCTGAAAAGCATGCAAAAACCAACAACCTCCCACAAACCCGCCTTCCAAGTTTCCTAGACGGTTTGTGAACAAAACCTGAGGCCAATTAATTTCATTAATTCCAATTTTCCCACTCAACTCTCCTTGCCACCGCCTCCCAAATCTGGCGAATGCCAATTCCCATTTAACATGCAATTCCATCTTTAGTGGAGCTTCCACATAAGCCTCCACCAAATCAACTAGCCCCTACCAAAACTGGTAGTACTTAATGCCTTTAAGAACCTTATCAACAATTCAATGCCATTGGAACTGTCACCTTAGAGGTATGTGACCCATTTAGGTTCCCATTTAAATAGCTTAGGATAGATCCCTTAAAACTTAGGTTAGTTTAGGAATAATTACCTTAGGCCTTAACACATTACCTTAGGTAATTCCAACATTAGGTTAGATCATCTCATAACCTTATAGCATTAGGTTTTAGGTTAATTTAGATAGCCTAACAACCTTTTTGGATATTCCCTAGCACAAGGCGCTTAGGTTAGAATAAAAATTCAATTAAGTAACATAGCTAGGTAGTAAATATTCTTACCCAGCTTAGGATTCCATAGAATCCTTCCTATGTCATGAATAGGTTGTATTTCATTTAAGTCAGCAATGTACTCCCAAGATCAATCTCCAAGGACCTAAACACAACATACAACTGAATAGAAACACATTCACACAAGATTAAAGAACTTGTAATAACAAATTTCAATCCACCATGTCCATCAATTAGGGAATTTCAATTTACCATTCATTTCACCGAGAAGGTTTAAAACATTCCTTGGATCACTTAAATTGATCCAAGGATGAGTTAGATATAGAGGTAAGTTTGCAACTCTAAACCAGATTGTAACTTACCTACAAGAAGTGAAAATGGATTTAAGGAATCCATTCCATTCTAGTCTAATGATCTTAAGAACAACAAAAATATTTATCCATATCAAGCATGATCTCCAACAATCAAAAGAACACATCTTTAAAAGAAAATTACATGTCAACAGTTGAAATGCAAAGGAGGAATATAAAATTATCGAAGGTGTTACAATTATAAGAAAATAATTTAATAGGTAAATGAAAAAGGTGGAATCTAAATGATTGTGACAAAAATATAGACTTATAAGATGAAAATGTGGACTTTGAGGACAGGCCGAAAGGTGATTGAGAAGTGTAGACTTTTACAATGGAGATGTGGACTGATATGACAAAAATGGGGCCTATTTGAATTGAAAAGAGAAATGTGAAGGTGGCTAAAGTAGAGGACTTTATGGAAGATGAAAACCAACAAATAAGAAAGTTTAACCCATATATGACGATGACTACAAGTGTTGACAATAAGGAGGAAAAATCCAAGGTGAAGTGAAAGTAGCTATGTAGAAAATATGACTTAACTATACTTGATGTCTATCATGTATGGCAGCATTGAAATGATGGAATCCACCTGTAATTGACAGGATGTAAGCCATTTTTTTGTGATTTTAACCATATATCGACAAAGCTAAAAATTTTAAAACCATTTTGTTTGTAAATAGTTTATATATAAACGTAATACCTATTTATATATATATATATATATGATCATATTATAGATATATATTTATGATGACATAATGAGAATCACAGAGGATGTAAACGAGAAATATATAACTGGTTATGGTGCTACAAGCTTTTTTTATGAATGTGTTGTAAATAATTGTATGCCTATTTCTATAAAGAGACTTTACAAATCCACGCCCAAAAATCTTTTCATGAATTTGAAACTGAGTTTGAAATATGTCATTTATGATATGGAAAATTCGGACAACTATGGGAAAATATGGGTGAATGAAATCAAGTTTCATGAACACTATGATGGTTATGGAACGAGGTAAAGAAATTGTTTTGCACGCAATAGGATTAAGATTAATGATTTCACCTTTAGCGTTGTTTGTAGGGTTTTGTGGTGTGAGGTGAGAGCTCAGATTTGAGCCAAGGGCTTGGGACATGTATATATATATATATATATATATATACATATATATATATATATATATATAATAATTTTTTTGAAGTTGATGGAGGTGGAGAAAGGAAAAATTTGGGGATGTGGTGAATAAGATGAAGGGGGTAAAGTTAGTTGGGAATGGAATGAAGAGAGGAGGTTAGTCATGTGGAAGGATAGTGAGGTGGGATGTGTAGTAGTAGGTGGTCGGTGTTGTGAGTTGGCCGGGTGGGGAATATTGGGAATGGAACATAGAGAGAAGGTGAGTTGTATGAAGAGTGGTGAAGTGAGTCGGTTGGGAGAGATTTGGCAAGCTCGGGGATTATCGGTTGAGAGTAAAGGGTGGTAAGGGAGTCAAGAGTTATGTTGAGTTAGTGAGGATGGCTTAGCAGAAAGGAAAGTCGAGTCACGAGTGGTGTGTAAGGAATTAGGGATGGGGTGGAAGTTGGGATTCCACGGGAGAGGAAAATAGGATCACAGGGGAGAGGGAGATACGTGTGAGAATAAATCAGGGATGAGGCCGAGGGAGTGGGGAGTTGGGTGAAACGGAGTTGGCATTGGGAGTTGAGAACATGGAGGAGGAAGTGGCCGAGGTGGGTTTGTGGGAGTGGGAGAATAGCTCGGGATGTTGGAGATAGCTTGAGTGGAGGAAAGTGAGATGTGTGGGACGAGCCAAGGTGGGATTGGTGGAGAGGGAAGTTGAGTTGGAGATGGGAGTTGGGTGGAGAGTGGAGTGAGGTAAGTGATAATCAAGGAGTGGCTCTGTAGATGTAGCTTGGTCGAGAGGTACGTATGGGGTGTGAGTAATTTAGGATAAAATGGGACAATAAAGCCGGGAGAGGAAGGAAGTAGCTCGGTGGAGAGGAGTTGATTCATGTGTGGGATGTTGGGTTGAGGAGGTGTGGTGAGTTTCGTGGTGTCGAGAGTAATGGAAGATGGGATAGCTCAGAAAACTGGGAGGATGATAGGATTAAGGGGTAGTGTAGGATATTTTTAGGATGAATATTTTTTTGTCTTTTTTTTTTTGTATATTTTTGTAGTTTTTACTTATTTAAATAAATAGATAGAGATGTAAACTAAGAACGTAGCTATATAAGAGCAATAAAAAAATAAGGTTTATATATTAAAGATTATTTTCCGTGTTTGTCTCCCATGCCAATAGAGTTGAAAGTAATTTTTTTAGCTTTATTTATTTTTAATAACAATGATTTTTGTTTTGTTTTTACAGGTATATATAAAATCTTTTGAACAAAATGAAGAAACGTAGTAAAAAAGAAACAAAATCAAAAGAATAAAAATCCTTGTACCTCAAGGTAGATACAGACATACCGAATTAATAGAGATAATACTAAACCCTAGAAGCAAGTAAGCCTAAAAACAAAATATACATGAGATATCTAAATGGATGACAACTATGAATAAGGATAGTTGTTATATGTATGACATCTACATAAGAAAAATAAAGTAAAACAACAAATGGCCGATATGAGATCGGTCCCACTGGGCATGCCAAAATGTTGATCAAGAAACTTTGTTCTCGCACGGGTGAATGCCGATACTGGAAGCCACCAACAACTTCAATGATGGAGGGATTAGGACCTTAGATGCGGATATGAATCTACGGGCACAAAGAAGATATATCTGTGATAAAAGAAGATAGATCTCGTGATAATATCTATAAAAATGAAACATATGTGATTAGATAACAATATGTAGGGGTTTCCCAGATAATGTCGGTTCCAAGAGGCTATAAAATCCCTTGGAGGATGTCAACCCCCATGTCTAGAAAGATGGAAATAAATGATGAACAATAGATAGCATGCAGAAACAATGAAATACAAAATGCCAAGTAATTGGAATGACAAGGGGACTTAACTAGTGCTCTGATATGGAGATGAAATGGGCATCAGGATGGCAAGATGATAAACAATGTCAAATATTTCTCTAACACTCCTCACCTCTAACTTCTAACAATGGAAAAGGTTTTCCTTGACCTCAAACTTACAAAACTTAATTCAGCATTTTCTTCTCTTCTCAAAACTTCAAGTTTCAAAACATGTAGAGATTTCATATTATTCTTATCCTTTCCTAAAAGAGGGGGGAAGACCCATATTCATATCTTGGAGGTGAGGTTAGATTATGGGTTATCCAAGAACTGGTTTGATAAATTAACCCTGGTCAGGTGAGTGGGGGACATGATTTGAATAATTAGGTGAGATAATAGATTTGATTTGATTGAGTGGGGTGATGTGATTTAATTGGAATATTTGGATATTATTAGCACATAATGATGTTTAGGGATTTAAAGGAGATTAATTGATTAATAAAACATGTAGGTTTGGTGGGAAATGAGATTCACATGGATAAGCCTACTGAAGGAGAGAAAATGCGAGGTGATACCAAAATTTGGTGTTTACATAAGGACAAGGTCCCACCCGATGTGCCGAATGTTGATGACAATTTCACCTTTACAGTTGGTTGATAACACATGGAGGTAAAACTGGATCAACCTCAAATATGACGGGGTTTCCAAGTTACCTCGTGGATGATGCCGACGTGGTGTTGATTTTTGCTCTCCATGAAGAATGGATCAAGCTCCTTTCCTATGACTAAATCTATAAACACATACACTACACAAGATGGAATTAGTAATATGGATAGGTGGGTTTCCTAGAAAAGGCCAATTCCCATAAGTCAAAGGACTTCCTTGTGTGGATGTCAACCCAATTTCAAAAACACTTAAGTTTATTTATGAAAATGGGATACAGTGTAAGATTTATGAGAATATGTGATCAAATGGCTAACAATTATTTAGTCTATTACAAATATTAGCTGCTAATGATGATAATATGAAAAGAAATGTATCTAGAACTTGAAGTCAAAATCTAGGTTAGTATCTAGATTCTTGAAGAAATTAGAGCCCACTGAACATGCAAGGTCATATTCCTTAGTAAAGTAAGAGTAAGGTTCCTCAATGTAATCATCTATGAAGAAGTATGAAATCTCCTCCTCGGTGTCATACAGATGTGCAAGCTCAGAATCAAAATCTACAAGGCTGACTTCACTCCCAGGTTCTGATTCAGTTTAGTTTGTATGTCTTTAGGGATGTTGAATCCTACTTTGTGGTGGTACTTGAACTAGGATAGATCAGCTTGGATACACCACACTTTGTAGTAGGATTCCCAAAAATCTTCAGTGGCCTCACGGATCTTCTAGGTGGAATTTAAAATGGTCTCAAGTATGTCAATGGGTGTTGCATGAATGTCACACAACTCTAGGTCGTGTAGTAGGTAATATTGCTCCCAATGTAGAGGATGTTGAAGCGGTGAATTGATGTTGGTGATTGGGTGGTTAGATCCTCCTATTTCCATCTAAAATACATGCTTCACAAGAGATCAATAAAAAAAGGACAAAGTATTTGATAAAAGCCTCGAAATGAAATCTGATTGCTAACTAGACAAAAAACATAGAAAACACAGGTGATTATGGGAATCACATATGATTCCAAATAAGAACGTAGGCAATTATGAGAAATCTTAACAAATCATTAAAGTGAAAGAATAAATTAGCTAAAAAATTATGATGATCTTCTCGAGAGAAATGGTGAGATTAGAAATGATTAGACAAATTCATTTAAGATGAAAGAATGAAATTACAAGATAACAATGAACCTTTGATTGATGATGGGAGATGATAGGCTAATCCGTGATTTTGGTTGGATGACGAATGAGCTTCGAATAGATATAAGATACCTGATGGACGTGAACGTGTTGTAGATGGATGCAATATGACACTAATGAAACCTGACAATGCTTGAGAAAGCTTGATGATGCTCCTAACTCACCTAGGTGGTCATGAATGGTCCTGAAGAGAGGCAGGAAAATAGTATTTATAGATCACCGGTGACCGAGGAAATCACCAAAATTTTGATTAGTTTGAGTGTAGGAGAGATATGGAGGGATAAAATTACTATTTCAAAGTATAGTTCTTGGAATTTCGAAAATGAGAGTGAATTTATATTAAGATGTCGAGGGGGAAGAGTTATATTTGGATAGAAGTGGTTAGGATAGATGTGGGATAATTTCTAAGGTTTCCTAATTGATCTAGTCATAACTAGTGAGAAGCAAGAATTTTTCATAGGGATAAGTTAGAGGTGGATAGGATGGATATTTAGAAGGTTCCCTATTTAAACTAGTCATAACTAGTGAATCAAGTTGAGTTCACATGGTGAGGTGTGAGGGTGAAATGGAATATCTATTTAACTTAATTAATTAATTAGCCATGGAGGGGGATGTGATTTAGGAAATGTGAGGTAAACGATTAATTAATTGATTTAAGGGGTGTATGGGTAATGACCTAGGTTTAGGGATGTCATTCAAATGATGTGATGGAAAGTCTAATAAAATTGATTAAATAGAAAACTTAGGTCATGAAATGGTATGTAGATGGGAGTATAAGTTATTATTTATGTGTAGATTTTTGGTGTCTACATGCGCACACACCTTCTCGTTCCAATGACACACCATAAAATATACCTCCAATCGGACCTCTAAATAACATAGAAAACAATTGCACCACCATAAATGAATAAGCTACTTGATTAACTCCTAAAATTGATGGAAAATTAACTCTATCTATCACTACTCTACTGCCCACACTAGCTTACTTACTAATGACTATCGTAGAAACTAGAAAACTAAGTGCAAGGGATAGGTCACTAGGAGGGATCAAATGCATGCCTAAGGTCCTTGTTGTTTCCAGCGATGCACTCTAATCTTAGGTCTAAGAGGGTTATCTACCATGCTTACCCAAATGGGGAGTTCCAGATGCTTTAACTCTACTTCCTCTACATGAGCTCCAAATCCTTCGCAACCCAACTCTCTCCACAATGCCATTCATTATGCAAATTCACACTACTTCTCCAAATCCCTCTCGTGTGCCTCATTAAACTTAAGTCATCTTTCTTCTCTCTTCATTTCTGCCACCAGTCCTGTCATCTTTCACCACATCTGCTCCTACCCCCGCACGTGGTGGGGTTTAAATAGCCATAGGAAATTATTCCAAATCCATAATTACAATCAAGATCTTAATCACTAAATGGATAGCAAGCAGATAAGATCCTATGGGTTCATGCAGGAACTGAAACTCAACAACCTCTAGACATGAATAAGTAGAAATTGTGTACTCCAAAATATAGCTATTCAAAACACTACTCTACCAACAATCTACAACGTATGTCCAAGTCATATCAACATCATGTAGATCCTGGAATTCTTCCTGTATCCAAAAAAGTTCTCTAAAATTCCAATTTCTCTTCGATGTGTATGCTACCAGCCACTCGTACAACTCTATAGGAAAACAAGAAAATAACATCTCATAAATTTCATGGTATAGATTCTGTTCAACCTACATGTGTGTATTAAAATCAAGTCCTATGTTAAATATATGTGCATACTCTTCCTCTAAATTGTCTAATAAATCCTCAATGTTGGCCAAAGTCAACTGATACGTCTTCATCATGAAACATCTTAGAAAAAAATGGAAAAGAGGTCCCAACAACGGAACCAAAATGTAGTCTTATTATTTCACAAATCATCCCAAGGCGAGTTGGCACATCACTCAGCCATAGCTGAGCACTCACCCAAAGTGTGTCTTTGGCACATTACTCACCATAACCGAGCACTCACCCAAAGTGTGCAAGGGTACCAGGTCCTTCTTTTATGACAACTTGTTCAAGGAGTTAGCATGATCATAAAAACATTACAGATCCATATTATCTCGTTTAAGAATAAATCATAACATGAACTAGATCTAGATCTTAACCATATGTAATATTAACTCATACAAGAATCAAGATTAACTTTACCATGCAAGAACCAGTCATAGATATGTCAACAACTAATATCCAACCACAAAGATCCATTATATTAATTGTTGTAAAACACAAAAGCTGCATACATACATAGTAATGTCACCATAATTCATGTGCACACAAAAACCAACAACATAACTCTTACAAAACATGGATGATGATGATGATGATACCTAAACCGTGTAAATAAATACATATATAGAGGCAGTGGGGACTTTCCCTTCACTACTCATGCACTCTCCAAAAATAGGCTACATGTTAAGAATAGCCATGCACCCTTACATGATAAATATAAAATCATGCAGATCACTAATAATATATTATACAATAATATAACTACAGTCTAATCCTATTAATAGCTCCAAAACTATGCATGTCACTTGATCTTATGCTTGTTTGAAATAGCCTTTGTGTGCTTTCCAAATCTTCTACAAAACGTGATCCACACTCAATATATCTATTTAGCCTCATACTGAAAATGGCTAAGTCCTGACTTCATGCTTTCCTTGGCGTGCCATGTTCCACTATAATTCTGCAAGGCACCTATGCGCCCTATGTCCTCACACCCATTCCTTATTGACCTTCAATACTTAGGTTGTAATTCATTAGCCCAACATAAAGCCTCATATATAGTAGAGGATTTAGTCTAAACTTATTTTTTCCATTATTATTATATTTAAATAGGTGAATTAATATTAAAAACTATAAATACATTAAGTAATGAATTCATAAGAGAAGTATTTCATTCAAATAAAGAGATTTATTTTAATCATAGATGTCGTATACATAGTATAATACTATAATAAAAATAAATACTCATTTAAAATACATAGTTAAATAAATCCATAGAATTATTTTTTTATAGAGATTAGAATATAATATTCTATATGATTAGAACACATAACCTAGATCATATAATTTCCTTTTTTCATTTGGGGATTTTGAGATACGTAATTTGACTTAATATATAGGTGAAAATGTAGATATAGTGGCTCATGTATATGTTCATTAATAATATCAATTAAATAATAACTAGAAATATCAAAGATAGGAACCCTATCCCAAATAAAGATTTCCTTCTAAGTTTGTGGTTCCATTATTATATAGAGTATATCTAATTACAAAGGTTATATTCGAACACAAATATCACACACTCATACACAAATAATTAAATATCAATACTGAAATCATCCTTTTACACGAATCTAATAAGAGTTATCACAGGAATAGGATACATAACCATGCTCTAATACCAAATGTGATGGCCACATCACATCTTCTCTTCACTCATCGACTTGATCTTAGGATGCCCTTGGATTCGTTAACTTATGGCTACCCCTTTTTGATACATCAATGTGTTTAATATATCCATTTTGAGTTTCAAGGGTAAAAAAAGCACTCTATTAGGATTTCTTTCTTGCATGTCATACTACGGCCTCTTCGGCACACTACGAGATAGTTCTTTACTTATTAAGTTCTAGGGATTCTCACCCTCTAGTATCACCTATACAATGCCCCTCCACTTCAATCCCAACTATTGATGTTGAGTATGGATCTTGTGGAGCTATGAACAATGTCACCACCGCAAAACATCCACAAAATTTTGTTCGAAGGTATTTCACGAGGTAATGTTTCTCCTCCTAATATCATATTACATATTTCTAGATTTAATGTTGCATGCCAATGACTCGAACAGTTCTTCTGCCATATCAGTTATTTTTGGGTTGTATCACCTTTGAAAGCATTCTTAAGTCCTGGTTAACTCAACCTAAGCCGCTCATAGCATCAAACTTGAAAGTGTGTAAAGCATGACCAAAGGATTTTTCCTTTTATGGTTCAATGACCCTTCACATGCCCCAACCATATTGATTTATTCAACTACCTAGTATGTGCATAACTCCCTCTTAGTTATTTCCATTTGGAATAAAGACTTTGTGGTTTCCAAGTTTATGGCTCTTAAAGCCTCTGGTCAGGTGGAGTTCCCGATATTCTCGCTTCGTGCGTGCATTTTCTTCACCAAATTGCCTCCTTTATTGGGTGAGTTGTTTACATATAATTACAATTCTTCTACAACACTTGTCCACCGAAACGGGTCTATGTTGATGTATACATCTCCCAAGAACTAAAGGAATTCGTGGAGATCCAAATAAGGGATACTCACTATTCTCGATGAGTTCTTTACATCAACCTACCTAACACATGTTTTCGATGTCAAGCCTCTGATCATAAGATCAAGGATTTTCCACTTTATGTGTCGCAAAATCACCCAACACCTAAGGAGGATACCAAATCTATTAATACCAATAGGAAGGGTGGAAAATTGTTAGAAGATGGATGAATAATAAAAAATGGATCAAGCCAATACGTCCAATAATAATGGCTTGAAAGCACTAGTTGTTAAGGAACATACCCCTAGTCCATGTTGCTCCTCAGAGCTAGTCTCTAAAGTCTCCCTAGTCCCCTTACCTAAGCTATCCAACATTTCCAAAGCAACTGCAGTTCTCATGGACCTGTCAAACTCCATCCTGACTACCTTGACACCTTCAACTTCACAGTTACTTTTCACAACCGGTTCACAAGGCCCATCTAAAAGGGCCCAAAGTCCTTCTCACCACTCCATGGAAAATCACAATCATATCCTAACATGAAGTATGGAGTTGACAGAGGAGGAGTATAATATTGAGTATGTCGGACAAAGGAAAGTTGAGTTTTAGGATTTTTAAAGCACAATAATGCTCAATTCCTACAAAATTAGTTTGATGCCTTAGATGGCTTGGATGTGGATGGTATGGCCCTTGACCAATGTTTCTCATGAATTATATGTCATGGAATGTGTAGGGTCTTACAAACTCCAATTGTAAGTATATCATTTGTGATGCTTGACAAAAATTTCAACTTACATGTTTTGCATTATTAGGAAGTTAAAGTTACGGGTTTTCAGCTTGTCAACAATTTGTAAATCCATTTGGCCTGATAACCTAGTTTTTACTAGTAATCATGATGGAGGGTGTGGGTGATTAATTTAATTTTTTAATCCTAAATGGTGACCCTTCTTTATGGATCATGGTGTCAACCCCACCAATCGAGCCATCTAGGCTCTATTTAATATTGAAAGCTTCCCTTTTGTCTTCATCAACATTTATGCCTCTAATGACGTGGCTGAAAGGGCTAATCTTTGGTGGTGGATAGCCAATGAAATCCCGGTGCCTATTGGGTCATTTGCGGTGACTTTAATATGGTTGAGTTACCCATAGATAAATACAATCACATTCCTATGCGATGGACAACTGACGAAAGGGAGGCGTGGTTTTATATGTGTAATAAATTTGGGTTTTATGACCCAAATGCTTCCCATAGGCCCACCTCTGTAACATGGTTCACTTGGTCCAATCTCTGAGGTGGATCGGATCGGGTTCTTAAATGGATCGATAGGGCCATGTTGTCAAGACAAGACTTCTTTGAGTTTGACAACATTTATTCCTTTCTTGTGGAAGTGATGCCAGATTTCATCCTTTTGACCACTTTCCTATTCAATTTTGTATCACTTGGTAAGATAAGAGGCATTTTAGTGATAAAGGCCATTTTTTTCTCATTACAACCTTGATAGAACAAGGAAATACACTCATTCATATCAAACGAGTGTGGAATTTAACACCCAAACCATGTCACATGGATAACTATCATTCAAATTTTCGAGTCTAGTTGATGTAGACACACCATCTATACACTTGGGTACATTTATATGTCCTAAATCATACTAATATATGCATGATTCTTAAGCAAGAAAACTAGTGGTTGACAACTTCTTCCGGCATGTTTGCTTTATCTCTTGTACTCTTTTTGGTCTTACACATCTTATAGCCTCACCGATACTTGACTGATTTATCTTTCATGGCCTCAGACATTTGCACCTAGTTAGGACAGAAGTGCCCAGGCGCTCTTGTACCCTCTAGGAACTCCTAACCCTCTCTATCCTTTTTGCACCCTTTTGGGTCTCTTTTACTTCTTGGGAACCTTTTAGTATTTTGGGTTGGCCTTTCAAGTTATCAATTACAAAATTCAAACAAGGGAATAATATATATACTTAGTTACTTCTCCAAAATAAGGGTCAAGCACTAAGCATTATCTACTATAACCTAAGCTTGCATCAAAGGTACAAGAATCATTACAAATAATTCATCTAGTACATCCATACAAGGGAAAAGGGGATGCATCACCCAGCATACACATCATATGAGAGGAAGTTGATTTTATTCCATCTCACACATTTGCATACTTGGAAAAATCTAGATCTATCCCACTATCATAGTGCAACTTGCACAAGGGCAACCTAGGGCATCATTACACACACATTCACACAAAACTACATGGAGTATGAGATGTAGTGCAACACTCGGTCATAAGATCACTCTTTGGGTGACAATCAAGGTCAATCAAATCCCCATTCTACATCTTATTTATTAGGTTTGATGTGGTTTGTGGGCATGTGTAACTAGATATCTATTTTACATGTTACATGTATGACCAAAAACATTGGATCAAAACCAAAGTGAAAAAATGAAATCAAGGGTAAAGCTCCTCCTACATAGAAAAGATCATAACCTGAGCATATAGGTGGACACTAGTGCCTAGATTAGTCACTAATGCTTAGGCACTCTTGTCCTTCCATGGGAACTTTTGTCTTGTGCAATTTTGAGTTCTAGAACCCTTAGTGAGCATTGATAACACTCTTCCTAGTATGTTCCAATAGTTTCACACTCAAATCACTTCCAGATCACTCAAAAATCAGCTAAGTCACCCTCTCTCTCTTTTCTTAGGGTTTCATATCTTTGCATGCTTATTGATTGTTTCTTACTATATTTTATCATTTATATATCATTAGATACAATAGTTGTTATGAAATTAGATTTAATTAATTTAGATTAAATCATTTAGTGAACCCAACTCGTGATCGACAACTCAGATCCTTATAATTTTCCCATTCTATTGGATTTATCTTTCCTTAACCCTAAACCCTAGTTACATCAAGGTTAATATTCCTATCTATTGTTTATCATACATATGATATGCATAAGTATTCCTAGGGTTTCATCCTTGGTATTATCTTTCTAGGGCTCTTATTTCACACATTACCTTTCCTTTCATGAACCCTAAGGTTCCTCAAGTCTCCTTATATGAATTAATTCAAATGTGCCCACCTTGAAAAGATGTTCTCCAAAAATCCCTAGACACTATGTAATTCCCCCGCAATAGGCCACCTTCACAAGTCATTGCCATTTTTGATCGTCTCTCTGAATCCCCTAACTATCCCTGATACCACAACCAATCAATCCATCTTCAAGTCAATTCAAGATTTACACCATTTATTTCAAGATAAATTCCAAGCTATGGAAACCACGATCATATCCCTCACAATTGAAATCCAACATCTCAAGGATGCTTCTTAGGCCCATGCTAGTTCTCCTTTTGCACCTCATCTTGATCCCATGTCTACTACATGTTCTCATACAAGTAAGATCCACATCTCCTCACAACAAGCACCTATAAAGTTTGATCAAATTTAAGCAACTATATATTATCTCGAGAAATCCTCAATCATCAGTTAATCACCTTGCCACCTACTCATTACTACCCTCCTTATTGGCTTACAAAATACAAAGGTCACCCATTTTACAATCATTATAGAATTAATGAACATCGTGACAATGATTTCTATGCTTTAGAATTAATAATCAAGAAATTTGAGCATCAAGGATTTATTTCATTTGCTACACAACATTATGATACACACTCATATCCATGTAATTAATAAACCCCAATGGGCTCCCAAATCTGATCCCTCTATGTCTAGTGAGCAAAATGCTATAATGAGTAATGTTCCTTCTCTAGTTATTTAAGAGCCACCTATCCAACCTAATTTCCATACCACCTTTAAAAGTACTTACCCCATTACCTCTTCCTATTAAGTCATCTACATTGTTACCAATCCCAAATAAGTAACTACCATCAAAGGAAGAATAACCAATTCCCTCACCACAAGCTAATATCCCGCACCATTAACCTCTTTGATAAACTTCTATTTACGCTTCCTTTATACAATCCGTATAATACTTATGACACATTTCAAACTCTACCATCATGGCATGGTATCCTCATGCATCATCGTATAGATCTCATCACTAGCACAATTGGGGGCTTCAAACTCTACCCCCTCATAGTCACATATCCTAATCAGAAATTTCCTATCCATTCACATACACATCTATACATTAATTTTTCTTTGCATTCACATCAATATTTCTAGCAAAACTTTCTCTTATCTACACTATAGACACACCTTTTACTACATCATTTCAAGGATTATGATCCTATATTATTATATCCACACTTTTCTACTCATTTTTAATTATGGATCCTTATTGTTAAGATACATATCCTACTTTATACATATCGTATACATGTTTTCTTGCACTATACATACTCCATACTACTCTTGTTCATAATGATCACATCTATTTTCCAGCATCTCTTGATATACAAACTTGGGGGGACATCACACATTCCCCCATCACTATTCATTGTCTCTATCATCTACTCATAGCTTATCTCATACACTTCACGCTTCGTGATTCACGACTATATTTCTAAGCATTACCAAATCTCTGGTCCATATACTTTATCCTCATTACCCGATGACACACTCTAGCTCCATGGTTCATACTTGACTGTTGAGGGTCTAATTATTACATGAACCTCACATCATCTACAATTCACACTCAATTCTTCATGATACATCTTTTGTAGCATCTACTCTAAATCACACACAAAACATTCATTTCTCGACGACACACTCTTGTTATATGGTTCATACTTGACTATTGAGGGATCATTCATAAATTAACCTCATCTCATGCACATCTATTGAGGGGAAACATGGACCCTCCTCTCTTCAAATCTTACATAACGTAACACATAATCACACTCACACAACATTTGCAAATCTTGGTTGCATTTAATCTTGTTTTCTTATACTATTTATGTTACTTGTACTTATGTTAGTTGATACTTAGTATGTCATTATATTTTTCTATATACACATGCAAATTCACTTGGTATCTTGAGGTGAATGTAAAATATTCACAGATTTTCACACGATGCACAATGCTTGATAATGTTCTTTACCATTCCCACCGAGGCTCCTGGGGGCATCTACCTTTACTAATCTCATACTTCACACATCACAAGTTCTATCATGTTACAATATTAACTTATTTTCATTACTATCACTTACTTTTCACCGATCTATACACATTTTAACATAATATTTATATTTCTAACATACTAATGGATGATTCATTTGTAGCATTTGTCTTGCACGATCAATACAACCATGGTTATCTTTCACTCTTTGCTCATTATTGTTTGTTATTGTTTATGGGTTATGCCCTATGTCTTGCTTGATAATTATATGCTTTTGGTGTTTTGGCCCTAATTGTCTTATGAAATTGTGAGAAATGTCCCATGTATGAAACCCATTTTTCATGGTCCATCTTGTCTTCATAGTTGCTTGTTACATTGTCTTCTATTGCATGCTAGCTCATTTTCACTAACACTTGTTTACTAGTCCATCTTGTTTACATGTGCCTTAGTTTCTACCATGCACATCCCCTACCCCTACAAGCATCATCTTTAGATATGCATATAATTATTGAGTCTCTATCATTCATGCCACATTCTACTACATTTTTTGCATACACCCAAATGAGGGGGCATCTATTGGGTAAACAAATCACCCTCATACAACAACTCAAAGCTCCAGTACAACACAGATATAATATAGAAATGGCATAGGGACACAATTACAAATTGGTCAAGAATTGGAATTAGACCCAAAACACAGAGCACACACATAACACCTAGTCGTGGATAGTAGTGGTGGGAGCTTGTGTCCCCTGGTTACTTGTGTCCTGGGGGAATTTTTTTTTTCTCAATTCAACATTATAGTTTCCAATAGTTTATAGTATAATTCTCTAGTAGCACGAACTTCCCTCCAGCTTACAAAATGCATTCAATTACTTATAATCAGTTTCAAATGAACAGAAAAAATTTACAAATCATAGATGTGCCATCTGTAGTGGCACTTATTTGGGAAGTGTCATGGAAGGAGGGAAAACTAGACCTCTCTCACAACACTCCTTCTTTTGGCATGAGATCACCCAAAAACTTTCTCTCGATGTGAGATTGCCCAAAAAAATCACTCTTAGCATGAGATCACCTAAAAACCTCACCAAAAACCTCACAATCAAAAAAGCATTCAAATCTAGTATCTCCAAAGCACAATAGACAACTTTCTATCCTTTACTCTCTCACACATCAGGTGCACTCTTTCCTTTACACACTTTTTACATACTTATACACATATTACTCTAATTTTTCATATATGGAACATCGAATACTTGTCTCACTCTTATTTTGGAAGTCTTTCCTTATATGCAAATAAACAACTCACATCAGTAAACACAATCTCTAACAACACGCTACTACACATACGCTTCACCCCTCGAGTCCACTTCCCTTTCCTAGTTTCCACGCTTCATACTAAGATCACTTCACGCTTCACTTGTCCACTTGGCATGCCATCGGATACACTCTTCTCTATAGGATTACAAGTTACACATATTCTATCTACTTTATGCTATCGAGTATTCACTCAACAACATAAAATGGGGAAAATGTAGACACAAAATATATGCACTTGGGTACATTTCTAGGTCCTAAATAATACTAATATTTACATGATTCCTAAGCAAAACAACTAGTGGTTGAAAAATCCTTTTGGCATTTTTGCTTTATCTCTTACACTCTTTCTAGTCTTACACATCTTATAGCCTCATTGGCTATTGACTGATTTATCTTTTATGGCCTCGACACTAGCACCTAGTTAGGAAAGAAGTGCCCAGTGCTGCTCTTTTCCCTTCTAGGTACTCCCGACCATCTCTATCCTTTTCACACCATTTTGGGTCTCTTTTACTTCTTGGGAACTTTTTAGTATTTTGGGTTGGACTTCCAATTTTCAACTACAAAATTAAAACAAGGGAATCATATATATACTTAGTTACTTCTCCAAAATAAGGTCCAAGTATTAAGCATTATCTATTATCACCTAAGCTTACATCAAAGCCACAAAGAGCATTACAAAGAACTCATCTAGCACATTCATATAAGGGAAAATGGGATACATCACTCTACATACACAACATAGGAGGGAAGTTCCTTTTATTCCATTTCACACATTTTCATACTTGGAGAAATATAGATCTATCCCGCTATCATAGTGCAACTTGCACAAGGGAAACCTAGGGCATCATTACACACACATTCACATAGAACTATATGGAGTCTGAGATGTAGTGTAATGCTCGGTCTTAAGATAACTCTTTGGGTGACCAAAGTCAGGTCATTCCAACTCCCCATTCTGCATCTTATTTTTTAGGCTTAATGTGGTTCGTGGGCATGTGTAACTAGCTAACTATTTTATAGGTTAGAGGTGTGACCGATGACATTGGAGAAAAACCATAGCGATAAAAGGAAATCAGTAACAAATCTTCTCGGTACACAAAAAGATCAAAACCTAAGCATCTAAATGGACACTAACACCTAGACCAGCCACTAGCACCCAGGATATCCTATCTTCCCATGGGCTCTTCTATCCTGTGTTATTTTGAGTTCTAGAACCCTCAAAGAGCATTGGTGACACTCTTTCCCAATATGTCCCAACAGCTTCCTCGGCTCAAGTCACTTCTAGATCAATCATAAATAAGCTAAGTTACCCTCTTTCTCTCACTTGCTTAGGGTTTCATATCTTTACATGATTATTGCTTGTGTCTTACTTTAGTATTTTATCATTTATATATCATTAGCTATAGTAGTTACTCTAAAATTAGATTTAATTAAATTTATGTAAAATCAACTCGACTAAATGGTGGGAGGGTGTAATGATTAAGAAAAATAGATTCCTTACAATCTATGGTCAAAAGCTAGCTAACATTTGACGCCTCTCCTATTTCTCCACCTCCTCCACTCTTAGTTGGGTGGCGGTGGTGCTTGAGGGAAATCCCTTCTCCAAAATATTACAATTTCAAGTGGCACAATCTAAATTGTAAACAACTATAATTCTCGGGGCACTCAAATATGTGCCCTCCTCTAATGGATCAACGTTGGGGATTGAGTTTCTAAGGAATTATTTCTTTCACTTAAAGAAAAATACCCCTTTCAGAAAATCCAAGCCATTTGTGATGGCACAAATAAGGTCACAGATTCACAACTCATGTCGAAAGGCCTTTGTTAATCACTACAAGCTACTCTTCCAAGATCAAGCTCCGTTGAAAATTTACATGATGCCTTGGATTAATGTTTAGCTATCATGCCATGCAAGCTCTCTTAGGAATAGAAATTAATTATGACAGCATGCTCTCCCTCGATGACTTAGGAAGTGGTCATGAGAATGGCCAATGACAAGACTTCTAGATGTGATGGATTCCCTGTGCATTTTACAAATCTCTCGTAGTCACTATTTTACCCTTAATACTTCTTTCCAACCCCAAGTGCATTGGCCTATCATCCAACATATGTTGGGTGCTCACCTGAGGCACGCATGGGTGCTAATCCCCTCTTTTATGTTAGATTTGTAAGAGATTTCTACCATTAATGGAGGATTATTTATAGAAACAGAAGTACATTCACTTACTTAAAAGGTAGAAGATGCAACTAATAGATCTACACATTAATGCATCACAAAAGATAAATGACATTGTATGAAAAATAAAAAACCATATCTGATCCATGATAAGTCATATAACATGAGGGTTTACACCCATAAACAAGTTGTACAAAATAGATCCATATATATTGATTTAACATAATCTCTGGTAGCCATACTACATTCAAAAGGGTCATCTTAGACCATATATATTAAATGACAGAGACTTAACTCTGTAAGCTTCTTTGATATGAGATCCTAACTATAATTTTTCCCATTCTATCCCTTGTTACAGATCCCAGTACCCATACATATGCTTATGGCATCCCTTACAACCCTCCAACAACTAAGTACTCTAAACCCTAGCATTATTGCAACACTTCGTTACTCTCCTTATCTTTCTCTACATTCTCTATGCATTCTCTTTACATTTCCTTCATGCCTTCATGTGTTTATTCTTGTGTGTTTTTTCTATCTCTATCTATGTTCCCGACCCAAACATCTCTTTAAAAAGGATCATTGACCATCGCAATGACTTCTCTCATGAGTAGATCACATGCAAAGTGTCGATGTGGTCCTCCATTGGTGAATGATTATCCTCTTTGCAAACCTTCCACTAATTGTAATGATGTCTCTGGGAATATTCCCTATAGGGAATATCCTTTTCTTGATCTCCAAGGTTCTAAGTTGGCACCTTATCCACTCATCATGCCTAGTCGGGTCCTCACATTTTTCCTCAAGTGATTCCATGATGTTAGCTATGGATAAGTCCTTTAATCCCTTGTTCTACCTCTCGTGTGTGCCCTAGTTTCACTTAAACCCTTCTTAAACCACTTTTTCTTGCACGTTTTTCCCCAAGTGCCCTTCTATCTACTGATCCTGTACGCACCTCTCAAGATTTAGCCAATATTTTAGGGTCCAAAATTACCCCAAGTAGTGAACTTCCTCTAGAAGCAACGCTTGAGATAGATTAATGCCAATTGCTCAAAGATTTGATCAAGAAGATCACCCAAGCACTGATGAAGTTGACACTAAGGTTGGAAGCATCCTGGATCTAACTCTTGATGAATGGGAAAACAAGATCCATGCATTTGATCCTTATCAAGAAGTGGAAGAATCTGAGCTAGGGGTCTATTACATTCATGAAGAAAATCAGCCTATTCCCAGTATCACCAAGCCAGACCACAAAGATGACAATGAAGTATGGCAATTGTTCTTTGATGGGTCAAGGAGTAGACAAGGTGCAGGAGGAGGGGCTATGCTCATTTCACCACAAGGTATAAAGTATTACTCAGCCTTCCATTTTCAGTTTTCTTGCTCAAACAATACAGCTGAGTATGAAGCCTTAATTCATGGACTGCACTGGGCAAAGAAGAAAGGCATCAGGAATTTACAAGTATTTGGTGATAGTGAGCTGATCATAAACCAAGTCAGGGAAAAAATGCTGCCAAAAATGATCTGTTGAAGAACTACAAGAATCAGGTATGGGATCTTATTGAAGATTTTGAAGCTTTTAGCATCAAGTCCATCCCAAGAAAAAAGAATGAAGCACCGACAGGCTAGCAGCAATTGGGACTACGTTTGATGTGGTAGAAAGTATCAAAAGTGAGAAATCTCACCTCATATAAAATTGGTTGTGAGACCAGCTGTTCGGATAACAATACAAGTTGGCAAGTCTTCGAGAATAATCAGCAAATTGTTAATTTCCTACAAGAAGAAGCCGAGTTCTCTCCTAGGAATCAAGTCAAGTTCTGCAAAGCAGCAGTGATGGTGACTAAGTGGTGCAATGAGAACTAACAAATTACCAAAAGGCCTCATAACCTTGGAGGCAATCTTCAACCCGAATGATCGGTTCCGAAAGAGAAAGAGAACATTCAAGTAAAGGGTGAAGATTCAGAGCCTATTTTAGTGGAAGAAGGCAAAACATTGCAAATTGGCAAAGTAAGTACCTCACAAGAGAAATATGATTTTGTTCAGCTTTGTCAAGAGTTCCCAGATGTCTTTTCTTGGACTTACAAAGATCTAAGAGGTTTCAACCCAAAGTTGGCACAACATACTATTGAGCTGGATCCAATCCAAGCCTATCAGGAAAAAGCAAAGGCCAGTCAATCCCCATATTGAACCTCTCATGAGAAAAGAGTTAAGCAAGCTTATTGAGGCCAGTATCATCTTCCCCATCAAACACTCGAAGTTGGGTTGCAAACTTGGTGCCAGTAAGAAAGAGAAATGGAGAAATAAGATTGTGTGTGGACTTTCACGATCTAAATAGAGCATCACTTAAAGATCATTATCCGCTTCCATCAATGGAACAAATATTACAGGTTATAGCTGGTTCAGAGAGGTTTTCATTGCTAGATGGATACTCAAAGCTACAATCGATTATGGTGAAGGAAGAATATCAATTCAAGATGACCTTCACTACAAAATGGGGCACATATGCTTACAAGAAGATGCCATTTAGACTGTCGAACACCGGAGCAACATTCCAACGAGCTATGGATATGGCGTTCAAAGGCTTGATCAACAAGATAGTGCTGGTATACCTAGATGATATCACTTTGTCTTCTCAAAGAATGTAGCAGACTATCTCTTTCACCTCGGGTAAGTGTTTAAGAGGTGTAGAATGTTCGAAGTGTCTTTGAATCCTAAGAAGTGCATCTTTCTTGCACATGAAGGAAAACTCCTTGGCCATATTATCTCCAAGGAAGGATTAGCAATTGATCTAGAGAGGGTTGAAGCCATAAGAGCACTACCATTGCCAAGCCACAAGAAGGCCCTTCAGAGTTTCTTGGGAAGGATAAAAAATTTTTTCAGAGGTTTGTCCCAGATTTTGCAGCCCTTGTGAAGCCCATCACCAAAATGTTAAAGAAGAGCATGGCTTTCAAGTGGACAGCAGAAGGCAAGGAGAGTTTTGAGGCAATCAAAGAAGCTATCTCTCAAGCACCAAATCTCATCAACCCAGACTTCTCCAAATATTTCATCCTCTACGCATTTGGAGGTAATGACACTATCTCTGCCATTTTGGTACAGCAGAACGAGGATAATGATGAGCATCTAATTACTTTCTTCACCCGGAGCCTAGATGACTATGAGGTGAGGTACTATTTTATTGAGAAGCATGTACTTGCTTGCAGTAATCGAAGCTTGAAGAAATTCAAGCATTTAGTCTCAAACAACAAGGTCCAATTGCTGGTCTCACATGTCAAGTTAAGGATTTCCTCCTCAACAAGGATTTGAACGAGAAAAGGGAAGGTTGGATCACTCGTGTCATGGAGTATGACATTGAGATCAAGATCACCAAGCTGGTAAGAGGGAAAGGATTGTGTGAGTAGCTGGTTTTGGGGAAGCAAAAATAAGTATGCAATGAAGAAGAGGCTGTTTTGACAGTCCAAGACAGCCATGAGCCAAGTGGCAAGCAAGAAGAAGACAATGCTGCCCCCACTCCTTGCTGGACCCAAGGTATTATGCACTTCCTAGGCACAGGCCTATGCCCTCTGGAGATGAACAAGACCCAAAGGAGACACTTCAGATTGTAGGCTGTCCCGTATGCCGTTGTTGATGGAGTTTTGTTCAAGAAAGATGTGAATGGAGTGCTTTTGAGATGCATTAGCACAAATCAGATTCAAAGGGTGTTGGAAGAGTTTCATGGTGGACTAGTGGTGGCCATTTTGCACCAAGATCTATATGGGAGCTTGTTAGAGTAGGTATTTACCTTAGCTCATGTTCACCTAGGTACATTATTTACCTTTATTATATTTATCCTCACCCACTTATGTGTGTGGATATTTATTTTTATTTATTTAGATATTAGGAGATATTATCTAGTTATTAGGTATAGTTCTTTCCTTGATCTATGGTATTGACTAGTTCTTTCCTAGATCTATGGTATTGACTAGATCCTTGATGTCTAGTTCTCTCATAAATCTATGGACTTGACTAGTTCTTTGATGACTAGTTCTTTCCATGATTTATGGCTTGATCTACGACCTTGGTTCGGTTCTTAGATTGTTATTCCTTGCCTTAAGCAAGGCCCATTCTCATTGTATTTCATTGAGTTCCATAATAATTGATGATATTGCTGCTCATTTGTTTGCAAAGGTTTTGTGTAAAGTTATTCTGGTGAATTGATTTCATCTTATTGATCATGGTGTTTGATTAGCATATGTGTTCTTGGCTTGGTATGATCTGGTTATCATTCCTTTTATGGTATCAGAGTAGGAGATTGCTTTGTTGACATCCATCTGTAAGTTTCGCTTTGTAAACATTTTTTTCTATATTCATATATTCGGAATTTGTCCGTATTTTGTTGATGCGTGCATTTTATGCCAAAAAAGTATTCCATTGGATTCAGAAGGTGGCAAAACCCTAAGATCGATCAAATCTTGTGATTACTACTAGTAGGTGTTTAACTCCAGCCGCCTTTCATTTTATTTGTGTGGTGAAAGCAAGAGCATTTTATTATGTTTTAGTGGCAACTAAAATAAATAGTAGAACATAATATTGAAAAGCTTGTAACTTTTGATCGGTAACTTGGTTTTGAGTGCCGTTTTTGCAAAAACAGATTGTTTTTCCGTGATATTTCCATTGGAAATATTTATTTTTAAATTTCACTATAATTATAAAGTTCCATATTGTAACACGCACTCATTATAAAGTGCCAAAATATGGGGGCTCTTGGTGCATTGCTTGGGGGGGTTTTGTTGCATTTCTTGGTTCTTGCATTTATTTTGGTGATTTTTTGAGGATGGCATCTACTTCTACATTAGATCATGTTGAGCCATTAACAACACATAATTACCACACATGGAAACAAAGAATGAAAATAATAATTAAGCGGAATTGATTATGGGTCAGAACTTCTTCAACAACCAAAGACTAGAGAATATGAGAAATTTCAAGATTACAGATGCAAATTTGATGAGTGTATGGGTTTGATAGGAATTTATGTAAGTGATAGTATTTTGTTTCATTTGGAAAATGTGACTCTCCTTTCAAAATATGGGAGAAATTGGAGGATTTATTTAGTAAGGTGGATCATATGAGAGCCATGCCACTTCTATTTTGGCCCCTAGCTTCACTTAAGGGGGTGTTAGAGTAGGTATTTACCTTAGCTCATGTTCACCTAAATACATTATTTACCTTTATTATATTTATCCTCACCCACTTATGTGTGTGGATATTTCTTTCTATTTATTTAGATACTAGGAGATATTATCTAGTTGTTAGGTATAGTTCTTTCCTTCATATGTGGTATTGACTAGTTATTTCCTAGATCTATGGTATTGACTAGATCCTTGATGTCTAGTTCTCTCATAAATATATGGACTTGACTAGTTCTTTCCATGATTTATGGCTTGATCTACGACCTTGACTGGTTCTTAGATTGTTATTCCTTGCCTATATAAGCAAGGCCCATTCTCATTGTATTTCATTGAGTTCCATAATAATATATGATATTGCTACTCATTTGTTTGCAAAGGTTTTGTGTAAAGTTATTCTAGTGAATTGATTTCATCTTATTGATTGTGGTGTTTGATTAGCATCTTTATTCTTGGCTTGGTATGATCTAGTTATCGCTCCTTTTAAATTCTTTCTTCATGGATGTCTAAATATTCTCCCATGCATCTACTTCTCCTTACGCCTATTGAAGTAGGTCACCCACTAATGTGCTTACTTCATCAAAACTAAGTTCCTCACTCTTATCTTTCAATGTATCAACAATGCTCTCCAACTGCTTGTTAATATTGCATAGCGCATCGTTCTACGAGAGAATTAGGGGTACAATTCTTTTAGTTTACTCTTAATCGAACCCCGCAAGGTCTCGATTGCTTATAATTTATTCTCAACTTCATCCAGGATCTTTTCGCACACTACCCTATTACCTTTGTGCTTTTCTTGAAATTATTTTAGATCCACCTCATATATAAAATCAATATGCTTCTTCTACCCTATCCTTGTTGGAATAGTTGTCATACATGGCTTCAACCATTTGCGTGGTGGTCTTTATCAAGGCAAGGAGCTCGAGTCTTGAGTCACTATCTCTCAAATATTCAAAATTTCCTCCTCCTCCCGGCATGTCATAACCTCTTCTACTAACTCTAATGTGAGTGGTCACCTTCCCGTGGTGAGGATGCAGTCAAGGCTTCCAAGCATTGCATGGTTGAATCATATTTTTCTCGGAAGGGCCAAGTCCAGTGCATCAAGATTATGGTGTCTGAAATAACCTCTATCTTCTTATGGATTTCACAAACCTTTTTCTTTTCATCCCTTAGTTCGTGCCTTAATTGTGCACTAATCAATTCATTTTGTTTTATTTCTTTTTCCCGCTCAATGATCTCCTCATTCTTTTTCTAAAGATCTTCCTCCAAGACCCTTATTCTATTGTTTCTGCCAAAGAGTCTTGCTTCTACCTCCACCAATACTTTTTTCAAAGCACGTTGAAAGCTTTCTCATCGACACGGTTGTTGGGCATTCACCAGAGGCTTTACTCCCTCGACATCTGGTATCTCCATCAATGCATCTCGATTGAACTCAAATTTGGGTTCATCAACATGGGAATAAAAATCCCAAGATATCATTTTCCTCATGTGCGGGTACACACCCTCTTCATTAAAAGAAGACCAAACAAGGAGTTGGTTTATAGGCACAATACTTTGGAAATGTGCATGTAGTACCTTGTTTGGATCATTAATGTAAGTCATTTCTTGTTCCTGCACCACTACTATGCCCTTTACACCTATGCGTGCTGACTTTGGGAAGCTTACTGCCAAGCTTGGGTCTTCACCCATGCTTCCATATTCCTTTCCCACACTTTCACTTTCCTTTGTCTCCTTGAGACTTCCTCAATGCTTTGCTTGACTTTGTGATCTACCAACTGTTGGATAATTCCTGCCACTTCCATCTCTATGGTATTATCCATTTGTTCCTTAGTCAAGGTTGGGGTCTTCTGATCCTTCATGTTTACTTCCTCACTCCCCCTTTTTGTGAGCACCTCCTTCGTCCTCATCCTTCTCTTCATTTCCTTCTTCCTATGACTCATGTACATCATACATAGGATGGTTCTGAGCCTCATTGCACTCTTCATCATCTTCATCTCCCTTGTCAGCCTCCATGATTTCTGTTTCATTTGAGTCTGACCCTTTAGTCACCCTCTACTTCTTCCTTACTAGTGATTCTAGTTCAAGGGACCTCTCTTTTATTCTTTCTCTGGAAAATCTTCCCATCATGACTCTTCCTTCTATGGTGACTCCTCCTTTTGTGGAAAATCATTTTTCATGGAAGAATTCTTCTAACGGACATAAGTACTGGTGCCCACACTTGACTCTTATGCCCCTATTGTCTACACTGTCTGCGCACTTGGATCCTTTTTCTCAAGAGTTTCTCCTCTATCTCTTTTTCTTAGCATAGTCTTCTTCCACATGGTTGGGTCTTCAAGAATGGAGATATTGTCTTCAACATAAGTGCCATTTTCATACTTAGGCCTTATGCACAAATACACCCTTGTTGTTGTCCTCCCTGCAATAGGTAATGTTACTAGTTTTAACATGTGCACGTCATGGGAGACATACTTCTCCACATAGGTGCGCTTCTTGGGGTATATTAGTTTCTTGCACAGCTCGCGGTAGTCTTGATCCACTACACTTAGATCAAATCTAAGTTTCTTCACCTCTTTGAAACGATTGACCCCAGCCTAGAAGTATTGTGTTGTGAAGGAGAAAGGAAATTTACACCAAGGACTCTTGGTTCCATCTACCAAAGTAAATTTGTCGATGCAAAAATGTTGGTATATGATGAACTCAACTTCTCCTTGCACTAGTGAAGGAAACTATTTAGGTATTCTCCATTCAACCCTGAATGCGTCGCGCATCCACTTATACCACTTTTCTAGGTGTGCCTTATGAGCAGCCATCATGGTGTCACATGTATACTTGTTCAAACCTCTTGGCAGGGGATGGGTTCTCATCTAGGTACTCCCAAACAAACTTTTCCGACCCATCGGGAACTCCAATCTTTGAAAAGACAATGGTGAGGAGGATTTTACCAAACATGATCTTTTCTCCAACGCCCGTGATGTCTATGATCTCCTATGCAATGAAATATGAGAGGTTATAGATGGTTCCCTTCGAGATATTGTGGCACAAATTCAACCAAGCCTTGTTGATATGTGTCTATCTCTCTTACCCATTTAGATTTGTAACCAAATGTGTGACCATCCTCATCACCAGGTTAGTAATTGTAGAAATGTCAAAGTAGTGCAAACCCTTCTTGTAGTCATAAGCCTCAACGGTCTTCTTAATGGCTTCCTTGTCTTCCAAGTCATCATCCAATGAATATCCTTCAAAGATAAGGATGATGAACTTAGAAATTAGCTGGGGGTTAAGAAAATCCTCTGACCTTCGAAATAGAACTGGTATTCATGCACGTGTGACATCAACCATTGGTATAGTCACTCGGGATTACGAAATAGGGAAACTTGTAGAGTTATAACAACCCATACTTCTCTAGGCATTCCATCTGGTGTCCTCTTCTCCACAGGGAGAAACAATTATAGTGTCATTTCATTCTCTGTGGTGCTCATTCGATTGTTGTAATCACCGAAGGCCATCTTCCTGATGTGAGACACCCATTCTTTACTATGCAATACTTCATCTGGGTACTGCATTTCCGCATACCATTCTTCATTGAAACTGGAGGAGACAACTTATTTCCCCTTATGGTTTCATTTAATAGGATCCTTATGGTTTCATTTAAAAAGTGTGTACCCCTATCACTTGTCAAACTTAAAGGACATCCATATCTTGTAAGAACATTCTCCCATAGAAACCTATCTATTGTAGCTAATGTAAAGTCCTTTGTAGGAGCTGCTTATGCCCACCGTGTGAGATAATCTATGCAAGTAATGATATAACACGATCAAGTCTTGCACGCGGCTGGAAAAATAGGTCCTACAAAATAAATGGCCCATTTCTCAAACGGTTATACACGATAATAGGTCTCGGTTGCATTTCATGTCTTTGTCCTAGTTTTCCTAGGCATTGATAATGATCACATGCCTTACAATATTATTTATAATCATTATACAATGTCTCCCACCATAATCCAGCAAGTATGATCTTCTCGAGTAGCATCACCGCATAGTGGGCTTCATGCAATATCACCATGGGATTCTTCCATAATATCCTTGACCTCATGCTCTAATACACAATAGCATAATAATTCATCTCTTTCTAACTTGTATAGGTCACCACTTATCAACATAAAAGGTGTTGTGCATATGGAAAGCTATTTATTTTCCAATGCCTTCATTCCTTTTGGTGCCATACCACCATAGAAAAATAACAATATCGTTAAGTTCAATTGGAACATGTTGTAACTTATATAACTAGGCATCCGGCATGGTTTCTTCAATCATCTCAGTGCTTCTTCTCCCGAGTGAATCCTACATAGGTGGTCTGGTCAAGAATTACTTTTCTCTCGGCTTCACCACAACATGAAATCAAACTCTTGAAATAAGAGTACCCATTTGTATATGTGCCCCCACAAGATGGGATTTATTACCAAGTATTTCAATTCCATATGATCCATACGAGAATAAAAATGGTGTAGCTAGTAAATACTACCAAAACTTTTGTAATGCATAGATCATTGACAAATCTTCACGCTCTGTAGTTGTATAATTCTATTCAGAAGGTGTCACTCACTACTAGCAAATAAGATAGGATGATTGATAATACCTTCTCTAGGTTGAGCTAATATTGCACCAATGGCCATGCCAGAGGTGTCCATGTGTACATGAAATGGTTTGTCTCATGAAGGAAAATGTAGGATAGGTGTGCTAGTAAGTTTCTCTTTCAATATTTTAAACACGTGCTAGCTGTGATTCTCCCCAATAGAATGTACCTTTTCCTTTTAGTAACTCCTCCAGAGGTGCAGAAATTTTTGCATATCCCTTGATGAATTTTCTATAATAGCCTGTGTGACCTAAAAATCCATGCACCTCACTCTGACTGGTAGGTGATTCTAACCCTAAAATGACTGCAACCTTAGCTAGATCAACAAACAATCCTTCCTTACAGATTATGTGTCCCAATAGTATTCCAAAAGGTGTAGAAAATTTGCACTTCTTGATGTTTAGAGAGATACTTAACTACCTACATCGTTCAAACATTAAGAGAAAATTGTCACAGTGATCCTTAACAAGCCCATATACTATCCAATCATCAAGGTAGACATGTAAGAAGTTGTGAATAAAATATTTGAATGCCTGAACAACTATGCGTGAGAATACAACAGCACATTTTTCAATCCAAAAGGCATCACAGTATAGGCAAAATGCCCCATACAGTAGTAAAATGTCTTTTCCTAATCCTCTTGGGCAATTCAAACTTGATGATACCTAGAAAACTCATCTCAGAAAGGAATATGTTTTGCACCCTCATTACTCCTTCCAAAGATTTCCTCGAGTGAATGGTGTAGGAAAGGGATCTATGACACATACTTGCATTTAGCTCCCTACAATCAACACAAATTAAAATTCTACCATCCTCTTTGATACTGATCACAATAGGACTAACCCATTATGACTCATCCAAAGGTTGAATGATTCTAGACTTCAAAATTTTATCAATTTCTTCCTTTACCTTTTCGTGAAAATTAGGATTCATTTTGTAAGGTCTCTTTCACACTTTGGACGCTGCACCTTCCTTAGTTTTTATCATCATTTCCCCAAGTGATTCATGCATGCCTTTAAGTTCATGATACCCTTGAGGGAATAAGTCCTGCAAATCCCATAGTAACTCAACAATCTTTGCCACATCCGAGTCTAACCAGTAGTCTCTAATTATGGCCTCCGTAGGCTCGGTCTCTAATCCTATATTGACCTTATTTTTCTTTGTTTGTTCATGGCATGCACATGTATCCTTATCTCGCACTATCCAAGACCTCGCGCCCTATGAATGGTCAATATCTAGGTTTTCAACTTCCTCATCATCCACAATGTACACCATATTTCCTTTTTCTTTCTCAAGACAAGAACATTCAAGCAATATGGAGTCTTCTCCTTCTTCAAAACACGCACCTGATTCTGTCTCACCAAATAATTCCTATATGAGTTCCTCCGCCTTTGCACTATCTCCCATGGTTAACCACTTGACAAATTTTAATGCCTCTTCTACTAGAGGTTGGGAAGAAAAGTATTTAAAGGTCTGGATCATTCCTACAGTCAAATTTTTTTAGTTTCTAGTCTCTCAATGTAGTTCTACGTATACATACCAAGAACATGTGCACCCTTGTAGAGTGGAATATAATTTATGCACCCAAAGTGAAGGTGGTAATGTTTCCCATCTTGATACCCAGAGTCTCTCACACTACTAAATGTGGTGCTTGAACAAGTTGATCACCATTATAAGTGCAAATCTGCATAGGTGCATTGCTTCTTACAAACCTAGTAGATAAGGTGATTTTGATCTCCTTCCACTCCATAAGATTATCTCTGTGAACTACCCACCATCCTGTTGCTGACTTGCACAAGATATATGCTAACATGTCTCTTCTCCAGACCTAGTCTATCCACCATGCCTCCATGGATTTTAATAATACAGGAAGATCTTCTACTCCTATATACAAAGGTACTGTGATACCTATCTGTAAAAATAATGAAGTCCATTCTTACGTGTAACCGTGATTTTTACCTCGCGCCTACTAGTTCATATGTACCATGAGCCCAATTGTCACAAGCAATACTCATAGTATCACTAATAGAGTGAGAATCCTCCCACTGTAGGATGCCTTCCTTTGATGGCTCATTGACATATGGGTCTTGAATAACACATACATAGATTTTGTTTAAGTCCTCCTCACTTAGAGGCTCAACATATGGTGTAGAATTCCCTTATGTTAGAGGTATCACAACCCTTTCCTCCTTGTTCTTAAAGCTGATATACCTCTTATTGAATTTCAAGTCAGCATTATTCACATAACACCAATGGCATCCAAGAAAGGCTGGGGAAAATGTCTGCTTCTGCAAGTGCTAATACCTCAAAATCCACAATGAATTTGGCCCCTTGTATGGTTATAGATGCATCCTTCAAAACTCCTATGGGAGTGGCCTTAGTCCCATTTTCCATAAACAACACATTAGATGATGGCTGCAATGGAGACCTCCCCATTTGTACCCATGCATCTAATGTAAGCACATTCACTTCTACACTGTATCAATCAATATATTGCTCAACAACCATCCATCTACAATAACATTCAAAGTGATCTCTATATCATAGTCAATGTTATCAGGGGGAAGATTTGCATATAGTATTTGTCATTCATTCTCATTGATTTCACGCAGAGTGTTCCCCTTCAACCAATTCCCTAATAATGGATTAATATTCTCCTGGTGCAACATTTTACAAACCTCTCTGATGTCATCAATATCATAGGGGACCTTCCCTGCTTCTTTCTTTTGTTCCATATTTATGGACTACTCTTTTAAACATTGTATTTCACCCGAAGATTTCGAGGACGTCCATGGTCTCTTTATAGACTTTCTTTTGATGGGAAGGATCTAGGTACCTTGCATGCAAAACCTCCTCCTTAGTGATTGTAGGCTTCTGGTACGATGCCTCTCTTGGGTGTACCACTTTAGCACATGTGGTAATATTCACATTTAAGGCCTCGTGTTCTCGTGCTATCTTTGGGCATCCACCGATTTTCCTCCACACACTAGATCCTAGCCATCCTTGTGCCTTTGTTTTCCTACTTATGTTATTTAATGAGATGCTCATATAAGTTTGGGCACTCCTCATAGCTATTATTATTTCCACAAAAAGCACATCACCTTACCTCGCCACCTCATTTTGCCACCTCATCATGACCTAGTCCTAACCCTAAACTAACCTAATTAAGACCTATAACTTGGTCCACACCTACACCCATGACTAATGACCCTTTCTCGCACTCCAAAACCGACCTTCTAGTCACTTGACCAAGCCCGCAACTAATCTCTCAGGAGAAAAGTAGGGAAAGTGGGCTATTTTACTAAAAATAGCCTACTTTTTCCTTACCGATACCGGTTCCTACTCGACCGCCGTCGGTTACGTAACCGCCATCGGTTCCCTGTAAATGGGCTCCCCAAACCAAAAACAGAGGTCGAAGGATTTTTGATCGAGAGAGAGCATCAGGAGCGATCAAGAGAATCCGGATCTTTACTTGGCTGAGCAGAGACAAGTGAAGAGACAAGAAGAGTTTGCAGCACAAAGGAGATCAAGCCCAAGATCGCAATCGATACCGAGCCCCGTGATACTCAAATTGATCATCGGAGGGAGATATCTCATCTTCTCGTGTGTCGTGCCATCCTACCTCGCCTTCGCTTTGTCATCGTAGTTCTTGGGACTCGCATCTTCACAATAACCAAGTAAGTTACATCTTGCATGTCCTTTTAATAATACTTCTTAGACTTTTGAATCACAGTCCTCACAAATCCATTCCTAGATCCACTACCCGGCAACATATTGCATCTAACTATCCTTCATTTACTTCTCATCACCTCATTACCTAATATCACCCATATACTAGCCTTACAAACAACACAGCTACCCTACAACAACAACCACCCCACAACACAACTAACCCACAGATCCTAGACCCTACCGATATCGGTTATCAGTAACCGGCATCGGTTATTGTGGTTCAAAACCAGAAATCAGCCTTTCCCCTACCTGTTTCAACAAAGCAACTTAATTGATATTTTATAGTCTTTGGTGTTAATTCATATTAGCAGGGAAACTGACCACCTTCGAAAGGAAGTTTTATATTTCCTGGGCCCAAGGCAGTTTCCTCATTTATTGTCTAATCAAAATCTTGTGGTCTTGTGTTCTTATTTGCAGGTAGTCCTTCCAAGACAAAAAGGAGTTCTTCGCAGCAGCACCTGATCTTTCTACGGTACGCGCACACCATCTCGACATTCAACAGGTATTCCTCCTAGCCCTAACCCTTATCTATTTCTAAAAGGAATGAAAGGATAGAAGCAACTCTATTCCCAGAAGCCGAAACATTCCGAGCGAAACATTTTGGCACGCCCGGTGGGACCATTTTGGGTTTCTTTATTTCTTGCTTGCTTTCATATAGGGAGCATACTTGCTGTTTTATTCTTCTAAAGATATTCACAAGGCTTTGTATAATTTCGGTAAAAGAACTTGCTTTGCTTTTACATCTTGCATTAGTGAAAGTCATCTCTTTTGCTTCATCGAACATAATTTTCGATTTGGGTTTAAAACACGTATCAGTATTCCCGCTTGTTTTTTCAATTCTAGTGAACGAGATTAAGTAATGTGTCGTACACGTGGGGTGATATCCACGGTATTGACAAGAAATTAATCTTACTTTCACCGCACAACACATACCGAATCACTTCACAATTAACACAACACTCAAACATCCCCCTTTTCCGCGTATTCCTCCGCCCGATTGAGGTAACCTTATAAGCCAAAACAACTTGACATTTCCCTAAGTCTTTTGTTTAGGATTGACATCATTCCGCGTCTAAAGGCATAAGCCCACAATAATTAAAATTAACCCTAGGGTTAGTCTCTCGGATTTACGTGTGCATCTTGCTTTGTTTTTCGCTTCTGCTTTCTCTCGTTATACACTCTTCTTCTCGTGATTACCTTAGAACAATTTGATAAATATAAAAATCAAATTAGCAGCTTTTTATATTTTCTTATACTGCATTATTACACCGACATCGGTTACCCGACCGACGCCGCTATAGTATAACCGACATCGGTTATTAGACCGATATCGCCATCGCTTTTTTCCAATTCCTGACAAACCAGCAACCTACCAATTTTACCAGTCTGAGTTTGTTTCTGTTCCTGACAGATTGAAACCCTACTGTGAACTCCTGTCCATGGTTGTTATCACTCGAAAGCAAGCCGCCACCATGGTTTCACATGCTTGCTCTGTTTCTTTTCCTGAATCACCCCCTTCACATTCTGTGGGGAATCCTACGGATACCAGCGAGGTTCCTAAAATTCCTGTGGGAGATAAAGAATTTGCCAAGTTTCTGGATGCTAATCCTAGTGCTGTACAATACTATTTGTCTCATGCCCCTGACCGTACGCCCGATGGTCAGCTCCTTGTTGGTATGCCTATTAGTATAGCTGCTCATTTAGCTCCCACTCCGCCTGATGACACCGCCTTGCTTCCCGCATCTTTAGCCCCGTCTCCCAATCCGATGGCTTCAGAGGTTCATACGACATGATTAGCTTTCCTTTGCTTAATCTTGACCCCACATATCACTACCACCGACGCCCTACCTCATCTCTCTTGCAGACCGCCCGCTTCATGACTTGCTCTCTCGCCACCTATCCACACGAGCTTTCCTTCTCAAGCTCCGCCTACCTTTTTTCATTCCCATACACGTATCCAAAGGACCTCAACATCCTATATGGGACATCCCTATTCGGTCCGCCTCAACATATTCATCCTCCATACCTTATCAACACTTAACCCCACCATTGTTCAATGCGAGGCCCTTGGCCCAATTTGCCTCCGCTTACTACAACCGCACCCTCATCTCATCCAACCACAGATTTCATCAAACAAATGATGGACAAAATGCATAACTGAGGCTTCTGCTTTCAGTGAAGTCGTAGCGCCTTGACATACGAGCAAGTTTGTCGAGCCTATTCACCCTTCTCGTCCCCTTCATTCATATCCTCCTCAATGGGAGTTGCCAAAATTTACTCGCTTTAATAGTAAAGAGGATCCTCAACAACACTTGCGATCATTTAGACATGCTTGTTATTTGATTGCTCATGATGATGCCTCACTCTCACACCTTTCCCATGTCCTTATCAGACCCGCCTTGAGTGGTACAAAGGCTTTTTAACCCAAAGACTCAATCTTCTCTTTAACCAACTAGCCCAATCTTTCTTGATCATTTCTCCATTAACATTGCCAAGAAAGTATCTATCACCGACCTTTATGCCATCCGACAATTCAAGACGAATCTATCGCAGATTTCGCTGACGATGGCGTGGCCTTATCAACCAACTTACATATGCCTCGCCTCAGCCGAACTTATCGAACTTTTTACGCGGGCCTCGCGCTAAGCACATCTCTCCTACCCTCCAAATTCAAACTTTCCGTACATTTGATGAGGTTTTTTACCATGGCTCGAAATTAGAAATTCGAGCCTTAAGAAGAGAAAATTGCGGTCAAGCAACAAAAAACCCCACTTTCGAACTCCGCATTCTACCAATAAGCCAAACACCACCCCTCCTCACGCATCCACTTCTTCGAAATCAAAAGGAGCTGTCCACGCGGTGATGGTCAAATCTCAAACACCGTCTAATACCCCACCAAAACCACCTATAAGTACAAAGCCGAGCCCATCAATTACACTCCTCGGGAGAAACTTATGGTGTCATCTTGGAAAATTGCTCAAAGCCGAGCTATCACCTTGCCTCCCGTTAAACCCCACTCCGGGTTTGATTCCACCCGCGCTATACCTTCCCCGGTACAAAGAAAATGACTTCAGAATTTTCACCGCGTAAAAGGACATAGTCATGAAAACTCGCAAGATGTTGAAAAACATAGTGCAGAAATGGTCGACGCAGTGATATAACCTCGATAACCCTAATGCCCCGCCAACCGAAATCTGAAAATATTCAACAAACCATTCCCAAATCACTCTTCTAACAAGAATATAAACCAGATATCTTAGCCGAGGAAAGTGTTCATGAGATCCATGCAGCTTCGACTCCCACCAAAAGCCTCTATCGAGAAAATTTTGAATCAAGCCTCTTCACTAACGCAGGGGCCCGAACCTCCTTCACCACCATCAAACCAAGGCAAATCATTCCTTTACCCATAAAGGAGTTAACTCGCCTGCATTTTTTCTTCTCATCGATGAGTCTTCTTATACCACATCCCTACAAGACTGCGAACGGATGTTATCTAACTTATCTATTTCCCAAACGTCTCCTCCTACCGCTCTTGCTGCACAAGAGGAAGGCTCGCCACTCCTTTTGTCATCCTTAGATGAGAAATCTCTCGCACCGACATCACCGAATTCTTTAACCATAACAGACCCTCTCAAACATGCCCTCCTACCTATTAGTTCTTCATCGCCTAAATCTTTTCAACGACCAGTCGACCTCTTAACATCTATTGATACAGTGCCTCATCTACCCCCGTATCACACCCACAAAGGGACTCGGAATCACAACCCGTCTTTCTTCCGTACAAAATTTACAATTCACGCCTGAAGACTGTTATTCTCCAGAAGATAGACGAGTCCTATGGGAACGTTTGAGTACCCCCTATTCTACTCAAATGCAGATGACCGATCCAGATACCTCTACCATATACCCGAAGTGTTTACAGAAACTCAAAATGCCTATGTCCTCATCTTCATCCCCCGAATCTCTACCAAGTATCTCATCCACCTCTATTAACCTAACCAAATCTTCCCCTACACTTAGGACCTCACCAATACCCAGCCTAACACACCCGCCTAAGTGACTAGATTTATCCAAAAATAAAGCCGCCCCGCCACTTAGGAGACAAACTCCATCCGTGCCTCTATCACAATCAAAACCATCATCGCCACACCTACCTTCCATATTGGGACCTCATCCCTCCACCTCGCATCAATATATCATACCTCCCGCGCTTTTCTTCAAAACAACCTACGCCTCCTACACCCATACAGAGATCAAAGGATATATCAACGTTGTCACCCCACGTATCCTCGTCCACCCATCAACCCTAAACAAACTCCATCATCAAAGGATTTATTTTCTCGTCACCCCTTCTCCGTGGTTGTTCCCGCTACCACGCCATCTCGTAGCCTCATCATCTAACCAAATTAACGTAGCTCCCGCGCGCAAAGAAACCACGCTTTAAGTGAAAACCACGTGTCAACACCCCTTGGCTAAACCACCACCCGTACGAACCAACCATGCCCAAACATTACCAAAACCCGCACAACCAATGCCCTCATCCTCCTCCGATTTTGACCCACTCAAAGGATCTTACGCCAAAATCCTTGCTATGTTGGTGGAGAATGCGACCATTTCCCTACCCCCACTTAGACCTTATGACCCATCTAAACCTCGACCTATAGGTTATGATGAGTCTAAAATCTGCGCTTATCACCGCACACCAGGACATGATGTGGAGGGATGCAAAGCTTTAAAAGCCATCCTTCGCCACCACCTCTCTCTCGTATAGAAAGGTTAAGAAAGACAACTTACGAAGGGAGAGACCTTTAGCTTCACCCCTCTCCTATACCATCTCGTCCCCGCCTCACCAAGATCTATCATTATTACAACCCCACCTCTTAAGACCATGATTTATCCCAACCATCTTCCTCATCTCAGGTCTACGAGATTAATATGATTAGTGTTGCTACTCGAGCGCAGAAAAACAACGAGAAAGCAAAAGAAAGCACACCTAGCCCTCTCTTTCTCCTTCCACCATCCCGATCGCACCACCACCCAAAGTGGTTGTTCATGGACCCGCTTACCCCGCTCTAATGGAGTTGCCCATCGAGCCATGATCAAACAAATTCACCAATCACCCGTAAAATGACACTTTATGATCTAATTCGATTCAATCTCATCGACAAGCTCTCGTTGAAATTCTTCAAGGGATCGAGGTCTTACCTAATGAAACCCTGCCTGTTACCTCCATTCTTACACCCAATCACGTTGCTTCTCTCACCAAACAATCCACTGCCCCAACTTCTTCTCGTCTCTCATACAACAAGCACCGCAGCCGGGCTCAAGACGAAATTGTTGACTTTGGTACATGTAAGATCCCGACTCTCGCTTCTTTTCATCTCACCTTACGTCCGGGACATTCGGTACGCTGTGTTATGATTGACGGGGGCGCTAGCCTAAAACATCATCTCTTCAAAAGCCTTCCAACAAATGAATATCCCTTCTAGCTACATGTGTGCCAATCCCATCATGTCATGTCGGTCATTCAATGATGCTATTACTCTACCTTAGGCACCGTGATCCTTAACATTCGTGTAGGACCACGTACTTTACCCGAACTCTTCTATGTCCTCGAGGGAGAGTTCCAATACAATATATTGCTAGGTCGCCTCGATCCGGCTATGGGATGCGTTCCTCAACCTTACATAGATGCATAAAATTTGAATACGAGGGGAAGTCCTACACCGTAAAAGCTGATCCTCCCCTTTAAAACCTCGCAATATGATATACCGCCCTAATGATGTGCTTGTACCAATCAAGACACCCATTCATTCAACCCAACCATCCTCTTCAAATGTGCCTCAACCATCCACCTCAACCGCACCTACACCTTCAAATGAAACCACTGCCGCAAAACCACTTCCCTTCCCGCAGCCTAATATCCCAACCGCACTTTTTAGTAGATGTTTTTCAACGCCTTACGCTGGGGAGTATCGCCTATATAACGTTAGTTCTTTCCATACCCCACAGAGTACGGACAGTACATGCACATCCTACCTATGACCGTCGTGTGGGGGGGAAGTAATCCCTACGACCACCTCACCGCCGCACTAACCTAACATATGGGGGTGTCGACGCATCTTCCGTTGCCCCCGAGCCCCTCTTGTGTGGTTCCTTTCCAATCCGATTTTCAATACCCGACAAATCATCGCTTTCGCCCTCACCTTCGACTCACTGCGTGCTTGGAAAGGCTTTGGTTTTGGTCTTTATGAACAAGGCCGACATACAATCATCCCCAGAAACTACACGCAAGCACAATGATCGTAGTGGTCTCGGATTTCGGGAACACTTACACCGGGAACCTCGTGTCGCTTGTCTTCTAGAAGACAACGACGCCACCCCCTACCGAACCATCATCACCCATTTTGCCTTTGTCACCCACGAGTCGATAGATCCCGAATCTATCCCTCCTAACTTTTTTTTTTTTTTTTCATAAATGCTATCTTCCTAGGTCCTCTCACTTATCAACGCGATAATGAGGACACCTCTTCTATCCCCTTCGTATCCGCATGATCAAGAGGACTCACCTTCAATTAACGTTGTTGAATGCCGATGATGACTCCATCCTCACTTACCTTGGCGCGGATGACTCTTATATTCAACGCGCCTTACCATCTGAAACTCAAACCATGCTGAACGAATCTACTATTGAAATCAACATCCACACGGAGGAGGATCTCACATTGTGAAGATCGACAATCCTTAACGCATCGTAACAAGTCGCCTTTACTACCTTTCTCCGTGCTCGCAACCAAGCTTTCGCTTGGTCCTACGCTGACATGCCAGGAATTGATCCTGACATTGCCGTCCATAACATTACACTGAAACCCGATTCCAAACCAATTAAACAAAATTGAGAAAATGCATCCACGCATTGCCCTCTCGGTCAAAGAGGAGCTTCAACGACTTCTTTTTCTGCTTCCTTCATTCTCCTATTATCGACTATCCTCAATGGATTTCTAACATCGCACTGCTACTAAAGCGACGGGGACTTCTGATATGCACGGATTTCCGGATCTCAACCTCGCTTGCCCTAAGGATGACTTCCCCTACCTAGTATTGACCAACTTGTTGATCTCACCGCAGCCCATGAGATGCTCTCTCTCATGGATGGCTTTTCAGATACAACCAAATTTTGGTCAGCACCCGCCGATCAACATAAAACTACCTTCATAACTCCTCGGGAACCTTCTCATACCGTAATGCCATTTGGCCTTAAGAATGCTGCGCAACCTATCGCCGGCTATGACCTACATTTTTCATGACATTATGCACACTATCCTCAAGATTACGCGATGATCTTCTTGGCAATCTAAACATCGCAGTTGAACATCTCGATGTTTTAACCATTATTTTTGATCACCTGCTATAATATTCTCGTCCGCCTCTTCAACCAAAGAAATGTGTCTTTGGTGTCCTTTCGGGAAAACTTCTCGCTTTATTGTCTCTCTGCATGGCATTGAGGTCGACCCATCTAAAGTCAAAGCTATTCTAGAAATGCCCCCACCTACCAATCTTAAACAATTGCGTAGTTTACAAGGTAAGCTCCAATCTATCCGACGTTTCATCTCCCAACTCTGATCGATGTCAACCTTTCCATCACCTCCTTAAAAAAGACATTGACTTTCAATGGAGCGAAGAGTGCCACCAAGCCTTTGAGGCTCTCAAAGCTTATCTCTTGCAGCCACCCGTGCTTATCCCACCCCAGGACGACCGCCCTTTCTACCTTTATCTTTCCGCCACCGACCACGCTGTAGGGGCCATGCTTGCACATCGTGACTCTGAGAATCGAGAACAAGCCGCTTTATTATATAAGTCGACTTTGGTGGACTATGAGACTAGGTATACACATGTAGAAAAGTTGTGCCTAGCCCTATCATTCGTGGCCACCAAACTCCGACACTACTACTTCTCGAATCACAAAACTTTCATCATCACTAACACGGACCCCATCCATTACATGTATGCCAAACCTCATCTAAACCAACGATCGCTGATGGCTCATGCTCCTCGCCGACTCGACCTTGAGTTTGTCCACCAGTAAATCAATCAAAGGACAAACCATCGCAGACTAACTTGCAAGGAAGCCCCTTTACCAGGGAACAATTTACCAATTTTACATTCCCTGACGAACTCATCGCCACTCTTTCACTCAGGGAGGAGTCGTATCCAATGACCCTCTTCTTCGATGGATCCAAATGCCAGCGCGGCGGAGGAGCCGGCGTTGTTCTCATTCCTCTCGACGCTGAGCCTATGCCTCTCTCATTCCGACTCGATTTCCTCGCACTAATAATACAGTGGAATACGAGGCCCTTGTTCTGGTCTCCAAGTCATGCTTACACTTAGGTATCAAATCTATCAATATTTTTGCGACTCTCAATTGGTAGTCAATCAAGTTATGGGCATCTACCAATGCAAAAATGAGGAACTTCAAAAGTACAAACACTACGTGGATTCACTTCTAGCCTTATTTACTCGCTATTCTATCCAAACCATTCCCCGCTCCACTAACAAATTTGTGGATACTATGGCTTGCTTAGCCTCGCAAATTCCAGCTTCATCAACTGACTCTGACATTTTCGTCTTGGTCCAACAACTCTTTGCCCCATCTTATTCAGCCTTGGTTGTTTGTACGATAAATAATGTGTCTGCTAATTCGCAGGATACCTGGTATCACCAATTTCACGACTACCTTACAACCTCTATTCTCCCATCTGACCTTACTAGTACCGCAAACGCGCGCTTTCTTAAACGCTTTCTCGTTATGTCATTATGGGGGACTCTTTATAAACGTGGCTTTGATGGCATCCTCCTTCGATGTCTCATCGGCAGCAGAGGTCACCCATACCATCCAACAAGTCCATGACGGTATTTGTGGCGACATTTTAGCGCCTTGCCGCTGGCCAAACGAATCCTTCGCCTAGGTTATTATTGGCCTACTCAATAACGATTGCTACGATAATATGTTAAGCGTTGTGTTATGTGTCAACAACATGCCAACCTTCAACATACTCCTAGCCACCCGCTACAAAGTCGCCCGAGATCTTTGCCTTTCTCACAATGGGGTTTAGACCTTATTGGTGAGATTCATCCGCCCTCTTCGCAACGCCACCGATGGATTATCACAAAGAACCGAATATTACACAAAATGGGTGGAGGCTATTCCGCTCATTTCAACTAAAAAGAAAAAATTGTAGAGTTCATTAACCACCACATTATCTCGCCGCTTTGGTGTTCCTCATCGCCCGATAATAATGTATAATGGAAAATCTTTCAAAAACAAGTTGTTGCAGACTTTGACAACTTTGGTATCAAACTCACTTTCTCATCACCCTACTATCCACAAGCAAATGGACAAGCTCAATCCTCTAATAAAACCCTAACCAAAATCCTCATGAAAGTTGTCAATGAATCCGAAGAAATTGGCACGATCACATCCCCTTTGCCCTTTGGGCTTATCGTACTAGCATTCGTACTCCACTAATGCCACACCTTTTTTTTTTATATGGTACCGAGGCTGTCCCCGCCTCTCAAGTACAAATACCTCCCCTTAGAATATCTCTTCAGATATTCTCACCAACGATGATTTCCGCCAAGAGCGGTTAGCCCAATTGAGCTTCTTGACGAGCGCGCCTTACACTTCTTGATCACCTCCAAATCTATCAAAAACGATCAAGCGTGCTTATGATAAGCGACTTCATGAGCGTACCTTTAAGGTTGGTGATCTTGTCCTCAAAGAGAATCAACATGTAACCAAACTAGAAAAGAGCAAACGTGGAAAATTTGCTCCCAATTGGATTGGGCCTTATATAATCACTCACACTTATGGATCAGGCACTTATCGTTTAGCTTCGCTTAATGGTAAACCTGAGCCTGAACCCCTTAATGCCTTGCATCTTCGACCATTCTACTGTTGAATTTAGTGTTATATCACTTCTTATCTACCTGCCGCTCGTCCCTTGAGCTCACTTACCACCACATACACTTTGTTTCCTACACCTCATAATAAAAATCAAGCTCACATAGTTTGATTCTCACTTCACCTCAGCAATGCCTTCCCTTTTTAGTCTAGTCCATGACTTCAAAGTATTAAAATAAGCCGTATTCTTATGGGATTTTCTTGAGTCAAACTTCCTACAAAAACTAGATGCTTCACGTCAAAAGGACATCTAGCTATCTACCTTATATATAGATTGCTCCCTCGAAGGACAGCTATATGCCAAACTATTGCTGCTATTATATATAGACTGCTCCCCCAAAGGACAAATATGCACTAAAATCATATCTCGCTACTATAAATAGATCGCTCCTCTCAAGGACAGCTATACACCAGCCTTTTTATCGAAGCTTCTCGCATTGATCAGCTTTGTGAAGACCTCAAGAATAGTACAATCAATATCCTCAGAGACTTCCCGCATCGATCACCTATATTCAAGAAAATAAAAGCCTCATTCAAAAGAACTTTTGAGTCATGGACTTGTCTATTTAGGGTAGGTTCTCTTTCGCCGTAACACTCGCTTTGTAACAAGTTCTCTCAGACTCGCTATATCATCCACCTCACCTCACCATTTGTTTCAACTCAAGGGACGTGACGTACACCCGATATATTGTGATCATACAACTCTTTTCACCTATTGACTTCTCGTCTATGCACGGTACCTAGGGCTTCAAGCTCGCTCTCTACGTTGTGTGGTTTGTTTAGCTCTTTTCACCTACGGAGCACTCTTTCCTCTTTGCCTCGCATCTAGGATTGTGTGTTGATCTTAATCAGGACATGGTTCCCTTCTACTTGGGTAGGCTAACTTTCGCTTCCCTTATACCTTTTACAACATCACCAATTCATTACCAACACCAACAACCTTACCTTACCAATATTAATATCAATATTTTTACCAACCAACCAATTGCCTAAACCGTACCAAATTGCCTAAATTCACCTCTCCCTGGTCCTAAGGGAGAACTACATCGGTCTGAGGCCCCTCCTTGCTTTGTGCAATGGGCTATGTAGGCAGCACTTCGGAGACATGGGGTCTCCCAAGGTTAGCTCGACCATCCCCTACCATAACCTATCATGTGTGGTAAATATAAATATTTTTGTGTATTTCTATTTAATCACATTCCTCTTTATCCTTTTTCAAAACACCAAAAATCACAACGCAAACATTCTTATTATTATCATAACTCAAATCAACATACATATTCAGTTTTATTTAGATGTTAAACAAATACGTCTTCTCTATCATCGACACGCAGGTCGGCATCCTTATTTATTCTTATACCTCGATAACATTTACTTAGACCTCACGACTCATCCCGACCCAGAGATGATCGTGATCGCCGACGCCTCGCCGGCCTCTCCATCCTCAAAGGTACCACGGCTATTGGTACCGCCCACCGATCTACCAATCTCTCCTCGTAACATATGAATACGCCTCTCGCATGGAGGAATCCAGCCTCTAGTCTCTCTCGCCGTGACTCCGCAACCGCTAACAATCCTCTTGTCTCATTCATCTCGCGTTGAGCCGATGAACTAAACTCGCAGATGATCTCTCTCCGCTGTAATCACAAATATGTCGTGGCGATCACGTACACCTCGCAGCTCTACCCACCATAACCTATAGGCCTCTCGCTGCTCCGCATCCATTACCCCGCGATCGGCTGCTATCTCCTCTGGCCCTTCTGGAGGTGTTGGCCGGGAGGTGAGAATGCTGCCTCGGCATCGATCCTCATATATGGTCTATAAGCCAGGGGTATATCCTGCACAAATCCAAATTGTCGCCGCACGTGATCTAGAGGAATCCTCTCATACTCACCTGGCCTGTGCCCCGCGATCCACTTCAATCACTCTACACCCCTCAACTCCTCAACTATGTTCTCTGTTACCATATAGTTCCCGTAAGGCCTCCAACAGATATCCGCAATCGTCACCCTCTCCCATACCTGCCTGTAATACTCAATGTCACCCGTCACGACATGGGATCTTGCCTCTTGTTCGACCGACCCATCGCCTCAATCCCAACCTCTCGTACTCCTGGCCTCTCCCGACGATGGGTCGGCCTATTGGTCGCACACAAACAATGTGCTCATAGGCCCAACAAAGGTAATAAGTATGAACAATCCAAAGGTCGCCCCGTGATTTCACCTACAAGCCCATAAACCCCTCGTATAACTCCGCCAAATATGCAGTGCCCATGCAAAAGTCACGTTTTCTATCATCTCCCAAATAACACACATCAATGCCTTTGGAAATCTTCCCCATCCGCCTCTGTAATGCATAATACCCTACCGCTATCATTAATATCACCGCTAACCTTGTCTCCTCGTGGTGTGCCGCATACATTATCCCATATGTGAATGTCAAACTCGCTGTGTCAAATCTCGTGCGTATGGACCAAATACACTGTTATCGCTCCCCGCGCCGCGCTAGGTAATGCCTCGATATACTGTTTTCCCGTAATAGGAGTCTCAAAATACGGAACACATCTTCCAATGTTACCGCTATCTCCTCTGCAGAGATAGAAGGTATTCTTCTCTGATTCCATCTTTCAATCAACGCCGCAACATAGCATGGTTATGTGCGATTCGTGAATAATAGCGGATTCCACTTAACCCCAAACGATTTATCAATGTCCATTCAGCTGGTGTTACATCCGCTCGGATTCGTGACAACAAATACTGCACACTATCATTCATCCTCAACCCGCCTCCTCCGCCCGCATACGCCAAAACAACAAATAACCATTCAATCCATCAATCCCTAAAGGTTTTTTTTCACATTCTGGAAATTCTCCAAGAATCGGATCGCTTATAAATAACCGGTATCGGTTCAAGAATCGATACCGTTATCCCTAACCGCTATCGGCCATCACAATTACATACACCTTGCCTAAACAACCACCTACGATAATAAATTGATCGCTTATTCCTCTCTCGTATACACACGCATATACCCAAACCCCGATTACCTACCCCATAACACTCACCTCACCTATAACCCTTGCTATCACGTTTTCTTTCTCATATCTACCCACTTAATCTCCCTCCTCCTATTCACAAAACATGCAAACACCAAATTACAACCAAATCGTTTACCTCTTGGGCTCAGCAGCTGCAGGTGGGAACTTGTCTTCCTCTCGCCCATGCCTCGCCGGATGCTTCTCCTCGCTCACCATGCTCACCACCCTCTTCAAATATAGCTTGATTTCTGCCTTCTTGATCTCAGCCACAATCACGCACTGCCTCTTTCCTCCTTATCACTCAAATCTCTCATGCAATTACTTGTCTCACTGTTAAAAAATACGCATTCACGTATTTAACATCTTGCATGCCTCTCAAAATAAGAACTTCACTGCCACCTACTACGCTTTTCTATTTTTAGAAAATCTCATTTTGGAATAACCGCATTTCGCTTACCTAACCGATATCGGTCTATACTATACCGACATCGGTTAGCTAACCGACGTCGGTCACATTCCCACCTTTTTCAAAACATAGTCCTTTTCTTTATTTTTTATCTAATTTTTGAGGCGCCCGCCTCTTTTTCCTGCATACCAACACCGATAGCTATAATCTTTTCATCAAATCCACATCTCATTACGATTTCATCCATATCATCTATCTACATTACCAAAACAAACAAATCATCAACAAACGATATCAAAAACCATTAATCTATATACCATTTGGATCCAACTTAACAGCTACATACATACATTTTCATAAAATCAGCGACAAAACATACAACATTTCATAATACAACATGTCAATTAAACTCATCATTTATATCTACATACATCCCATCAACAAAAGACATCAACATCATTAATATATAACACCATGTAAATCCAACTCATCATACATCAAATATCACAAACCATCGACAAAACATTTAACGCATTTTTAAACACAGCATGTGGATCAAAACATCATATCTATATATATATATACAATGTTTCCAATATACAATGTGCCCTGCATCGGGGCCTCTGTGATCTCATAATCCAACAAAGCCGGCACGCAGGCCGCAATAACCGTCAAAAACCTCAACACGGCTCGCAGGCCGGTCTCTCATATCAAAAACATACTCGGCTCGCAGACCGGTATCAACTATACAACTCATACTCGGCTCGCAGGCCGGTATACAATAAATGAATGAATGAATCAATGAATACATAATATGTAGGCACGCAGGCCTCTATAAACATAACCGGTTCGCAGACCGGTGCCCATATCCAATATACAAATACAAAAACAATGCCGGATCCTCGCCTTCCCCACCGCCTCGCACTCTCTCCTCGCTGGTCCCTCGTGGTGCCTCTCGCCTCCTCGCCGTAATGCATACACACCCGCCGTGGCCGCACTCCTCGCGATCTCTCTCGACTATGAGAGGTCTCTGCTCTATAGGCCGCATATGGTCGAGCATCAGCCTCCGTACTATCAAGAACATCCTGATAGTACCGGGCCTCCGCTCTCGCCTCCATATACCTGTCCCGCGCCACCATCGCTGCTGGGGCTGGTCCCCTAACTCCTACTACCAAGCCTCTGCTGCCCTCGTGCCGTGGCTGTGGTGCCACTGGTGGTGCCTGTGGCTGGGCTGTGGCCAGTGGTGCTGGGTGCTGCCGCTGGTGCACGCTGCCTGCCGTGGGCTGCTACTGCGGCTCGGGCCGTGGCTGCTGCTGCCGCTGGTGCTGCCGTGCTCGTGCTCGTACTCGAGCTCAAGCTACCGCCTCGTAAACACCTATTCGTGCTCGTGCAGCAGCAGCTAAGCCGCCCTCGTAATAATAGCTGCACCTGACCCCTGAGCTGATCTCGCTCTGCTATCACCGCTGCCAAGTCTCGGCCGCAGGCAGGCAGTGCTACCTCGCTGCTTCTCTCTCGACTAGCCCACCAAACCATATATGCTCCCGTATAACCAAGATTATCATCTACAAGTGTCATCTCGCTGCCTCTCAAAGAACCCAATCTGGGTCCACGGGCGTGGGTGCAGTGCAAGTGGGGCTCTACATCATCCCTCCGTATCGAGGGAAGCGAGGGGCTCATCCTGCCGTAGCCCCATCTCGCTCGCGCACTTCTCTCTGGGGTATCCTCTCATACTCTCCCGCCTCCGTCCCGCTATCCGTAATGTGTACTGATCCACCGCAATCGCCCTCGCCTCCACGGGGTGATGACCTCTATACGGTCTCCATACAATATCTGCCGCTGTCAGCCCTCTAATAAATGCCTGTAATAAGCGACGTCCCGCCCTGCAAGCACTGCTCGTGGCTGGCCCACGACCCCCAACCACCTCTGAAAGCCGTATCTATATATGACCTAGTGGCCCTGGCGGGTAATCCTACTGGTCTAATGCATATGATGTGCTCATATGCCCAACAATGAAGCAAAAATGTCGAACAAATCCCAAATCGCCTCATCCGGCGATAGCCCCACAAAGCTTCTATATAATCGCACTGTATACTGGTGCCTAAGCATAACATGTGTGCTCCTCCACCATCTCATGTAGCACTCTATCAAGCCTGTGGAAAGCGGCCTCCTCTCGAGTCCGGGAGGGCGGCGCAGTGTGATCCTCGACACATCAACACGGCAAGCCGTGTCTCATGTCGGCTGCAAGCATTTGGTACATATCCCCATACCCGATACTCGCTGCCGTGATATGTCAATAGCGCAAGCCGCATCCCCAAAACCTCGTAGGATGCTGTCCATGGCCGTCTCTCGCATCCACCAAAGACTACGCTCTCCATCGATAGGTAATCGGGATGCGATACACATCCTCCAATGTGATGGTCATCTCTCCACCGGGAGATGGAACACATTGGTCACCGGATCCCATCTCTCGATGAGGGCAACCATCAAACTATGATCTCTCGATCGCTCACTATATCGCTGACTCTCCGCCGAGTCCCACTCGCGCATGATAGCCTGGGCAGCCGCGGACACATGTGGTCGCATCCGCCTCAACAAAGGGGGCATCCTGCCCCGCATCGCCACCGCCGACGTGCTCGCAAAACCAACCCACTACATTAGCCCTACTTTTATCACAACATCTACTTTACCCTCTATACCCCCTTTTATCCCCCGACCACACCCCGACTCTCTAACACACCCCTCTACCCACCTATCTTCTACAATATCCCCCTCCCTCTTCACACCCAAACAAACAACCCACATCATACTACCACGAAACCGAAACGATACCCAAACAACCAAATCCAACAATCGACACAACTTAAATCATACCAAAACACCCCTACCCCATCCCAAAACCATACTCACAACACCTAAACCACAACCAACAATTCAACACCAAAACATAACCCAAACCAACCAAAATAACTACAAATCACACTACGAACCGCACTGGCACCCATAACCGACCCTGCCTCTCTCTCCACCGACGCCGGTCAACTACCGACCGACACCGGTCACCACTGATCAACCCTGCCCCTAGATTTTCTGGACCGATGCCGGTCGCTTAGTGACCGACATCGGTCGCTGTAAAAATTACCGAGCCGAACCCGCGCGGCTACCCAATTCATTTTTTTTTCCTATTTCTCCCTACATACCCACCCAAACACCCTAAAAACCTACCCACCCAACCGCCTTGGCCTATTTAGCCTATCTACCCTTTCCTCTTTTCATATAACTTCCATTTATTCATTATTTTCTCCAAATCTAAGATTCCTACCCGAATCCCAAATACAACATAATACCATTAAATTCACATAATGAAGGGTTTCAACCTACCGGTACGACGACACGTCGTCGTGGTGGGATAGGTGGTGGTGGTCCAGCTGGTCCAAGACACTCCTCGCCTCCTCCCTCCGTGCCATGGCTCAAACTCGCTTTTTCACTGGGTCCTCTACCAATCAACCACCGCTCGCTACTCACTCGGCCCACCAATCAACTCACTTCTCCACTCAACTAGTGCCACCTCACCAACAAATGCACCAATATCACTATTCCACCTCGTACACCCCAAATCGGTTTTCAAATTAGAAATGTGACAATGACAGCCGTATTTTTCTTTTTTATAGGTTTTTAACATAGAACCGACACCGGCCAAATCGTGCCCTAAGGAACCGCATCGGCTACCTAACCGACTACGGTCATAGCTAACCGATATCGGTTTTGTCTTTATTCACCCAACTTTCTTTCCCCTATTTACTAATCGCCCTTTCTCCCCAACATCGCCTATATCCACCTTTGTCCACACTTTGTTCACCCTATCCGCCCACCCAAGGCCTCACCCTAACCATTCGCCCGACCCAAGGCCTCACCCAACCTTGCCCGACCCAAGGCCTCAACCTACCTATCCCAAGGCCCCCGACCCAAGGCCTCACAACTCCCAACCATTCCGCCCGACCCAAGGCCTCACCCAACAACTCGGCCCGACCCAAGGCCTCAACCTACCTATCCGGCCCGACCCAAGGCCTCACCCTAACCATTTGGCCCGACCCAAGGCCGCAACCCAACAACTTGGCCCGACCCAAGGCCTCAACCTACCTATCCGGCCCGACCCAAGGCCTCACCCTAACCATTCGCCCGACCCAAGGCCTCACCCTAACCATTCGGCCCGACCCAAGGCCTCACCCTACCTATCCGGCCCGACCCAAGGCCTCACCCTAACCATCCGGCCCGACCCAAGGCCTCAACCCAACCTATCCGGCCCGACCCAAGGCCTCAACCTAACCTATCCGGCCCGACCCAAGGCCTCACCCTACCTATCCGGCCTCACCCAAGGCCTCAACCTAACCGGCCCGACCCAAGGCCTCAACCCTAACCTATCCGGCCCGACCCAAGCCCACCCTAACCTATCCGGCCCCAACCACCCTAACCATCCGCCCGACCCTCACCCACCCTACCCATCCGGCCCGACCCAAGGCCGTAACCCAACAACTTGGCCCGACCCACGGCCGTATCACTTCAATACCTTACCCAACATCAACAACATACACTTTTATCCACCCATCATGTAGCTTTTTGTTCCATCGAGCTCACCTGTTCGTGTTTTAGCATGATTAGGGTCCCTGACTTGATCTGTCGACCAACTTTGCCTAGACCTAGACCGTGACGTTTATCTCAACCAAACCAACCATTCGTACGCCGAACATGCCTAAACGCTTCTCGTACTTACCCGTTATATACCCCGAGCTACTTCCTATGCCTTGATACCAGGATTATATCACCCTTGTTTGATAAACTATCGACCTTTGCCTATGCATTGCTGGTTTGCTCGCAAAATCATGTACCCTAGTCGCACTATTGCATTTCAACGCATGCCCGCTTCCTCGACTTACCCCACCTTTTCCCCATCATCTCTACACCATTTACCCTTTATCAACCCTATCCCTGATTTCAAGTTCTCTCAATCTGTGATAGATTTGAGGGGGATTACCTATACCCTTAACAGAGAAACCACTTCATATTATTGTCCGTGCAGCTTTACAAAACAAGCTACACGACAATAAGGGGCTAATGTAGACACCAAATTTGTGTCTTACGACCCTCTGTGACCCGCATCTCATTTCGTAACCTAACCTCATCACCTAAACCTTACACAATTATTTATTAATTACCTTGTAATTGATAAATCCACATCACCTTACCTACCACCTCATTTTGCCACCTCATCATGACCTAGTCCTAACCCTAAACTAACCTAATTAAGACCTATAACTTGGTCCACACCTACACCCATGACTAATGACCCCTTTCTCGCACCCAAAACCGACCTTCTAGTCACTTGACCAAGCCCGCAACTAATCTCTCGAGAGAAAAGTAGGGAAAGTGGGCTATTTTACTAAAAATAGCCTACTTTTTCCTTACCGATACTGGTTCCTACTCGACCGCCGTCGGTTACGTAACCGCCATCGGTTCCCTGTAAATGGGCTCCCCAAACCAAAAACAGAGGTCGAAGGATTTTTGGATCGAGAGAGAGCATCAGGAGCGATCAAGAGAATCCGGATCTTTACTTGGCTGAGCAGAGACAAGTGAAGAGACAAGAAGAGTTTGCAGCAAAGGAGATCAAGCCCAAGACGCAATCGATACTGAGCCTCGTGATACTCACCGATCATCGGGAGGGAGATATCTCATCTTCTCGTGTGTCGTGCCATCCTACCTCGCCTCGCCTTTGTCATCGAGTTCTTGACTCGCATCTTCACAATAACCAAGTAAGTTACATCTTGCATGTCCTTTTAATAATACTTCTTAGACTTTTGAATCACAAATTCTCACAAATCCATTCCTAGATCCACTACCCTAAGAACATATCAGCATCTAACTATCCTTCATTTACTTCTCATCACCTCATTACCTAATATCACCCATATACTAGCCTTACAAACAACACAAATACCCTACAACAACAACCACCCCACAACACAACTAACCCACGATCCTAGACCCTACCGATATCGGTTATCGTGAACCGATCGGTTATTGTGGTTCAAAACCAGAAATCAGCCTTTCCCCACCTGCTTCAACAAAGCAACTTAATTGATATTTTACGTCTTTGGTGTTAATTCATATTAGCAGGGAAACTCACCACCTTCAAAGGAAGTTTTATATTTCCCGCCCAAGGCGCTTCTCATTTATTGTCTAATCAAAATCTTGTGGTCTTGTGTTCTTATTTCAGGTAGTCCTTCCAAGACAAAAAGGAGTTCTTCAGCAGCTCACCTCGATCTTTCTCTACGGTACGCGCACACCATCTCGACATTCAAAACATGCTACTAACTTGACCTAGAGAGAAACTAAGTTCAAGTCCAGATGTGTGTAGATCTAGATGAACAAATACGGAAGGGTGTTGCCACATGTCAACTACAACATCAGTATCCTCAAGAAGTCCCAAGACTTCTCGAGGGTATAGTCCTGTAGTTGGCATGTGCCAACATCCATTAGAACTGATTCATCAAGATGTACATACCCCTTAGTGGTCATTAATTCATAATTAAATTGGATTAAGATTCAGATTATAACAACCATGCCTAACCCTAATTCCAACATTCATTAAGTTCTTTATCCATAATTATCCTGATTAGATATGGAGAACTTCATTAATTCATGTTTGCATTAATGTTCATTAACGTGGCATAACAAGCAGTTATCCCAAAAAAGGACAAAAAACATCAAACGTTTAATTCTTAATGCAACCTAGCTTTCCAAATCAAGTGTGTCATCCACCTAGATTCAGCTAGTGTTTACTTTATAAAATGAAGTATAAAGATTAAAGATCATAACCACTATTCCTTTTATCTTTCATTCTTTTGAGAGAGGAAGAGTCTTCCTCACATGGTTAGATGTTAAGGTTAACATAACCTTTTATCATTCTTTACTCATATAGTTTAATTGTATGTCCAAAGCATATTTTATTATTAAACTATAGTTGTGTAGTTAGAGAATGACATCTTTTGCAATTTAACAAGTTTCATTATAATAAGGGAGATTATACTATCCCCTTTAATCCAACTTATTAATTGATAAAATTAAAAATAGTATACAAACAAATATAAAGAATACCACCAAGATATCACTATTATTTCCATCATACAAGTACAAAAGAATTCACACCACAAATTGGAGTCCAACTCAAAACCTTTCAATTCATGATGATAAATATACATTTACAAGACTATGCATTTCAGACATTCTACATGTCAATCATCATTAAGATCTTAAAATAACATCACTTTTCTTTTCCAATACAACTCAAGAATGATTCAAATTCTTTACATAAGATCCAGAATTAAATAAGCCAATGCATCATAAAAAAATTTTTCCTTCTTTTATCACTTACGATGTCCATCTACAAAAATTGCTAGCATGGGTCAGTTCAATGAACTAAGCATGATAAGCACTAAGCATTAAAGTGAAGTGCATTCCACTAATTGTTCCATTAAAACAACTCTTCTTTAATGAAACAATTAATATATCATACAAATAAGCATAAGTAATATCAACCAGAAAAGAAGTACAATTAAAGATTTTGAATTCACTTTTAAGAAAAGAGCATAATATAATCCATAACATCTACATTATAACATATAGTTTTAATTGATCCTATCAATTACTTTAAAACAAACAACAGGTCTTGTCATCCAATTGTTTCATAATTCTATAAGAATAGAAATACACATTTATCTTTACTAAGTAGAAAAAGAAGTTATTTACATCATAGCTCATATTAGGATGATTCATCCTTCCATATAAGAAAAGAAGAAGAATCAATACATACTATTCCCCATACACTAATCATCTGAAAGATAGAAACATGGTTTAACACACACTAAACTTCGCTTCATTTCAAGGATAACAATAAGGATTCAACATTAAAGAGACAACATCTAAACAAGAATCCCAAATCAATCCAAGAAGGAATAGAGAATCAAAACAGTCTACTGCAAGTCTTAACTAACTTCTACATGTTAGAAGATATCATTCAAAGATCTGAAACCAGACATTCCACAAATCAAAGCTAGACTCACACAGGGTTAATCTCTTCTCATGTCCATCCAAGAAGGGTTCATAATAAGATAGAGTGTAAAAAGAGAAAACCTTCCAATATCAAATCCAAATGAAGTATGACTCAGTCAAACAAAATAGTCGGTCTAAGCATGTTATTATTTTCTTTTCAACAGATCGACTTAGCTATTCTCTTTCCACATCATTACAACAAATGATTAGTACAAAGTAGACTAAACAATCCACAAATAAATTTCCATCTCAAAAGAGTGGTTTCCCACTATTTCCTACAAGATAAACAGTAGACCAAACCCAAGAATCCACAAAGAAAATTTCCATCTCAAGAAGAGAATCAAATACAGAGAAGTTCAATCAAATGAACTTATCTTTACAAAAGTAAAAGGATCTCAAAAGAAAAAAGGTCCAATCAATAATTCATTTCATTTATACTATCAAATGAATTCCCATTTCTATTTCAAACTTAGAAGTTCTTTAACTAGTTCCCAAGAGAGAACACAAAACCAAACACACAATTAGAAGAAAAAGCACACTTCTAGTTTCCTTACAAATCATTACCACTGGTTTATCTATTCCAATTCATTAAACACAAGTTTGAATTCAATTCTCAGAATGAAGTACACAGTATAGTCCCAAAATAGTATACTATCCCCAAGAGAACATATTCCTTTCTCTTTTTAAAGACCCAGAGATTCATTCAATGAATCCAACAAGGAATAGAAAACCCAAAATAGTATAAGATAAAAAAATTTAAATAATACTCACGAACTCAAAAGAAACTGTAATCCCATTTCAAGGCTTAAACACTCAATACAAAAAAGAGACAAGTAGTTCGTGATCATCAAATGAAGAACAATTAAAAAAACAACCCCAAACCAAGAGATATAAATCCTTCCATACAAGATTCAGTAACTGAGAGAGTATTCAACTCTTCTTTCCTTAAAAAACCAAAATCAATTAAAGAGATCTAAAGAGAGTAAGAAAACCCAATATACATTTAAGTCAAGTAATGTCTCAACTTTACCTCCAACGTGATCAAAATAAAATCACAACAAAAGACTCTCAAGTTCCATCTAAAAGATTGCGACAAGAGAAGGTATTCATTTCAAACATTGATCACAAAGAAGGAGAATGCATACTTGCATTTCCATAAACCTCAAAAACTATTAACGACTGTTCCAAACAAACTCTATATCAAACCAAACCCACAACAAGATACATTTCCAGTCCATTAATAATCCTTCAAACAAAATAGTCAAGCCTTCAACAAGATGTGGGTTTTTCTCAGAGAGAGGAGGAAAGAATATCCTCCATATTCACACACCCTTTACAAATTCAAGAAGGTGGTATAGTCTAAAAAAAAAGTACCACAACCATTCCAACAAGAAGCTACAAGGAGAAGATCTCAAAAGAGATTACCAAATCAACTCAAACCAAAACTAATCTCTCAAGCCTTTTTTTCGAGAAGATAGTCCATAAATGAGTTCAAAGCATTTCAAATCCTTGAATACGAGTAAAAATCAAGCTCAAAATACAAGTACAGAACCAAACACATCGACTCAACTACAAGTTCAGAACACACAAGTATAGAATATGAGTACAGTGTTAAACACGAAGCTTCAAACACAAAGTTTAAACAACACAAAGCTCCAATACAAGCTCAAAACAAACACAAGCTCCAATACAAGCTCAAACAAAACACGAATCCAATACAAGTTCAAACAAACAAAGGCTCCAATAAAGTTCAAAAAAACACAAAGGCAATGAATGCTGAATGCAACCAATACAAGTTCGAAATGAAACACAGCCTCAAATACAAGTTTTAAATGAAATAACAATAGCTTTCAAATACAAGTTTCACATGCATGTCACCATTAAACTTGCACAAAGAAAAGTTTCCAAAAGCTAACATTACTTTATGCAATGGATTTACATCCCAAAAACCACAAAGATTCATAAAAACATGAAAGTAATTAACCAAGACAAATCATGCAAACATTTATCTCATGAGAGCAAAATTGTTTTAATGAATCATTTAGAAGAAAGCAAGAAATCTTAATGGGTAGAGCCTATCATGCCTGATAGTGCTTCTACCAATTCGAAGGAGACTTCCAACTGAGCTTCCAACTCTTTTTCTTCTCCACGAAAGATCAACAACCAAACAAATTTTCTTCCAATGCCTCATATACATTCCTTTGATCAAAATAGACCAGAGAAACCAAAAATAGCCACAAAGTAGAAGTCAAACTACTGGTTCAAAGAACCAGATAGCTCCATGCAGAGAAAAATTTGTGAGACATGCAAGACCAAACAACCTCTCACAAATCCACCTCCCTTGTTTCCAAGATGGTTTGCACACAAAAAAACCAGGTCCATTAATGTCATTACTCCCAAATCTCCCACTTATCTCTCCTTGCCACCACCTCCCAAAACTGGCGAATGCCATTTCCAATTTAACATGCATTTCCATCTTTAGTGAAGCCTCCACATATGCCTCCACTAAAGTTAACTAGCCTTTTCCAAAATGGTTGTACCTCCATTCATTTAACCCAATCAAATCAATTAAATGCCATTGGAACCATCACCATAATGCCATGCGACCCTTAGGTTCCCTTTTAATAATAGTTTAGGATAGATTTCCCAAAACTTAGGTTAGTCTAACAATAATTACCTTAGGTCTTAAAACATTTCCATAGGTAATTTCCACCTTAGGTTAGATTAAATTCACAACCATATAGTATTAGGCATTAGGTTAATATAGCCTAACATTACTTTAGTAATCTCTCCCTTATTCATTTAGCACAAGAGCTTAGGTTAGGACGCCATCCCAACAAAATAGAATAAGAAGCTTAGGTTAGATTGAAACCCAAATAAGTAGACATAGCTAGGAAGTAGGTGCTTTTACCTAGTTTAGGATACCATTAGGATAATCCTTTAGTTTTAGGATTTTGATTCCCTTCATAGTCATGAAGCAGACTATATTTCATTTACACCATTAATGTCCTAAGAGATCAATCCTAAAGACCCAAGCACAAACATACAACCGAATGAAGACACGTTCATACAAGACCAAAGAATTTGTAACATACAAAGTTCAGTCCACTATGTCTCTCAAACTAATGAATGTCAATTTTACCATTCATTCCATAAGGAGATTTAAAACATTCCTTGGATCACTAAAATTGATCCAAGGATGAGTCAGTTAAAAGAGATAAGTTTGCAACTCTCAAAATCAGATTGTAACTTACCTACAAGAAGTGAAAATGGATTCTTGCAAGCCATATCATTTCAGTCTAATGAATCCAAGAGTAGAAATGATTTATCCATAACAAGCATGATTTTCAACAATCAAGGAACACACCTCATTCAAGAAAATCACATGCCAACGCTTGTAATGCAAAAGAGAAATATAACAATTTGTCCAAGGTGTTACATACTTCCCTCCTAAAAAGAATCATCATCCCGATGATTATCTCATTTTGATCATTGCATTAAGGATAATCAATTTATTCACTTTCTTAACATATGTTTGCAACAATATCAGAATTTAAAGTTCCAAAAATCAGCATTCACATAGTTGTTTATTTAAAAATAAATAGTTATCTACCCCAAACTGGCAGACTTATTGACATATAAAGATAAAATCACAAATTTTTATCAGTCATCATAGTCAATTCTGATCAAATAAATATGGAAAAGTAGTTTTCATATCTTCCAGATTTTCCCAGGTTGCACTTTCTTCATTAAACTAGTCCCACTGACCTTACATTGACTTATTTCATGATTTCTTAAATGCAACTGGTGAGTTTCCAACACTCGTATGGGTTTAACCATGATTATTCTTGGGTCTTGGACCTACAAGGAATTCCAATTTAACACATGTGATAAATCTAAAACATATTTCTTAAGCAAAGAAATATGGAAAACATCATGCATTCATGACAAAGCAGAGGTAATGCTAAATGGTAAGCTACAGGGTTGATTACTTCAACTATCTCAAAGGGTCCCACATAATGAGGTGATAACTTGGCAGCCTTGCCAAAAGTTATAGAGCTCTTTTTCGGTTTAACCCAAAGAAAGACCTTCTCACCAAGTTCAAATTTCCTGTCAACCCACTTTAAATCAACATAACTTTTTCCTATCTCTGCTTCTTCTTTCAAGCATTCACGAATCATTTTAACTTGTTGTTCCATTTCCATAAGGATTTCAGGTCCAATTACCTCTCTATCCTCAATGTTGTCCCAACTAATGGGGGTTCTACATTTTCTTCCATATAATGCTTCAAAGGTGCCATCTTAAGAGAGGCATGATATGTGTTATTATATGCAAACTCAACTAGTGGAAGGTACTCTTCCCACTTATACTGCTGATCCATACAATACATTCATAACATATCCTCTAAAACTTGATTAACTCTTTTAGTTTGTCCATCCATTTCCAGATGATACATAAACTGAAATTCAGCTTAGTTCCTAGAGCTGCATTAAGTGTTTTCCAAAACCTTGACATCATTCTAGGATCTCTATCAGATATGATTAATTCAGGTACTCCATGTAATCTGAAAATTTCATGTACAAATATTTTAGCCAATATAGAGAATCATCCTTCAGATTACCAACAATAAAATGTGCTACCTTTGTTAGTTTATCAACAACTACTAAAATAACATCATGTTTATTTCTTGACATAGGTAACCCTTGTACAAAATCCATGCTTATTACTTGCCATTTGTACTGTGGTATGCTATGAGGATACAATAAACCGACTGGGTGCATATGTTCACTTTAACACATTGACATTCAAGGCAATGTGTCACAAAATCAATAACATCCTTTTTCATCCCTTTCCAAAAATATTGTTGTTTTATATCAGCAAGCATCTTTGTAATACCAGGGTGTCCAAAAAGGTGAATTGTGAAATTCTGCTAACAATTTCTTTCTTAAATCATTTAGCAAAGGTATGTATACTCTGTTTTCAAATCTTAAGATTCCTTCATTGTCAAAGTGAAAACCTTTATACCTCACATCATTTGATCTATGCAAGCAAGCATTGTTTTACTTGTTGAAAGTAAGAATCAGATTCCATAACACTTTTTACTTCATCCTTAAACTGAGTTCTCAATGTTATAAGAGCATAAATGTGCTTCCTACGACTTAGAGCATCAACCACTCTATTTTCCTTACCTTTGATGTAATTGATGTCAAAATCATATTGAGACAAAAACTCTAACCATCTTCATTGTCTTGCATTTAGATTTGGCTGAGTGAAAATATACTTCAGCCCAAGATGATCAGTTTTTAATTCAAAAGGTTTACCAAGTAGGTAATGCCTCCAAACTTGTAGTGCATGAACAATGGCAACAAGCTCTAAATCATGTGGAGCATAATTCAACTCATGTAACTTTAGTTTTCTACTTTCATAAGCTATGACATGATCATTTTGTAACAAAATACCTCCTAGACCTTCACCAGATGCATCACATTACTACCATAAAGTCTCCATTAGGATCTGGTACCACTAGAATAGGTGTTGAAGTTAACTTGTTCCTTCAAAGTTTCTAAATGCAGATTCACATTTCTCACTCCAAAAAAACTTCTTATCCTTTTTCTGTAAAGAAGTTATTGGTGCAACCACCTTAGAAAAATCTTTTACAAATTTTCTATAGTAACTAGCAAGCCCCATGAAGCTTCTAACTTCATGTACATTCTTTAGTGTAGGCCACTCAGTTATAGCTACAATTTTAGAAGGATCTACAACAATTCCATTCTTACTTATTACATGTCCCAAATAGTGCACTTTTGTGTCATAGAAAGAACATTTAGATAGCTTACCATATAACCTCTCTCTTTCTCAAAATTTCCAAAACTATCTTCAAATGCTCATGGTGTTCCTCAATACTTTTAGAATATATGAGAATGTCATCCAAGAATACGAGCACAAATTTTCCAAGTATTCTTGAAATATATTATTCATTAAATTCATAAAATTGCAGTGCATTTGTTAATCCAAAAGGTAAAACCGTGAACTCATAATGTCCATACCTTGTTCTAAAGTTGTTTTATGAATGTCCTCATCCTTAATCCATAATTGATGATATCCAGATCAAAGATCTATCTTAGAATATACCGATGCTCCACACATCTGATCAAATAGATCATCAATTCTAGGGAGTGGGTATCTATTCTTGATTGTTGCTTTGTTTAACATTCTGTAATCAATGCACAATCTAAGTGTTCCATCTTTCTTTTTCACAAAAATTACTGGTGCTCCCCAAGGTGAAACACTTGGTCTAATCAAACCTTTAGAAAAAATTTCTTGCAATTGAGCCTTAAGCCTTAAGCTCTACTAATTCTATAGTAGTCATTCGATATGGTGCCTTAGAAATAGGCTCGGTTCTAGGCTTGATTTCAATTGTGAAGTCAAACTCCCTTTTGGGTGGAAGACTTGGTAACTCTTCCGAAAAACACGTCACTAAAGTTTTGTAACAATGGATATCGTTCCATGACATCATTGTTCTCTTCAATTGTTTCTACAATTTTTACTACATATAAGGTACAACCTTTATTTTTGGCCTTTTTAAGTTGCATAGCTGATAGTTTTAAACAAAAATCTCACATTTCACACCCTAAATCTCTGTTGTTTTCTACAGGTCATCTAAACAACTAATATGTTTTTCAAAATAGTCCACTTTAGCCTTATGTTCTACTAACCAATTAACACCTATGATTACATCATAAGACCCCAAAGGTGCAACATAAAGATCAACTTCAGTGGAAAAACTAGGTAAGTCAAGGACTACTCCAAAAAGACACATACTAACTATATGAACAACATTGTTTCCATAATGTACAATCCATGTTTTATCCATGTTTCCATCTTTATTTTTAGTTTTGATGCTAATTTACTAGAAATAAAACATTCAATAGCTCTGTATCAAAAATAATAGTTATAGGTATGCCAAATAACTTACCCAGAACCTCTATGGGCATGGCCTATTTTTCACCTACTTGTCAGACTACTACAAGCATGTATCTTGTGTTGCTTGATTACAATCATCCTTTTTCAAAGGGCATTGATTTGTGTAATGATCTTTTCCACAGTTATAACAGCCTCCTACAGTCCCTTTCTAGGCTCAGATTTATTTCCAGCCTTAGAGTTATCATTCTGACCTCCATAGGACTTTTGTCCATTATTATTATTCTTGACAAAGTTGTTTCATGCATTACCAACAGACTTGTTTGTTGTTTTCTTTCTTATTAGTATCAGATGAAAACTTACTTTTCATTCCAAATTTCTTCCATGGTCCTTTCTTAGGTGCAAGAGATGATGAAGAGGAGTTGGGGATTTTCTTCCTTACTTCCTCCTTATGAGCAGAAATTACCTTCAATTTTTGTTCCTACCTTATGGCCTTTTCAACAACCCCTTCCATCATGGTTGGGCTATGTGAACATCCACCTCTCCTCCTATAATGGGATTCAATCCCATGATGAATTTTCATATCCTAAACTTCTCATCAGTTTGATACTGAGGTACATACTTAAGGAGTTTAGTAAACCACTCCCAATACTCAGTTACAGTTAGCTTTCCTTGAGCTAAGTTCTAGAATTCAGTCATTTTCTAATCATAGTAAAGTTTGGCAGCCAACGTTGCCTAAAGTAACCTTTAAATTGATCCCATGTGATATTAGTTTCATCAATGTTTAACTCATCCTTACGGTTGTCCCACCATGAAGATGCCTCATGGGAAAGCTGATATGCTCCCCATATCACCTTTGTTTCTTCTGAGAAATTCCTTATTGCAAAGTATTTCTCCATTTCACTGAGCCAATTCTCAGCCCCATCTCCTAATGTGGTGCCATCAAACTTGGGTGGACTTATCCTTTTTATATCATTAGTGAGTTCAGCTACCAGCCTAGCCTTTTTTGTTCTCAGGATGATCAGGTATGTTCACATTGTTATTATCAACACCTAAATTGGCATTGTCCTCAGAGGTGGCTGATTATTATTACCAACATCTTCTTCCTCCTCATTTCCCATTACTTGTTGTTCAAGTACAACCAAATGATCTCTTGTGTCCAACAGGGCAGCAAGGATCTCATCAAGTTTTTGGGTAGTTGTGCTCCTTCCTCAGGTGGAGGATTATTTGCAACATTTCCTCTTGTTCTAACCATTTTCTATTAACAAGAAAATTTAAGTTTCATCAAATTATGGACACAATAGGTCCAAGAGCTACAACCTTCAGCTCTGATACCAAGATGTAACATTCCCATTTTAAGACTTTAGAAACAAGGGATTTTTTTTTTTGAAACATAATGTTCTCTATTCTAAATAAAACATCATTTAGAACACACATTCCATGCCAATCAATCTCATAATAGATAACCATATGCAACTGTAATGACTCGGTATACTACCGATCTCTCATTCCATGACTCGGTTACCAACCGATCTCTCATGTTGACTTAAAGTATAGAATACTTTATGTATACTACGTATACTTGGTTTCTCTACCCTATTCTAGGTACTTGAGTGATCTGTTTAAAGAACCTATCTAATATTTGTTACCAATATTCATCTGACATCACGTTGCTTTAAACTAGGTGACATAGGACAACGCAACCAACAGCTTGTGATACTTTGGCCAAATATTTTCAACATACTATTCATGTTACTATTCCTAGATGACATACTCATCATTTTAGAATACATCCTTCACCTCACTCTACTATTATTATCTAGAATGGTCTTTACTAACTACCGTCAGTCCACTTGCCCAAGGTTTGACCCTAGCCTAGGTTAGCAACATAATTTGTTATAGGAAGATGCTCACGATGACTTAGGGTATATGGGCATACTCGATCGACCTAAGTCAACCAATGTGCCAAGGTACCCTGAGTCATAGAAAGCTACTACCTATCCTAAACATGCTACTAACTTGACCTAGAGAGAAACTAAGTTCAAGTCCAGATGTGTGTAGATCTAGATGAACAAATATGGAAGGGTGTTGCCACATGTCAACTACAACATTATATCCTCGAGAAGTCCTTGGACTTCTCGAAGGTACAGTCCTACAGTTGGCATGTGCCAACATCCATTAGAACTGATTCATCACGATGTACATACCCCTTAGTGGTCATTAATTCATAATTAAATTGGATTAAGATTCGATTACAAAAACCATGCCTAACCCTAATTCCAACATTCATTAAGTTCTTTATCCATAATTATTCTGATTTGATATTGAGAACTTCATTAACTCATGTTTGCATTAATGTTCATTAACATGGCATAACAAGCAGTTATCCCAAAAATAGGACAACAAACATCAAACGTTTAATTCTTAATGCAACCTAGCTTTCCAAATCAAGTGTGTCATCCACCTAGATTCAGCTAGTGTTTACTTTATAAACGAAGTACAAAGATTAAAGATCATAACCACTATTCCTTTTATCTTTCATTCTTTTGAGAGAGGAAGAGTCTTCCTCTACATGGTTAGATGTTAGGATTAACATAACCTTTTATCATTCGTTACTCATATAGTTTAATTGTATGTCCCAATGCATATTTCATTATTAAACTATAGTTGTGTAGTTAGAGAATGACATCTTTTGCAATTTAACAAGTTTCATTATATAAAGGGGAATTACTATCCCCTTTATCTAACTTATTAATTGATAAAATTAAAAGTACAAAACAGATATAAAGAATACCACCAAGATATCACTACTATTTCCATCATACAAGTACAAAAGAATTCACACCACAAATTGGAGTCCAACTCAAAACCTTTCAATTCATGATGATAAATATACATTTACAAGACTATGCATTTCAAGACATTCTGCATGTCAATCAGAATTAAGATCTTAAAAGAACATCACTTTTCTTTTCCAATACAACTCAAGAATGATTTGAAAATTCTTTACATAAGATCCAAATTAAATAAGCCAATGCATCATAAAAAATTTTGCCTTCTTTTATCACTTACGATGTCCATCTACAAAAATTGCTAGCGGGTCAGTTCAATGAACTAAGCATGATAAGCACTAAGCATTAAAATGAAGTGCATTCCACTAATTGTTCCATTAAAACAACTCTACTTTAATGAAACAATTAATATATCATACAAATAAGCATAAGTAATATCAACCAAAAAAGAAGTACAATTAAAGATTCTAAATTCACTTTTAAGAAAAGAGCATAATATAATCCGCAACATCTACATTATAACATATAGTTTAATTGATCCTATCAATTACTTTTAAACAAACAAAAGGTCTTGTCATCCAATTGTTTCATAATTCTATAAGAATAGAAATACACATTTATCTTTACTAAGTAGCAAAAGAAGTTATTTACAACATAGCTCATATTAGGATGATTCATCCTACAACTTAAGAAAAAGAAGAAGAATCAATACATACTATTCCCCATACACTAATCATCTGAAAGATAAAATAGGTTTAGAACACACATAAACTACTTCAGTTCAAGGATAACAATATAAGGATTCAACATTAAAGAGACAACATCTAACAAGAATCCCAAATCAATCCAAGAAGGAATAGAGAATCAAAATAGTCTAACTACAAGTCTTAACTAACTTCTACATGTTAGAAGATATCATTCAAAGATCTGAAACCAGACGTTCCACAAATCAAAGCTAGACTCACACAAAATTAATCTCTTCTCGATGTCCATCCAAGAAGGGTTCATAATAAGATAGAGTGTAAAAAGAGAAAACCTTCCAATATCAAATCCAAATGAAGTATGACTCAGTCAAACAATGCAATCGGTCTAAGCATGTTATTATTTTCTTTTCAACATATCGACTCAGCTATTCTCTTTCCACATCATTACAACAAATGACTTAGTACAAAGTAGACTAAACAATCCACAAAGAAATTTCCATCTCAAAGAGTGGTTTCCCACTATTTCCTACAATACAAGGATAGAAAATTCCCAAGAAGTCAAATAAGAGAACAATATCCTAACAAGAAGAAATCAAATTAAGAGAAGTTCATCAAATGAACTTATCTTTACAAAAATTAAAAGGATCTCAAATAGAAAAGGTCCAATCAATAATTCATTTCATTTATACTATCAAATGAATTCCCATTTCTATTTCAAACTTAGAAGTTCTTTAACTAGTTCCCAAGAGAGAACACAAAACCAAACACACAGTTAAAAGAAAGCACACTTCTAGTTTCCCTTACAAATCATTACCAACCTGGTTTATCTATTCCAATTCATTAAACACAAGTTCAAATTCAATTCTCAAAATGAAGTACACAGTATAGTCCCAAAAATAGTATATTGTCCCCACAAGAGAACATATTCCTTTCTCTTTAAAAGACCCAGAGATTCATTCACTGAATCCAACAAGGAATAGAAAACCCAAAACAATATAAGATAAACAAGTTTAAATAAAACTCACAAACTCAAAAGAACTGAAATCCCATTCAAGGCTTCAACAACTCAATACAAAAGAACAAAGTAGTTCATGATCCAAAGAACAAATTAAAAAAACAATCCCAACCGAGATAATAAATCCTTCCATACAAGATTCAATACACTAGAGAGTATTCAACTCTCTTTCTTTCCATAAAACCCAAAAATCAATTAAAGGATCTGAAAGAGAGTAAGAAAACCCAATATACATTTTAAGTCAAGTAATGTCTCAATTTACCTCCAATGTGATCTAAACAAAATCACAACAAAGACTCTCAAGTTCCATCTAAAAATATTATGACAAAGAAGGTATTCATTTCAAACATTGATCACAAGAAGGAGAATGCATACTGTATTTCCATAAACCTCAAAAACTATTAACGACTATTCCAAAAAACTCTATATCAAACCAAACCCACAACAAGATACAATTCCAGTTCTATTAATCCTTCAAACAAAACAATCAAGCTTTCAACAAGATGCGGGTTTTCTCAGAGAAAGGAGGGAAGAATATCCTCCATATTTACATGCCCTTACAAGTTCAAGAAGGTGGTATAGTCTCCAAAAATAGAAGTACCACAACCATTCCAACAAGAAGCTACAAGGAGAAGATCTCAAAAGAGATTACCAAATCAACTCAAACCAAAACTAATCTCTCAAGTCTCTTTCGAGCAGATAGTCCATAAATGAGTTCAAAGCATTTCAAATCCTTGAATACGAGTAAAACTCAAGCTCATAATACAAGTACAAAACCAAACACATCGATTCGACTACAAGTTCAGAACACACAAGTATTGAATATGAGTATAGTGTCAAACACGAAGCTTCAAACAAAAGTTTAGAACACACAAGGCTCCAATACAAGCTCAAACAAACACAAGCTCCAATACAAGCTCAAACAAAACACAAGGCTCCAATACAAGTTCAAACAAACACAAGGCTCCAATAAAGGTTCAAAACCACACAAGCAATGAATGCCAGTTCAAAACAACACCAGCCTCAAACAAGTTTTAGAATGAAATACAAAGCTTCAAATACAAGTTTCACATGCATGTCACCACTAAACTTGCATAGAGAAAGTTTCCAAAAGATAACATTACTTTGCAATGGATTTACATCCCAAAAACCACAGAGATTCATAAAAACATGAAAGTAATTAACTAGAAAAATCATGCAAACATTTATCTCATGAGAGCAGAATTGTTTTAATGAATCATTTAGAAGAAAGCAAGAAATCTTAATGGGTAGAGCCTATCATGCCTGATAGTGCTTCTGCCAATTCAAGGAGACTTCCAATTAGCTTCCAACTCTTTTTCTTCTCCACGAAAGATCAACAACCAAACAAATTTTCTTCCAATGCCTCATATACATTCCTTTGATCGAAAATAGACCAGAGAAACCAAAAATAACCACAAAGTAGAAGTCAAACTATGGTTCAAAGAACCAGATAGCTCCATGCAGAGAAAAAATTCACGAGAGACATGCAAGACCAAACAACCTCTCACAAATCCACCTCCCTTGTTTCCAAGATGGTTTGCACACAAAAACCGAGGTCCATTAATGTCATTACTCCCAAATCTCCCACTTATCTCTCCTTGCCACCACCTCCCAAAACTGGTGAATGCCATTTCCAATTTAACATGCATTTCCATCTTTAGTGAAGCCTCCACGTATGCCTCCACTAAAGTTTACTAGCCTTTTCCAAAACTAGTTGTACCTCCATTCATTTAACCCAATCAAATCAATTAAATGCCATTGGAACCATCACCATAGTGCCATGCGACCCTTAGGTTCCCTTTTAATAGTTTAGGATAGATTTCCCAAAACTTAGGTTAGTCTAACAATAATTACCTTAGGTCTTAAAACATTGCCATAGGTAATTTCCACCTTAGGTTAGATCAAATTCACAACCATATAGTATTAGGCATTAGGTTAATATAGCCTAACATTACTTTAGTAATCTCTCCCTTATTCATTTAGCACAAGAGCTTAGGTTAGGACACCATCCCAAACAAAATAGAATAAGAAGCTTAGGTTAGATGAAACCCAAATAAGTAGACATAGCTAGGAAGTAGGTGCTCTTACCTAGTTTAGGATACCATTAGGATAATCCTTTAGTTTTAGGATTCTGATCCCCTTCATAGTCATGAAGCAGACTATATTTTATTTACACCATTAATGTCCTGAAGAGATCAATCCTAAAGACCCAAGCACAAACATACAACCGAATGAAGACACATTCATACAAGACCAAAGAATTTGTAAATACAAAGTTCATTCTTTATGTCTCTCAAACTAATGAATGTCAATTTACCATTCAGTCCATAAGGAGATTTAAAACATTCCTTGGATCACTGAAATTGATCCAAGGATGAGTCAGTAAAAGAGATAAGTTTGCAACTCTCAAAATCAGATTGTAGCTTATCAATAAGAAGTGAAAATGGATCAACTACCTCGGCACATAGGGCTGCCTCTAATGCTTCACGTAGATCAGTGTATGTCTTATGCGACAACGCCCTTCTAAATGGTGTAATCAATCCTCCAAAAACAATTGTGCATGTTGGTAGGCGTGAATATCATAAGACAACTTAGATATAAGTGTATTAAAGTGGGCATCATACTCACGTACACTCTCAGTAGTTCCCTATTTGATATCTTTGAGTGCGCTGATACTCTTCTGCTTAAACTTCGGGATATAGAACTATTTTAAGAAATCATCCTTCAATGCTACATAATCCATGCAAGTTTGATTAGGGTCGAATTCCTATACCAGGTGTGCTCGTCCTACAAGGTAGTAGCGAATTGACTTTCCTTACACTCGAAGTCATGATCCCTTTCATACACCATAATATTTCACACATATGCACATGTTCTACAACATCTTCTATACCTCTATACTTTAGGATATAAAGAGACATATCCATATAGATATTCTCGTGGTTGTTGCGGGTCTTGACCACCACGATCCGAGAACCTCCTGTGTTTCCTCTGCCTCCAAAACCACCGGATCCACTTTGAAACTAGAACCACCTATAGATGTACTCCCATGTGCTCTGATAGTAGTACTATACTGAACCCCTACAATATGTGTGGTATTTCCACTTCCAGAGGTGAATCCAACATTCTGCATGCTTACATTCTGTGTGGATGATGCACCTAAAAATGTTCCTCCAAATAACATTGAAACCGTCTGTCCTGCCATTGATGTACTTGCTCCCTGACTTAATTCTTCTCTCCTACTTCCCAAGTTATCTTATTAGTTACTTGTTGTACTAGATACTAGAAAACCAAGCGTAAGGGCTAGGTCACCAAGTGGATTAAGATGCGCACCCGTGGCCTAGGTAGTCTTTCTTTGGCACACTTCTATGTGAATCCAAGGGGGATCTCTGTCATGCTTTCCAAGATGGGGAGTTCTTGATGCTTTGTCTCCATGTCTTCTACGTGAGCTTCAAATCCTTCATGAGCCATCTCTCTCCTGAACGCCATACTTTCTGCAATGGTATCTATGCTTCTCTATCTCCCTCTCACACACCTCATTATACTTAAGCTACCTTTACTCTCTCTGCCTTTCTACCACTAGGTCTTCCATCTTTCACCAAACATATTCTTTCCCTCACACGTGGTGAGGTTTAGTTAGCCATTTGTTTACTCTCCAGTTTCAAATTTTCCATCAAGATCTTGATTGCCTTGTGGAATACCTTGCGAGATATGCTCCTCAGGATCTTTCAAAACTGAAATTCAGCTACCTCCGAGGCAAGAATATGTCAAAATTGAATATTATAGAATATAAATGTTTAGAACACCATGAAACCATGTATCCATAGTGTGAGTCCAGATCATATCAGCATCATAAAGTGCCTAAAATTCTTCCTGTGTCTAGACAAGTGCGCGATACCTCCAATTCTTCTTATATGCATAAGCAATCAACCACTCGTATAATTCTACTGCAAAGATGGCAAAAAATATCTCATATAAGTTGTCATACAAATTCTGTTCTACCCAACTACGTGTGTTAAATTGAGATCCAATGCTGAACCACCATGCATATTCTTCCTTTAGATTATGTATCAACTCCTCAATACTTGCTAGAGTTAACAATTACGTCTTCATCATGAACCATCCCGAAAACAACTAAAAAGAGGTCCCAACAATGGAATGAATGATGCAGCCTAGAATTTACTAGATAACACCCTATACGTCTTTGACACATCACTTAGCCTAGGCGACGAGCGCTCACCCGAAGCATGTAAAGGTACCATGTCCCTCTTTAGGGTTTTTATTGTAGGCTATTAGCATGATGAAGGAAGAAACATATAGATCCATAACTAATCCATCATTCTACAATGCATGCCATATACAGATCTAGGAAAGAACAAGCTTAAACAAAAATCATGATTGAATCAAGAACATGCACTACTCAATTACACATAGGAATGACACTTAGATTCATCAAATATCTTCCATCTATTAATAAACAAAAAATCTCCTTACAATAATGGCAATCTATCTTGATGCGTGCATGTATACGATACAATAATCCAGTCATATGCACATATCTCTTTATTCTTACCTCTTACGCTCTGCATATCCCTATATCTATATCTCCTACTATGTGATTCTCATTATATATATATATATATAGGGTGGGGACTTGCCCTTCACTATTTATCTATTCCAAAAATAGGCCGCATGCTACTAATAGCCACATGTCGTTTACAGGCATAGCCACACATGTAAGTGTGCTATCTATAAACCTCTTACAATTAACTAAAGTGACAATCCTATTCTTATCTCGTCTCCATGCAAAACGCTTCAATCCAATCCTCTAAAGATAGATAATGCATGATGCACATGTCTCTTCCTTGTTTATGTGCTCTGCATGCTATCTTCTAAAAATAGGTCTTCATGCTCAAAATTGGCTAAGTCCCAAAAGTTGAACTTACCCTCCGCATGCGGGTTCTTATGTGATATCTAACAAGTATTCTCGATCAACAACTCACATTTAAAACAGAGGGAAACCTATACACTAGAAGTCATGCCCAACTGATGATTGACATAATTGAATCGTAGAAAGCACTATATCTTCTCTCTCTCTTTTCCAAACTACACAAATACAAAATTCACACATCTTAAACAACACCTTATTTGGAAGAAGTTTTCAACGATCACACAATCAGAGGATTGACAGTGGGCACCTAGCTGGTTTCTCTATCCATTCATACCTCAGAGAAAGGACCACCCCACAAAACATAACCTAAAACCTCCCCTTTAGAATTTTCCTCTTCATAGGACGCCTTCCCAACCAAAAATTTGTTCTAAATTCACAAGTCAGTCTCAAATAGCATAAGCTAAAGTAACATAAAATTCACTCATAGGATTACATGTTTTTCTTAGCTTTCTTCCTGAATTGCATTTTGAGTTGTGAGGATTACGTTTCTTCATTTTCTTCTTCCTTTCACACTCCACCATCATAGTTGGAGTATTTCGACTATTTTTGAGTGTGTCAGGGCCTCATATTATCATTCTTAGATCTTCTAGGTTGATTCTTCATCTGATTTAATTCACAAAATCCATTTTTCTTCACTTATTCATATTTCACGATGCTTAGGTGTCGGTCCAACAACCGTCATCGGTTTCAATCTTACCTTCGTTAGTTTACTCCGAACAATGTTGGTTACCAGCTCTTTTGGTTATTTTACCCAAAATAACTTTCATCACCTTCTCTTTTCTATTTGTAGTCCTCAGGACATCATCATATTCCCAACATTCTGATATCACTGTCAAGTATAGTTTCCCCATTTCATTTTCATCAGTTCGCTTCATTTTCTCAAACTGGTGTTTTCCCACAATAACTAGTATCGGTTACTGTAACCATCATTGGTCCCCTTTAACCATCATCGGTCACCTTAATCAGCATCGGTTTCCCTATTTTGATTTTTAATTGAAACACTGACCAAGTCCACCTACCAATATTTGTTCTTTTCCATTCTTGTTGTTTTTGTGTCATATGCAGAGTATAGTTTTACCAGGTCAATGCTAATTCACATGGTGTTAACTCACAGCCAAACCAACACCCTTATATTTCATGCTAGTCTTCAGCCACTCCCACCTAGCCCATCACCGCCTTCCATCCTATCACCTATGGATCTAACTCAGCCTATCACCATTTCTACTGGTGACGAGGAGTTCGCAAGACTCCTTGACCAGAATCCTGTGGCCTTACAATACTATCTTTCCCACTCATCTACCCGAGACTCCTCAGAAAACTAGTATATGGCATGCCCGTATCTATTCCTCCTACCCTCACCCCCACTTCCATGTCAACTACCACTAGCTCAGCATTACCTTCATCCACCTTACCCCTGTGGTATCTCAATTAGGCCCCACATCCACTATAAATGTTGCACCAATGACATCTATTGCACCCATGGTGTTGATCGTTCCTTCACCAACCACCTTGAGTATGGCCCTATCTACCCCCTTTTCCTCGTATATACTAGTTGCATCATAATCTCCCTTGCTTTCGAACCCACACCCCATTTCAAAATCTAGTCCTTTCCATCCCATAGTCTCTACCACTAATTACCATGAGAATCGTTATGACTACCCCACCTATTTTCACGCATCTCGTTTATCTCTTATTCGGAGTATATTTTGTCTATATCTATATCCCCTTTGTAGTTTTCATATTCGTAACCCATATGTACCGGGATGCCATCCACATCATACACCCATCATTAACCTCCCTTTAATGAAAGAGGCTCCCATTCCTCACAACCCACCAATGACCTCATTAGGATGATGATGGAAAATATGCAAACACTAGAAGCATTAGTTTCCATCTCTTGCAACTCCTTAACTTATGATGAAATCTGTAATGAGCTTATTCATCCATTTATTCCTATTCACCCATACCCCATGCATTGGGAAATGCCCAAGTTCAATCGTTTCAACAGTAAAGAAGACCCACAATAGCACTTGCGGTCATTCAAACATGGGTGTTATCTAATTTCCCATGACGATGATTTACTCCTACAAACATTCCCCATGTCCCTAATAGGACCTGCCTTAGATTGGTACAATAATTTACCTAGACATTCCATCTACTCCTTTAACCAAGTGGCTCAAGCATTCCTGGACCACTTCTTGATCAATGTAGTCAAAAAGGTTACCATGACCGACCTATATTCGACATGATAGTATGATGATGAATCTATCACAGATTTCGTTGCTCGTTGGTGAAGTCTTATCAACCAATTAATGTTTCAGTTACCTCAAGCTGAACTTATAGAGTTGTTCACTAGATCTTATCCTATGTCACCTAGTTTAAAGCAACGTGATGTCAGATGAATATTGGTAACAAATATTCATATAGGTTCTTTAAATAGATCCCTCGATACCCAGAATAGGGTAAGAGAACCAAGTATATGTGGTATACATAAAGTATTATATACTTTAAGTTAACATGACAGATCGGTTGGTAACCAAGGCATGGAATGAGAGATCGGTATCATACCGAGTCATTATAGCTACATATGGTTATCTATTATGAGATTGATTGGCATGGAATGTGTGTTCTAAATGATGTTTTATTTAGAATAGAGAACATTATGTAAAAAAATCCTTGTTTCTAAAGTCTTAAAATGGGAATGTTACATCTTGGTATCAGAGCTGAAGGTTATAGCTCTTGGACCTATTATGTCCATAATCTGATGAAACTTAAATTTTCTTATAACAAAAAATGGTTAGAACAAGAGTAAATGTTACAAATAATCCTCCTCTGAGGAAGGAGTAGCAACTACCCAGAAACTCAATGAGATCCTTTCTTCCCTGTTGGACACAAGAGATTATTTGAATATACTTGAACAACAAGTAATGGGAAATGAGGAGGAAGAAGATGCTGATAACAATAATCAGCCACCTCTTGGGGACAACGCCAATGTAGGTGTTGATAATAACAATGTGAACATACTTGATCATCCTGAGAACAAAAAGGCTAGGTGGCATCTGAACTCACTAATGATATAAAAAGGATAAGTCCACCCAAGTTTGATGGCACCACATTAGGAGATGGGGTTGAGAATTGGCTCAGTGAAATGGAGAAATACTTTGCAATAAGGAATTTCTCAGAAGAAACAAAGGTGATATGGGGAGCATATCAGCTTTCCCATGAGGCATCTTCATGGTGGGACAGCCGTAAGGCTGAGTTAAACATTGATGAAACTAATATCACATGGGATCAATTTAAAGGTTACTTTAGGAAATGTTTGTTGTCGTACCTTTACTATGGTGAAAATGACCGAATTCGAACTTAGCTCAAGGAAAGCTAAGCATGGCGAGTATTGGGAGCGGTTTACTAAACTCCTTAAATATGTACCTCGGTACCAAATTGATGAGAAGTTCGGGATATGGAAATTCATCATGGGATTGAATCTCGTTATAGGAGGAGAGGTTGAGGTTCACGGCCAAACCATGATGGAAGGGGTTGTTGAAAAAGCCATAAGGTAGGAACAGAAATTGAAGGCAATTTTTTCGTAAGTGAGGAAGTAAGGAAGAAAATTCCCAACTCCTCTTCATCATCTCTTGCACCTAAGAAAGGAACGTGGAAGAAATTCAGAATGAAAAGTAAGTTTTCATCTGATACTAATAAGAAAACAACAACAAACAAGTTTTCTAGTAATGCATGGAACAACTTTGTCAAAAACAATAATAACAGAGAGAAGTCCTATAGGGCTCAGAATGATAACTCTAAGGCTAGAAATAAACTCGAGCCTAGGAAGGGACCTATAGGAGGATGTTATAACTGTGGCAAAGATCATTACACAAATCAATTCCCTTTGAAAAAGGATGATCGTAATCAAAAACACAAGATACATGTTGCAGTGGTAGCAACAAGCGAAAGTGAGAAATAGGCCACACCTATAGAAGTTCTAGGTAAGTTATTTGGTTTACCTATAACTATTATTTTTGATACGAGCTAATGAATGTTTTATTTCTAGTAAATTAGCATCAAAACTAAAAAGAAAATATGGAAACATAGATAAAACATGGGTATGCACGGTATGGAAACAATGTTGTTCATACTATTAGTATGTGTCTTTTTGGAGCAGTCGTTGATTTACCTAACTTTTCCACTAAAGTTGATCTTTATGTTGCACCTTTGGGGTCTTATGATGTAATCATAGGTGTTAATTGGTTAGCATAACATAAGGCTAAAGTGGACTATTTTGAAAAACACATTAGTTGTTTAGATGACTGCGAAAAAACAACAAAGATTCGGGGTGTGAAACGTGAGATTTCTGTTAGAAAATTGTTAGCTATGCAACTTAAAAGGCCAAAATTAAAGGTTGTACCTTATATGCAGTGAAAATTGTAGAAACAACTGAAGAGAATAGAAATGTCATGGAACGATATCCGCTATTACAAGACTTCGGTGATGTATTTCTAGAAGAATTGTAAGGTCTTCCACCCAAAAGGTTTCACAATTGAGATCAAGCCTAAAACAGAGCCTATTTCTAAGGCACCATATCGAATGACTACTATAGAATTAGTAGAGCTTAAGGCTCGGTTGCATGAACTTTTTTCTAAATGTTTTATTATACCAAGTGTTTCACCTTAGGGAGCACCAATAATTTTTGTGAAAAGAAGGATGGGACACTTAGATTATGTATTGATTATAGAATGTTAAACAAAGCAACAATCAAAAATAGATACCCACTCCTAGAATTTATGATCTATTTGATCAGATGTGTGGAGCATCAGTATATTCTAAGATATATCTTTGATTTGGATATCATCAATTGCTGATTAAGGATGAGGAAATTCCTAAAACAACTTTCAAAACAAAGTATGGACATTATGAGTTTACGGTTTTACCTTTTGGACTAACAAATGCACCTATAACATTTATGAACTTAATGAATAATATATTTCAAGAATACTTGGACAAATTTGTGCTCGTATTCTTGGACGACATTCTCATATATTCTAAAAGTATTGAGGAACACCATGAGCATCTGAGGATAGTTTTGAAAATTTTGAGAAAGAGGCAATTATATGGTAAGCTATCTAAATGTTCTTTCTATGACACAAAAGTACACTATTTGGGACATGTAATAAGTAAGAATGGAATTGTTGTAGATCCTTCTAAAATTAAAGCTATAACTGAGTGGCCTGCACTAAAGAATGTACATGAAGTTAGAAGCTTCATGGGGCTTGCTGATTACTATAGGAAATTTGTAAAAGAATTCTCTAAGGTGGTTGCACCAATAACTTCTTTACAGAAGAAGGATAAAAAGTTTTTTTGGAGTGAGAAATGTGAAATTGCATTAAAATTTTGAAGGAACATTTAACTTCTACACCTATTCTAGCAGTTGCAGATCCTAATGGAAATTTTATGGTGGTAAATCGATGCATCGGTGAAGATCTAGGAGGTATTTTGTTACAAAATGATCATGTCATAGCTTACAAAAGTAGAAAAATAAAGTTACATGAGTTGAATTATGCTCCACATGATTTAGAGCTTGCTGCCATTGTTCATGCACTGCAATTTTGGAGGCATTCCCTGTTTGGTAAACCTTTTAAATTGAAAACTGATCATCTTGGGCTGAAGTATATTTTCATTCAGCCAAATCTTAATGCAAGACAACGAAGGTGGTTGGAGTTTTTGTCTCAATATGATTTTGATATCAATTATATCAAGGGTAAGGAAAAAAGATTGGTTGACGCTCAAATTCGTAGGAAGCACATTTCAGCGCTTATAACATTGAGAAGTTAATTTAAGGATGAAGTAAAAAGTGTGATGGAATCTGATTCTTACTTTCAGCAAGTAAAGACAGTGCTTGCTATAGATCCTAGTGATCTGAGGTATAAAGGTTTTCACTTTGATAAGGAATCTTAAGATTTGAAAACAAGGTTTACATACCTTTGCTAAATGATTTAAGAAATAAATTGTTAGTAGAATTTCACAATTCACCTTTTTCTGGACACCCTAGTATTAAAAATATGCTTGCTGATATAAAACAACAATACTTCTAGAAAAGAATGAAAAAGGATGTTATTGATTTTGTGGCACATTGCCTTGAATGTCAACATGTTAAAGTGAAACATATGCACCTAGCTGGTTTATTGTATCCTCATAGCATACCACAATACAAGTGGCAAGTGATAAGCATGGACTTTCTACAAGGGATTCCTATGTCAAGAAATAAACATGATGTGATTTTAGTAGTTGTAGATAAACTAACAAAGGTAGCACATTTTATTGCTTGTAATCTGAAGGATGATTCTCCTGTGTTAGCTAAAATATTTTTGCATGAAAATTTCAGATTACATGGAGTACCTGAATTAATCATATCGGATAGAGATCCTAGAATGACGTCAAGGTTTTGGAAAATGCTTAATGTAGCTCTAGGAACTAAGATGAATTTCATTTATGCGTATCATCCAGAAACGGATAGACAAACTGAAAGAGTTAATCAAGTTTTATAGGATATGTTACGAATGTATTGTATAGACCAATAGTATAAGTGGGAAGAGTACCTTCCACTAGTTGAGTTTGCATATAATAACACATATCATGCCTCTCTTAAGATGGCACCTTTTGAAGTATTATATAAAAGAAAATGTAGAACACCTGTTAGTTGGGACAACATCGAGGATAGAGAGGTAATTGGACCAAACTTCTTACTAAAATGGAACAACAAGTTAAAATGATTCGTGAGTGCTTGAAAGAAGAGAAACAGAGAGAGGCAAAAGAGTTATTTTGATTTAAAAACGGGTTGAAAGGAAATTTGAACTTGGTGAAAACATCTTTCTTTAGGTTAAACCAAAAAAGAGCTCTATAACTTTTGACAAAGATACCAAGTTATTGCCTCATTATGTGGGACATTTTGAGATAGTTGAAGTAATCAACCTATGACTTACCGTTTAACATTACCTCCTACTTTGTCACGAATGCATGATGCTTTCCATATCTCTTTACTTAAGAAATACGTTTCAAATTTATCACATGTGTTAAATTGGAATTCCTTGTAGGTACTAGACCTAGGATTAATCATGGTTAAACCCATACGAGTGATGGAAACTTGCGATTGCATTTATGAAATCATGAGATAAGTCATGTAAGGTCCAAATTGGACCAGTTTAATGAAGAAAGTGTAACTTGGGAAAACCTGGATGATATGAAAACTACTTTTCCATATTTATTTGATCAGAATTGATTAGGATGAATGAAAAAAATTGTGATTTTATCTTTATATGACAATAAGTCTGCTAGTTATGGATAGATAACTATTTTTTTAATAAACAACTGATGTGAATGTTGATTTATGGAACTTTAAAATTCTGATATGTTTTGGACATATGATAAGAAAGTGAATAAGTTGATTACCCAGAATGCAATGATTAAAATGATATAATCATCGGGACGATGATTATTTTTAGGAGGGAAGTATGTAAAGTATGTAACACCTTGTCAAACTGTTATATTCCTCTTTTGCATTGCAAGCATTGGCATGTGATTTTCAGGACAAATGTTTGTTTCATGGTTGTTGAAAAATCATGCTTGCCATGGATAAATCATTTATGCTCTTTGATTGTAGGGATGATATGCTATTGCTTACAATAATCTATTTCACTTCTTATGAGTAAGTTGTAATCTGGTTTGAATGGTTGCAAACTTATCCCTTACTATTGGACTCATCCTTGGATCAATTCCATTGATCCAAGGTATGTTTTAAATCTTCTTATCTAAACTGAATGAAAAATTGACATTCATTGATTAAGAGACTTAACGGACTAAAATTGTGTTTGTTGCAAATTATTTATTATCTGAAATATCATGCCTACACTTTGTTTTGTGTTGTGCTTAACTTTTCTTGATTGACCCTTGTAGGGTGCTTAACGACGTTAAGGGAAATAGAAACCTACTTCAGGATTCTTGAGAAAGAGAGAATATAAACGTGTCCTATATCTAATAAGGTCTATCCTAATGGGATTCAAGACTCAGGTAAATTTTCCTAACTCTTTCTACGCCACTCTACATGGGATGACATCCTAACCTAAGTTGTTAATACTAAGTTAGTATGTAGGGAAATAACCTAAGGGATGCTAAGTTATTTCTAACCTATTGCCTAATACTATTTGGTTAAGCTATGTCCTAACCTAAGGTGGCAATCTATTTGATTGAAGGTTATATCCTAAGGTTATACTTTTAAATTAACCTAAGATCTAACCTAAGAAAATTGTATCTATCCTAAACTAATGGGTATGAAAGGGAACCTATGGGTTGATTGGTAAGTGGGAGCTAAGCGGCGGTTCCTAAGCTTTTAATGAGATGTGATTTTGATTTGATTTGGTATTAAGGCATGGAAGTACTGCTAGTTTGGTAGGGGCTAGTTAAAGTTTAGTGGAACCTACATGGAGGCATCACTAAGTTTGGAAATGCATGTGGAAATTCAATTTGGTCTCGCCAACTTTGGATGGCGGTGGCAAAGAGAGAGAAGTAGGAATATGCAAATTAATGTCATTAATTTTCCTCGATTCTGTGAGTAAACAGTCTTAAAAGGCATTCGGTGGATTTTTTTGGGGTTGTTTTGTTTTACATGCTTCTCAATTTTTGCTCTGTATGGAGCTATCTAGTTCTTCGAACCAACAGTTTGATCTCCACTTGGTGGTTATTTTTTATTTCTCTGATCTATTTATGATTCAAGGAAAGTATATGAGGCATGGTGGGAAAATATTTTTGTTTGTTGATCTTGGTTGGAAAAGAAGAGGTGTTAGAAAATCGGTTGGAAGTCTTCTTTAAATTGGCAGAAGCACTATCAGGCATGATAGGCTCTACCCATTAAGATTTCTTGCTTTCTTCTAAATGATTCATTAAAACAATTCTGCTCACTGGAAATATATATTTGCATGATGTATCTGGTTATTTACTTGCATGTATTCATGAAATCTATGTGGGTTTTGGAATGTGAATCCTTTGTTGTTAATGGTAGTTTTTAGGAACTGTCTCTGTACTAGTTGTTAGAGGTTTTCATGCGAATTTGTATTGAAACTCTGTAACTTGTACTTGAAGCTTTGAAATTTGCATTTGAAGCTCTATAGCTTGTATTCGAAGCTCTGTATCTTGCATTCGAGACTAAGGTTGATTGAACTGGCTTGTTGCTTGAATGGTTATGAATCTCTATTTTTAGTCTTGTAATTTGTTGAGCTTTTAGTAGAGCTCTGTAGTTGTTCTAAGCTTATATTGAAGCTTTGGGATTTGTTATGAGTTTTTATTGGGACCTTGTGTTTGTTTTGGATTGTGTTGGAGCTAAGTGTAGTTCTGAACCTTTGGTTGAATCTTTGTATTCAACAACTGTACTCGTATACAATTCTTATGAATACCGAACTTACTATCATGTGGTTGAGTTTTGTTCTGTACTTGCATTCTGAACTGGAATTTTATTCTCATTTAAGGATTTGAGAATACTAGGACTCATATTGGAGCATTGGTGATTTGGTTTTGAGCTTGTATTTAGGGCTTCATGTTTCTTTTAGGCTCGTATTTGATCTTGTGTTTGTCTGAGCCGGTGTTGGAGCCTTGTAAAGTCTGAACTTATGTTTGAAGCTCATATTCAACACTGTACAGGTATTCCATGATTGTGTGTTCTAGATTTATGTTGGAATCGAAGTGATTACCTGTATTGTGAGTTAGGTTTGGTTGGTATTTGGTTTTGAAATATTTATTCTCTTTTAGATTGTCTTCTCGATAGGGGCTTGAGAGTTTAGTTTCGGTTTGAAGCCAATCTAGTAATCTCCTTCATGTCACTCCTTGAGTGTGATTGGTTTTTTTGCTTCTATCCTTTGGACTGTATAACCTTCTTTGAACTTGATAGGGTGAGAGAAATTGAATTTTAACCTATCCTTCTCTATTCTGAGCGAACTTGTGTCTTGTGGAAAGCTTGACTATTTTGTTCTTAATATTATAAGGGGATGAGAATTATGTCTTGTAATGGGTTTGGTTGGTCTTTTGATCATTGTAGCAATCAAATAAAGTTTGATGTTATGGGAATGATGTATTACTCTCTTCGGACCTTCTTAATTGGTTTCTTGGGTTTTATTGGAAGTTGAATTTAAAACCTAGAATATTGAATCTTGTTTAAAGTATAATATCTCTGTTTAGATAATTTTGTATATTTGTTCTTGTTTGGGACATGAACTTCATACTTCTTGTATCAAGCTGTTAAAGCCGTGTAATAATAATTCAATTCTTGAGTTCGCAATTCCTTCTACACTTGTATATCTTCTCTATTTTTGGACTCTTATTCCTTGAGGGGATCATAGAATGAACCTCCGGGTTTTAGGAAGAGAAATGAATATGAACCATGGGGATAGTATACAGTTAGGGACTGTACTGTGTATTTCTTTATGATATTTGAATTTGTACTTGAGCTTGGTTAATGGAAATAGGAAACCAACTTGTTAGTTTTGATTGGAAAGTTGAAGTGTGCATTCTTTGACTGTGAATCGGTTTTTTCTCTTTTGGGAAACTAGTTAATGAATTTATAAGTTTGAAATAGATGAAGGAATTCATTTCATAGGATAAATGAAATGAATTAGGGATTGGGTCCTTTTCTATTTGAGATCCTTTTTATGTTGACTGTATAAGTTCATAGACCGAACTTCTCTTTAATTGACTCTCTTCTGAGATGGAAATTTCTTGTGGATTGGTTAAGAGATTTAGTTGCTAATGTATAGCTTGGATTTGTGCAGTCTGGTTTTAGATCCTTGCATTATATCTACTAACAGATAGAAGTTAGTAAGGCCTTCTGTTAGACTATTTTAAATATGCTTGGATTGAATTGGGACCTTGGTTAGATGTTGCCTCTTTATTTGTGGACTCCTTATATTGATATCTTGGACTGAGGTAGTGTTGTGTGTGTACTAAACCTGATTCTTTCCTTCAGATGAATTGTGTTTGAGGAATAGGTATGTATTGATTCTCTTCTTTGGTTTATATGGAAAGATGAAGCATACTAATAGGAGCTATGTTGTAACTAACTTATTTTGCTGCTTGGTAAAGATAAATGTGTATTTCTATTCTTATGGGTTTATGAAATAATTGAATGACAAGACTTGTTGACTATTTGAAGTAATTGATAAGATCAATTAAGTCTTGTGATATAATTCGATGTTATAGATTATATTATGATCTTTTCTTAAAAAGTGAATTTCATATTCTTTTAAATGTACTTATTTCTAGATGATATTACTTATGATTATTTTTATGATGTATATTAATTATTTCATTAAAGTAGAGTTGTTTAATGAAACAATTAGTGGAATGCATCTTACTTTAATGCTTAGTGTTTATCATGCTCGAGTTCATCGAATTAACCCGTCTTAATAATTTTGCAGATGGACATCGTAAGTGGTAAAAGCAGACAAGAACTTTCATGTTGTATTGGCTTATTTAATTCTGGATCTTATGTAAATATTTTCGATTTTTTCATGAGTTATATTGAAAAAAAAAGTTGTATTCTTTTTGGAATGGAGGTTTTTTGTTATACAGTATGCCTGAAATGCATAGTATTGTAAATGAATAAGTTTCTAATGATGAATTGAATGTTGGAGGTTTACTTGTATTGGTTGTGTAAATTATATTATATTATGAAGAAGATGGAAATCCTATCTTGATGATATTCTTCATATCTATTATATGCTTAATTTGGATAAACTTGATAAGTTAGATAAAGGGAATTAGTTTAATTTCCCTTAATAAGATGTAGCTTGTTAAGTTGCATAAGATAATGATTTTTATCTAAACAATTCTAACATAGTAATGGAATGTGTAATGAATATGCGGTAAAACTATAGAGATTGTGAAAGATAAGAAGGGTATGACAAACCCTAACACTTAATCATGTAGAGGAAGACTCTTCCTCGCTCAAAGGAATGTAATCTAAAGAATGGTGATATGATCGTAAATCATTAGACTTCATTTCCCTATAAATTCTACTATAGTTGAACCTATTTGGTTGCTACACCTTCTTTGAATGGTTAAGATTACAATATAATGGAACTTATGATGTTGTTGTCCTATTTTTGGATATCTATTTATTAATCCTAGTAAAATGAATATAAAAAGCAATCATAAGTTAAGGAAGTTCTTTAATGACTAATTGAATCTAATATAGAAAAGATCTTATGGAGTGTTGGATTAGGGTTTAGCAGGGTTACTGTAATCTGTTTAATAATCCAAATTAATAATGTATTAATAACCTCCTTGGGGTATGTACATTGTGATGAGGCAATTTCTGTAGGATGTTGGCACATGCCAACTGTAGGACTGTACCTTTGAGAAGACATAGGTCTTCTCAAGGATACAACATTGCAGTTGACATGTGGCAACACCCTTCTACATTGATCATCTAGATCTACACACAAATAAGGACTTGAACTTAGTTTCTCTCTAGGTCAAGTTAGTAGCATGTTTAGGATAGGTAGTAGCTTTCAATGACTCAAGGTACCTTGGCACATCCGGTTGACTTAGGTCAACCGAGTATGCCCATATACCCTAAGTCATCGTGAGTGTCTTCCTATAATAAATTATGTTTCTAACCCAGGCTAGGGTCAAACCTTGGGCAGGTGGATTGACGGTAGTCAATAAAGACCATTCTAGATAACAAAAGAGTGAGGTGAAGGATGTATTCTAGAATGACGAGTATGTCGTCTAGGAATAGTAACATGAACAATATGTTGAAAATATTTGGCCAAAGTATCGCAAGCTGCTGGTTGCGTTGTCCTATGTCACCTAGTTTAAAGTAACGTGATGTCAGATGAATATTGGTAACAAATATTTAGATAGGTTCTTTAAATAGATCACTCGGTACTTGAAATAGGGTAGGAGAACCAAGTATACATGGTATACATAAAGTATTCTATACTTTAAGTTAACATGAGAGATCGGTTGGTAACCAAGTCATGGAATGAGAGATCGGTAGCATACCGAGTCATTACATGCATATGGTTATCTGTTATGAGATTGATTGGCATGGAATGTGTGTTCTAAATGATGTTTTATTTAGAATAGAGAACATTATGTAAAAAAATCCTTGTTTCTAAAGTCTTAAAAATGGGAATGTTATAGTTCCGACAAGAACAACAAAAGTACACTCCAATTGAGAGCCCTATTCTTCAATATTACAAAATCTTCTTAAATCCGAGCCATTGCACTACCCCCATAAAACTTCATATTGGTTTCGATCCCTCTTGTCCTATGGTCATGTGGTATAAGGAACATGACTATCATAATTATCATTGCGTCAAAGGCCATAGTGATGGTAATTGCATAACTTTTAAGAAAATTGTCCAGAAAATGTTAGATAATAGAGATCTCATCTTGGACAACCTGAACGCATTGGAAAATCAAAACTTACATATCTTTAAGAATTCATTCCCTAACCATACACCATCATCTAATCAAAATAGTGAACCTTCAACTAATGACAACAATGTCTGTGAAGTCCACATTTTTTTGATATCATACTAGTCGTTCCTCAATTTCCACCTATTCTATCTATCAAGGAAATTCAGCACGAGCTCCTCTACCCACAATGGAGCATACCTCTTCCACTCCTTCACCCTCACAGGATTCCCCTTCATCTCCCCTTCACTCACAGGCCCTCCATGTGTCCTTTTTAAGATCTTAGGCATTTACCTTATACTTTCATGCCCTTCACGAGAATGCATAAAAATATCAAATAGACCCACCACGATGCGTCCAATTAGAAAATACCATATATCCATAGATGTTGGGATAGGATTTAAAAAGGAGACACAATCGTGGAAGATGCCCAAGAAAAAAAAAAAAAAATCCTGCGAGAGAAGACTGTAAATAATACCAAGACTCAATGTGATCCATGAATCAAGGAAAGGACTTGACAATGAAACCCCAGTAACGGAAAATAATTACACATCCACACAGGAAGATAGAAAGTGCATCAAACTAGGTAGGCTAAAAATTTAAACAAAAAGGGGTGAGATTACAATTGAGCACCAACACCAGCTCTGACTGGGATGGGCACTCCCAACAAGTGCTGCAAGAACAACATAATAGACCATGTACCAAATAATACATTGGGTAATAGATTCAAGAACAATCTTGCAAAGGAAAAACACAATTTCCAACCTCCTAAGAAAAACGAGAAACCAACAAAAACCATCCGCCAAGGACCAGGACAAACCAAAACAGAAAAATGCAGAAATGAAAAAAGAACAAAAATATTATACACTGTACAATGATGTGTACCTTGATTACTGAGAAATCAATCAAGGAAATGTTTCAAGTGCTTTCCATTAATAGGAAACTCAAGCAATTCCCCATCTAGATCTTTTAGGAAGAAGGTGTGCTCGCCGATCCTAATATCAATAGAATAAGGGCCCATCCATAATGCGTCAAACTTTCCATGTTTTCCCTTATCCTCATGTCTGCTATCCCATAGTAGCACCAGATCTCCTACACTAAAAAAAATCTTAGGGTAACCTTTTTTTCAAACAGTTTCTTCATTTTCTCCCTAAAATTCACATGTCTTTGATGGGATTCTCTTCTCTCTTCATCTAGTTCAACAATTTGATTGATCCGTGCATCATAGGGACTAACCTCTTGGTCCTCCAACTATCGGATGAATTGATATGAAGATAATTGCATATGCAAGGGAAGTAGAGATTGAGTTCCATACACTAATTCAAATGGGCTCTTTCCAGTAGCTCTTTTAATAGTAATTTTGTCAGCCCAAACAACAAACTTCAATTGCTCACCCCACTTTCTTTTATTTATCTCCAAAGTTCTTTTGATTATTTTCAATAAATTTTTGTTGCTCAACTCAGCCTATCCATTACCTTGGGGATTATAATTGGATGCATATGCTAAATTTATCCCATACTCTTGACACATGGCTACCAAAGGTTTAGCTCAAAAACTCATAGCATTGTCAGCAATTATTTTGGTAGGTACTCCAAACCTACAAATGATATGATTCAAAATGAAATCCATGACAATTTGGTGGGTTACCTTCTTAGTGGGGATTTCCTCTACCCATTTGGTGAAGTAGTTAGTGGCCACCAATATCCACTTTTGGCCTGCACTTGAAGAATTTGAAATTTCCCCAACAAAGTCCATTCCCCACTACTTAAAAGGGGCTTCAATTGACAATGGTTGCAAAGGGAGGGATCCTGAAGCTTTCAATCTTCCTAAAAATGTTGACAACTTCCTTTACCAAAAATGTATCCTTAAAAGTGTTTACCAACTCTCTTAATATCTTATGGGTCTTTCTCTCCAATAAATCCCCCATCCTCCATGGAAATCAGTTATTTTCGTGGCTTCACCAAATACACCTTAAGAGAACTCCTCATGGTTTTTCCAAGCCAACCCATATCTTGATGAAATGTTTTTGGGAAGCTAACCTAAGTGCTCTCCCAACAATGTCCGAGATAAAAATAATATCCATGTACCAGTTGGAACTTATAAATTTCTCAAGAATATTCATCCTTTCTTCAAACCTCATTTATCTCAACTATCTACAGCTATCATTAGCTTTGTCAAAAAAACTCTAACCAATTTTGTCGTTTGGATGTCCATATCATATTCCTATAAATTATTTTCCCATCAGCATCTCTTACTAGAAATTTCCATTTCTGACAGGATATCTTTGACCATAGTATGAGGGACATAAGCTATGACTTTAGAACTTAAAATATGTGGCTCTTATTAAAGAAAAGACATGTTTCTCCATGATAGTATACTTCAATGCTGCCCTTGTAATGCTTTACTAAAGAAAGCAATTGGCCTTTCAGCTCCTTCATCATCCTTCTGTAGTAACACATATGCAATGGTATTCTCAGAAGCAAAGGAAAACATTTGGAAGGCCTTTTTGTAATCAAGAGCTGCTAAAATAGGGGCATTTTTCAACGCTTCCTTGATCCCAATAAAGGCTTGAATAGTTGCTTCTTCCCATTTGATACTCTAATCCTTCTTCAACATACTAGTGATTGGGATAGTCAATTCAAAAAAGTTGGAAATAAATCTCCTAATAAAATTTATCTTCCCAAAAAGGATTGAATTCCCTTTTTGGTTCTTGGAATAGGAACTTTACTAATGGCTTCCACTCTCTTAGGATCAATCATGACCCCTTCTTTTGATACAATATGTCCAATAAACTTAGCCTTTTGAACCCCAAAATGACATTTCTTAGGGTTCAGTGAGATACCATATTCCTGCACCTTAACAACATCTTTTCTAAATGTTGCAAGTGATCACTTCTCTTCTTTTAAAAACGGTCACATCGTTCTGATACACAACAATGAAGTCATTTATATATCCTGAGAATGCTACATCCATTTCTCTTTGAAATGTGGCTCCAGCATTCATTAGGCCAAACAACATTCTTACGTATACATAGGTACCCCATGGAGTAGTGAAAGTAGTTTTGATTCTCTCTAATTGCTTCACAACCACTTGGTTATACCCAGAAAAACCATCCAAAGTAGATAAAATTTTGAACCTGTAACCAATTGTAACATGTTATCCATATTTGGCAAGGGGTAGTTGTCCTTAATTGATGCCTTATTTAAATTTCTAAAGTCCACACACAATATTATGTCTCTCGTTATTATTTCAGACAGGTACTAGGTTTGTAACCCATGAAGAGTACCTTATAGGTTATATGATTCCTCCATCCCTTAACTTTTTCAACTCTTCTTGCATTTTTAGGGAAAGGAGTGGATTAATTGGTCTTTGATTTTTCCTAAACGGCTTGGCATTAGCCTCCAGGGGTATCTCATGCTGAAAAAGGTCTTCCCTATATGCTTTCAATTCTGAATACGACCATGCCAAGCAGTCCTAGTACTTTTTAACAACTAGACATATGCTTTCTTTTCCTCTTTATCCAAGTTGCTTCCTAACCATATTTTCTTAGGCTTATCCTTTGTGCCTAGGTTATGTTCTTCAACATCTCTTGAGGTTAACATGTGTCTGCATAACAATGCAAATCAGCGTTATCAAAATTAGATTCTAATGCAACCAAACCTCTAGGAATAATATTGGTTTTCATTTGGATAATGTCTTTACCAAACAGGATCTCTTTTCCATCATTTACACAAACCATCTGTTTGCAGTCCATTCATTGATTGGTAAATTCTCCTTTATTTTGGAAAAACCTTTGGACACAGGAATCATCTTCAAAAACTTTCCATGCTTGATATTATCAGGGATAGGTGACTGTCAATCAATATTTCAATATCGTATTCACAATAAGGGGATACTATACATTTCTCAAACCTTGATCCCAAAACTACCAATTTGTCTACTATAATATTGTATTTCGTATCATGGTGTATTATATTAAAAGAATAAAACATTTCAATTAAATCCCAAACTGCATGCTTATATTGCTTCATTCTTTGTTTTTTTGTTGCATACATTTCTAACTTGTTTGAATATCAACTCTAAATCCCCTTTAACAATAATATCTCTGACACCATACTTCCAACCAATCCTTAAACCCAAAAGTAATGCTTCATACTCTACAATGTTATTTTTACACTCAAAATTAAGTTTAAAAGAAAAGTTAAACTCCTCATGGCTTGGAGATATCAGGACAACACCAACACCATTACCAGATCTAGAACAAGCCCCATCAAACATAAAAGTCCAAGGACAACCAACCTGCTCAAGATACTTGCACTCATCAATTTTATGCTCCTTAAAATTAGTATAACCCACAAAGTTATTAACATCAACGTCTGTGTACAATACTTCCTAAGAAGCATTGTTAGGATCCTCAATGAGGTGTAACATTTTCTTCTCACCGTACAACTTCACAAGGTTTCCCTCAATTGGTATGGTTGCAAATGACATGTCCATTTGTATGCTTCCACCTACACTAGCTTCCCATTTTCTGAATAATAACATTCCCCACTTAGTAGGATAGTCCACAACAACTACATTCATGGTTGGGAATTTTCCTGGATAAGTTACTAGTCACAGCACTACCAATACTTTGACATATCTAATTAATGGAACTTCTCTTGAATCCATAGCGATAAACTTCCCAAAAGTTGTTGTTAATTTGATATTTAACTCGTTCATTACCTTGAGAGGCATTACATTAGATGAGGCTCTGAATCACACATACAATTATGTACCATCATGTCCTTAATAACTAAAGTGGTAAAAAATGGATCCACATAAAGCTAAGATTCAACCAAAGATGTACCCAAATGTACCTCAGGTGATTCACCTAGTTCCTCTAATGCTTTTGGTACTTCTAATTATGCAATAATAGAAGGAATCTCTACATTGGTTACACTTTTTCCCTAAGTAATCTTTTCTTCCTTAAATCCCAAATATTCAAATGCCCTTTTCCTATGCTCAAGGATCCTGAGTAATTCAACAATGGGAATAGTGACCTTGATATGAATCAAGATTTGGGCTATGTTATAAGAAATATATTTGGGTAAGACAAAATTAGGAGGAAGATTCACACTTCATCTAATAGTATAGGAGTTTTCAGAGTTTGGGCATGGGCAGGAGTACATGTTTTATTTGGGGTAGTTAGGATTTTTCCAAATGTATCTTTCTTAGGGGTTTCCTTTGGGATATTGGTAAGAACTAGAAATTTTGGCTTAGTTTGTGGCCCTCCCCCTTTGACAACCTTACTTCTAGTGTTATATTATTTCTCCTGAGCAACTACTACATTCATCAATAGTTTCATGTCCTCTTTGGAAGGGATCCCTCCATCATAATTTTTAATCATCAAGGCCCTTAAGTATTCAAAATCATGATTAGGTAAATCAAAATCTTGTACCATATCAATTTCAAAAGTATCAACAAGAGGAAGAGGTAATACCTGATGAAAACAATCCTAGAAATTTTCAACAGTTCTTGACACTTATCAATTCAGTTGATGTTTCCCCTTTGTGAGTTCCTAGGGAACTCCATCATACACACATCTTCATATGCCTCATCATAATTTGTCTCCTAAACTTCCTTATCTACCTCACATGGGGAATGTGGTAAGAAACACCTATCACACCACTCAATAATAATGGCCTCTTCAATGGTAGCAATCCTAGTAGTCAAAGGATCAAGAACCAATCTATTATCCCTAGGTTGCGGCTATTTATTTCCTGATCCCATAAGCCCCTTCCCTCTTTCATCTAGTCTGTGATCACCTCTGGGATGATTTCCAAATATCTCCTGACTATGTGATTTGTGCTAACCTTAGGAACTCTATCCTATCCCTTTTTCTGCTCTGGCCAGTTTGTAGGATATCTCTTTAACCACTCCAGCCAAAGTCTTCACAACCTCTTCCAGATCCACACCTTTTTTTGACTAAGTTGATCAACTTGACACCCTCTCTCTGTGAGGCTTTCCAATTTCTTTGATGTTATTTTATATTTGTAAGGCCATGGTGAAAGCCTACCTCAATGTTCCCGGTTCTTATCTCTTAAGTAATAAGTAGCCTTTTTATCAAAGGCGTCGAAATATTTTATCAAACAGGACTCGCCACTTGGCCTTAGGATTATAGGTAGCCTATTCAAGGTTTTGTTGAACCTAGTATTAAAATCTTGGATAGATTCATTTGGGTTCTTATTTATATTTTAAAACTCATATAGAAGGAACTTGGGATCAGTCTTATCCCCATATTGCAGTTTGAAGGAATTTTTCATCTTGGTCCATGAGTCTATTGAATTATCTGGTAAAGACTTGTAATAATCACATGCATCCTCTTCAAGAGTATGAATGAACAAATTTATATACACGTCTTCAAACTCAATTTCAAAATATTCCATCATATTGAAAAATAGTCTTAAATGTTGGTCACCAGTGATGGCGTTATTCCCTTAAAATTTTGGCAACCTATTTCTGACATCTTGTGGCACCATATTAGGATATCCAACCATACCTTTGAAATTTATTGGTCCAAAAGTATTGACAACAAAAGGAGGTCTAGGTGGAGGTGAGCCATATTACCTTGAGGAGGTGATCTTGTAGGAGAATCAAAATGATAAGGGACGAGGGGTCTTTGGAGCATAGGAGTATAACTCTCAAAGTAAATATCCTCTAATGACTCAGTTTCTTGGAAAACTCTATCAACCTTGGAAGAAGCAAAGAAAAGCTGAGGGACACACTTTTCAGACACAAATGATGGCCCCTCTCCAGTAGGGGAATTTAAATTCACATGAGGACTACTTGGTTCAGAATCACTTGAAGACATATGGTAATCTTCAACCATAGATTGATCACCTTTCAGAATTGATATCTCCTTTCTTGATTCTTGATTTCCAATCACTTTCCAGACTTGTTTTCCTTCTAAATTTTCTTTTCCCAGTTCTGGAAATAACTTTCTAGTAGGATCCCTAGTGAAGAAATACCTTCTTCCCTCCATCTTTGCAAATATTAATGACAAATTTCACTTGACATAGGTTAAGACACTAGTAATCATCAAAAATTTAAACCAATTTGGAGTCGCCACCAAGGATTCTCACCTTAGATGTGCAAATGCACTATAATTAGTTTTTCAAATGTATATCAATACTTAATTTCTACAAATATTAGTAGATCCAACCTTCCTTTACCCACATTTATCACTATTGATGCAAATTTAGTACAATAACCACTAGAAACTGAAATACTACACAATGAACTTGTGATCTTACACAAATTTTACAAATCTCAACAAAGGATGATGTTTAAACAACGTATTTGTACTTAAATCATGTAAGAAACATTACCAGGGTGTGTATGTATTTGTAAATATAGTCCTTGATAACGGTGCAGTTATTGTGTTGGTACCCAAATTGATTCTCCCTTTATGGCTGAAAGCACAATAGTTCAAACAAGATGCTTGGAGGTAGATAAATCAGAGTGTGAGTCATTTTATAGCTAGGGAGGGATTTAGCTGACTCTTCATTCACTCAGGCATGGAAGAAATGGATAGCACCATGAACAGGGTTTGACCTACCCTGACTACTTTAGGTTGTGCCTTCAACCAGGGTGAGAGGACCCATTTTGTAACCCATATTGGTGAAGGATATCAAGAGATCCTTCTTTGCACAATCTTCATGAAAACCTTGAGAAAATATGATCAATACAACACAATCTAACTCTCACGAGTTGTCACACTAGAGAGTGGAGATGTTTCCTAGACAAGGTTCGGGTTACTAAAGACAATAATTGAAACTTGATTGTTTCTACATATTTTGGTAGTGGAATTTGTTAAATCTTTGTGGATACACAATACAAACAGGGGTAGTTCATGTAGGATTTATCATTTGAGAAGTTTTTGGTGGGAATTTAAGCAAGATAAAGTTGATTATACCAGATATTTGAGAACCTTTACAAATATTGGAACACTCACAGACAAAATGCTTCAAAATAGCCAAAATATTCCTTCAACCAGAAGGTGTGTATCAATGGAGGCCCATAGATGCTTGTGTCAAACACTCAATCAAACTTTAGAAGACCCCTACTATATCATGCTCATGATACACTCATGAACTGACAAACAATCTATATCACTAAAATGTAAGTAAAGTGAATTTAAATCATTTATTTCATTATGAAATGAAAGCTCTCTTCATAACGTAATTGCAAATGCCACAATACTTGTCATGAGGATGATATTTTGTGTGATTTCAAAGGATTTCTAATGTAAGACTACAACAAGCACATATATAACTATTTGAAAACATTCTAAAATAAAAGAAAACACAATTATGCTCATGATCAACACAAATTCATTCAAGGTTCATTAGATTCATCAACAGGGGAAATTTTCTTCAACAATCTCATAGCTTTTCAATGGTTGTACACTTACAACCATCTTGACATGATTAAATCTACAAACATAAGAAAATAAATAGGTTTCTCAGATGGTCTCTCGGAAAAATGGTTTTTCTCAAAATTTCTCAGAAAAATTAACCCCCTCTCCTATGCAAGAGTATTCTCATTGCATTTATACAATTTCACTCGCTCACTCATCCTAAATTTCCCCCAAAATTCTAAATATTTAAGAGAATATTCCTCTTTACAACATACCATTTAATCATGTTTATTCCCTTGAAAATATCTTATTTTTTGTTGCTAGGTGGATAAATTATGAACTGATCACATTTTTCAGTTCCTCAACTATGACTGGGATGCCATGTCATAACTTTTGACAATCTTTTTAATCATTCTTTTATCTTGTCGTGTAAGAAATCCCTTTTTTAATAATTCTCAAGTGGCTCCATATGGCTTGATCTGACAAGAAATCCTTTTCACCTTTGAGAATACACCTTGAGGAATATATACCTGCATTCATGCCTCTTAGAAATGAGTGTCCTCACATGGATTATGTCACATCAATCAAATACCTTCATCTCGGGATAGCAGAGGGAGGTTTGCAACTTAGATATCTGCACGTTTGATGCATTGTGCCCCTCATTTTGAGTGGGAATTTCAAGGACCTCAACTCATTCCTTCTCTCAGGGAAAACCCACCTTTCTCCAGGACATGGGAAATAGGGATTAGTTCCACGCCTCATATTTCATCCAATCACCAACATGTAATATATGTCCCTCCTATCATTCCAAACATCCCCCTTATCACTCCAAACATCCCTCCTCAAAGCATTCCTGGCAAGTCAACCCTTCACAAGGGGAAGGGGAAAACAACCTTCTTTTTAGGTGGTCTAGGCCTCCTGGATTAGGTATCATCTGACCAAAAGATAATTGAGCTTGAGGAGAGTATGGGCCACCTTAGGATGACGTTGGAAACTTTGATGGACACGGGGATGTCCAAGGGCCTGAGTAGGGTCGTATGTCAATTTTTGTAAGCTCCTGAGCAATTCTGACTCACTCGGCAATATGGTCTCCCGTCCTCCGACTATGGCATTTTTGGGCTTCCCCTTTATTTATCTATGCTACGAGTCCGAGTCGCCAAGTATAAAGAGGAACTAGTGGAAGCCTCCACATGTTTCTTCAGTGCAACTTCAAAGGTGAGGTCCAGAGGTAGATCCTCAAATGAGCACGGGTCCTCCACGTGGTCAAAACCCAAGAGAGTTGCATCGGACCTTGAAAATTCTGAGCATGGGAAGATCCAGTGGAATCCTCCATGTGTTTGTTCAGTGCAACTACAAAGGTGAATTCCATAGGTAGGTCACCAAATGAGAGCAGGACCTTCACGTGGTCAAAACCCGAGAGAGTTGCATTGGCCATTGAAAAGTCTGAGCATGGGTAAAGCCAGTGGAAGCCTCCATGTGTCTCCTCGACACTCTTTCAAAATTAAAATTTAGGGGCAAGTCCCCAAACAAGTGCGGGCCCTCCACGTGGTCAAAACCCGAGAGATTTGCATCAGCCATTGAAAATTCTAAGCATGGGAAGATCTAACGGAAACCTCCACGTGTCTCCTTAGCGCTCTTTCAAAAGTAAAATTCAAGGGTAGGTCCCCAAACAAGCATGGGCCCTCCACGTGGTCAAAACCCGAGAGAGTTGCATCGGCCATTAAAAATTCTAAGCATGGGAAGATCTAGCGGAAACCTCCACGTGTCTCTTTGGTGCAACTCCAAAGGTCAAAACTAGAGGTGGATCCTCAAATAAGCTCGCACTCCACGTGTGCTTTTTTTACAACGGGTCTTAGGCATTTACCTTATACTTTCACACCCTTTTCCATAATGCATCAAAATATCAAATAGACCCACCATGCCGCATCCAATTAGAAAATACCACGTATCCACGAATGTTGGGATAGGATTTACAAAGGAGACACAATCGTGGAAGACGCCTAAAAACAAGAAAAAATCCTCCTAGAGAGAAGATAGTAATAATACCAAGACCCAATGTGATCCATGACCCAAGGAAAGGACTTGACAATGACACACTGGTAAAGGGAAAGAATTACACATCCACATAGGAAGATAGAAAGTGCATCAAACTAGGCGGGATAAAAATTTTAAACAAAAAAGGGGCGAGATTACAATTAAGCACCAATAGATTCCATGATTTATTTTGATGTCATTTTACCGTCCGCCTTGCAATCTACCAAAAATCAACAATATTAACTCTCCCACCCACATGAGAATCTTCATCACCTTCTCCTCCACTAAAAGAGAAATCTATCTCACCCCACCTACCATCTCTCCTACCCATGGGAGATCCTTTAGACACACCGCTACCTATTGGGGACAATTCTCCATTAGCATTCTAGGATCCCATTGATCTGGTCTCAGCTCTTCTACCCACAAAATATGAGGCTAACCGATTCTATGTCTCATAGACATATTTTATAGGGATTTCCACTAAACCAATTGTGGCTCCTCTTACAGTAGTCCCATTTTCATGACTATCTGATCAATTGGATTATGTTGATAATTCCACGCTTTAGGGATGCCTTCGGCTCCCTTTTCGACTCAAATACAACAAAAAAATATTTGTAGACCCCGATAGCGATGAGGGTTGCAAAGGGGGCTTCACACCCCTTGCGGTGTTTGGGGGATGGCACCCCAACGGAGGGTCTAGGGGCAACCACATTTTATATGTATTTATGCATTGTGAAATATGGACCATTTCTTATTAGGTCACATATCTAATGGGTGGTTTTTATGTTTCCCCAAAATGATTAAAACCCTAATATCTTTAAAGGGTCATTATGTATGAGGCTCATTGTATTAGTGGCAACACTTTTGAGAGAGTTTGGCTGGAATGAATAAAAGGATTGGTTGTTTTTGGTGGATGTAGCCCATTTTGGGTGAACCATGTTAAATATGTGTCTCTAGTTTTATTGCATTCTTTTTTGTTTTACATTTTTTGCATTATTCATTACATGCTTGTTTATATGGTATAATCCTAACAACTGGTATCAGAGCACGTTTGAGATTTATTTGTTGGTAGTATACTCATAGAGGGATTTCTATTCGAGTGGGAGAAGCAAACAATGGTAGAGGATAATAAGTTCAGAGTTGAGAAGTTTGATGGCTAAAAAATTACTAGCTATGGAAAATGCAGGTGGAAGATTACCTGTATCAAAAGGATCTATACCTACCATTGGGAGGTGAAGAAGTGAAACCCTCAATCATGTCTAATGAGGAGTGGAAGGTTCTGGATAGGAAGGCTCTTGGTGTGATTCAATTGAGTTTGGCATCATCCATAGCTTCAAATATCTCACAGTGAAGAGTACGGTAGAGTTGATGAAAACCCTAGCTAATTTATATGAAACACCTAGTGCATCCAATAAAGTTTATTTGATGAAAATATTGTTTAATCTACAAATGCAAGAAGGTGGATCTATATCTAACCATCTTAATGATTTCCACACTATTGTAAATCAGTTAGATTTAGTTAATATCCCATTTGATGAGGAGGTTAGAGCATTATTATTCCTATGTTCTTTTCCAGAAAGTTGGGACAACTTAGTAATGGTAGTTAGTAATACATCATCTACTTCTCTTAAATTTGAAGATGTAGTCAATGTCATTTTAAATGAGGAAATGCATAGGAAAAGTACAGGGGAAAATTCTTCTTCTGGAAATGCATTGAATATGGAGAGTAGAGGGAGGAGCAAGGAGAAATCAAAGAGTAAGGCTCATGGGAGATCTAAATCAAATATGGGCAGATCCAAATCTAGGAGTAGAGGCATTACTTGCTGGAACTGTGGAAAGAGAGGACATGCTAAAAGGATTTTGGTTTAAAGGAAACAAAGAAAACCAACTGAAGGTATTAAAGAGGAAAATCCGATAGGTAATATTGTTTAGGATGCTCTTATACTTTCTCTTGATACTAGAGTAGAATCTTGGGTAATAGATTCAGGAGCCTCTTTCCATGTAACCCCTGATAAGAGATATTTTAAAGAGTATGTCTAGGGAAATTTTGGACAAGTTTATTTGGGTGATGATGAGTCATGCAACATTGTCGGGAAGGGAAATGTACACCTAAAATTACAAAATGGAAATACATGGATATTGAGAGATGTGAGGCATGTACCTAGCCTCAGGATAAATCTCATCTCTACAGGATAGTTGGGTGGTGAAGGTTGCATAGTCACATTCACTTCATATTCTTGGAAGGTTTCCAAGGGTGCCCTGGTAGTGGCACGGGGTAAGAAAGTAGGCACTCTTTATTTTTCTACTTGTATATCTAATTCTTCTACCATATTGTCTACTTCAGATGAGGATGCCAACATGTGGCACAATAGATTGGGACATATGAGTGAGAAGGGCATGAAAATTCTACAGGAAAAGGTAAGCTTTCAAGTTTGAAGCAATTGGACTTAGAGTTTTATGAGCATTGCATTTTTGGGAAACATAAAAGAGTTAAATTTCTCAAGGCAGGGAATACCAAGAAAGAGAAAAAGTTGGAGCTAGTTCATACAGATGTGTGGGGCCAACCCATGTTGCATCTCACGGTGGTTCTCTTGTACTATGTCACATTCATAGATGATGCCACAAGGAAGGTATGGGTATATTGCATTAAGTGTAATTATGATGTCTTTGATACATTTAAGAAATGGAAAGCACTTGTTGAGAATCAATGTGGTTTTAAATTGAAATGTTTGAGATCTGATAATGGCGGTGAGTATTGCAGTAAGAAATTTGATGATTATTGTTCCTTGAATGGGATTCATAGAGAGAAAATAGTTCCCAAGACTCCGCAACAAAATGGTGTTAGTGAGAGGATGAATAGAACAATAATGGAGCGTGCACGGTCAATGAGATTGCACGCAAGGCTGCCTCTTCAGTTTTGGGCAGAGGCTGTAGATATTGCTTATGTACTTAATCAACCATGGGCCTTTGAGTGCACTAGATGGAGGAATTCCTGAAGAATCCTAGACGGAAAGAGGTAGACCTTTCATTTTTAAGAGTATTTGGTTCAGAGGCATTTGTGCATGTTAATAAAGAAAACATGAAGAAATTGGATTCAAAATCCAAACGTTGTACATTCATAGGCTATGGCTCCAATGGTGATTATGGATTTTGGTTTTGGGATCTAGATGAATCTAAGATAATTAGGAGTCGTGATGTTGTTTGGCATGAAAATAGAATGTACAGGGATCAGGTACATAGATGAAAAAAATCCCAAGGAAGAATTGGTTGAGGATATAGCTCCTAAAAATGAACTCTCGGGTGGAAAATATCCACCTACAGGTACCGAGGTTGATAGTTCTGTAGGCCAAGCATGAAAGCTAGTGTCGGCATCGGCACCTCTATCAGAAATTCAAGAAAATGAGTAGCAAGAAAATAATGATCCCATGACACCCCCATCTTTGGTAAGAAGGTCACAATGTATTAGTAGACCTCTAGAAATATTTTCCCCTACTTTGTATTATTTGTTACTAATATATAGTGGTGAGCCAAAGAGATTTGATGAGGCAATGTAGGTGGAGTCCACTAAGGAGTGGGAGCATGGCATGAATGAGGAGATGGACTCCTGGAGAAGAACCAAACATGGGATTTAGTCAAATTTCAAATGGGAAGAGAGTACTACAAAACAAATGGGTCTCCATGTGAAAGAAGAAGAAGGTGGATAGAAAAGGTACAAAGCAAGGCTTGTAGTGAAGGGGTATGAACAAAAGAAAGGTATTGATTTTGATGAAATTTTCTCCCCTATTGTAAATATGTCTTCCATTCATATTGTATTAAGTTTAGTTGTTGTTGAAGATTTACACTTAGAGAAACTTGATGTCAAGATGACATTTCTCCATGGTGACTTGGAGGAGGAGATTTATATGCAGCAACCACTTGGATATGAGGTGAAGGGTAAGGAGAAATTGGTTTATAGGTTGAAGAAGAGCCTATACGGGCTCAAGCAAGCTCCTCGGCAATGGTATCTAAAGTTTGATAGTTTTATGCATGAGCATGGTTTTACTAGATGTCAATCAGATCATTGTGTGTACTTTAAATGGTTGGATAGTGGGAGCTACATTATTCTTCTGTTATATGTAGATGATATGCTTGTAGCAGGGTCTAATATGTAGGAAATTGCAAAGCTTAAGGAAAAGCTTGCACAAACATTTGCAATGAAGGATTTGGGTGTAATAAAGAAAATCCTCGGTATGCAAATCAAGAGGGACAGAAAAATAAGAAATTGGTGTTGTCTCAGGAGGACTATGTAGAAAAGGTGTTAGAGAGGTTTCAGATGTAGAATGCGAAACCAGTTAGTACACCATTGGCTGGGCATTTTAGATTAAGTAAAGAGCAATGCCCAATAACACAAGAGGAAAAATATTATATGGCATAAGTTCTTATTCTTTAGTAGTTGGGAGCCTCATGTATGCCATGGTTTGTACTAGGCCAGACATTTCCCAAGTAGTGGGAGTTGTTAGCAAGTATATGGAAAATCCAGGTAAAGCACACTGAAGGAAGTCCAGTGGATTCTTAGGTACTTGAGAGGGACCAATAGTAGGCACTTGTGCTTTGAAGGGTCAGATTATACTTTACATGGATTTTTGGATTCAGATATGGCAGAGATGTGGATAGCATGAGGAGCACTACTGGATACATGTTTACACTTGGTGGTGCGGTAGTGAGTTGGATCTCAAAGTTGTAGAAGGTAGTTGTCCTATCTACTACAGAGGTAGAATATGTTGCAGACTAAGAAAAGTAAGGAAATGTTATGGATGAGTAGGTTCATGGAGGATTTGGGTAAGGAACAAGGGGATTGTAAGTTACACAATGATAGTCAAAGTGTAATTCACCTGGAAAAGAACTCGGCCTTCCATTCCAGAACCAAACATATTCAGCTAAGATATCACTTCATACGACAAGTGTTGGAGGATGGGCAGCTTGAGTTGGTGAAGATTCATATAGATGATAATCTTGTTGATATGTTTACTAAGCCAATGAAAAGGAGAAGTTGGATTTGCATTCAACTTTTGTGGGTCTTCAAGATTGATCTTGAAGTGGAAGAAACAAGCCAAGAAGAAAAGTCCAAGCAAGAGTTGTAGTGGTGGAGTTACAGAAATTAGTCTCCAAGTGGGATATTGTTGGTTGTGGAGCCTGATAGCGATGGGGGTTGTAAGGGGGATTCACCCCCTTGTGGGGTTTGGGGCAGTGCCCCAAAGCCCATTTTATATGTATTTATGTATTGTGAACTCGGACTGCCCTTATTAGGTTACATATCTAACAGTTGGTTTTTCTATGCCCCAAAATGATAAAAACCACATTTTATATGTATTTATGCATTGTGAAATCTGGACCATTCCTTATTAGGTCACAATCTAAGGGTGGTTTTTCTATGTTTCCCCAAAATGATAAAAACCTAATATATTCTTTTTTGGTTTCATTTATGTATGAGGCTCATTGTATAATCCTAACTAATGTTGCCTACACATACCTCCACGATCTATCCAAAGAGATTTTAGTAAATAGATCAACCCCGAAAAAAATGGATTGCTTCTGATTTTACCTAGGTGGAATCTTAGCCCATTTTGGGTGAACCACGTTAAATCTTCATCCACATCTAGAGCCATTACCTTAGGTGTCATGCATTCAAGCCTTACCCATCCACCCATCAAATCAGTTTTTCCATGTTTTCCCAAATTCACCCTACCTGTGGCCAACCAGTCTCAAAGCCTTCCATCCATCCTAGGACCTCACCATCAACCCTAGCCAAATAGCCTGAAACCTACTCTTGTCATGAAACCTCGATCCTTCCTTTGTTACACCTCATTTACCCGCATAACAAACACTCTCTTCCTCACTCGTACATTTCTTACTACCTATACCTCCACCAAACTACTATAACCCCAACTTTTCCTATACCACTTTAACCCATACCTTTGACCTCGTCGCTACCAACAACTACCACCACAACTCTATTATCACCATGGGTAACCCATCCTCTTCCACCATCTATTTTCCCTTCTAAATCATGTACTCCTATCTCACTATCACCTAAGAAGGTGCAATCCAAAGATAAGAACGCACTACCCTCTAATAGGGTAGTTAAGTCAAAAACACTTGTCATTGCTAGTTCTTCTACCACACATTTACCCAAGTAGATACCATCAAAACCTAAGACAATACCACTTACCAAACCAAAGGCTCCAACCCATTCCCCCTCTTATAACGCCTCATCTACCACAATCATCTCGCACCTTTATCCAAACTCTCACTCACTTCCCATTATGATCTGTTGGCAAGGTCCTATACCAACATTATAACCAACATCTTAGAGACCTTAGTCATCACATTACCATCGCTTGGCCTTACAACCCTTCAAACCCAAACCAAAAGGTTTTAATGAAACTAAAATTTATGTCTACCATCGTGTGTCGAGGATATGATGTCGAAGGTCAGTAAGGCTCTCAAAACTATTCTTCTCCAACTATGTCCTCCTGAAAAAAAATTTGATGATGATGATCTTCTTGATGAGGACCTTGTTCCACCTTCACCTCTCACCACACACCATTATCCCTTTCTCCTTTAATGACCTCCATATCCACCTCTAAAATTTGAGACCAACATGGTCTGTATCAGAGAGTTTGCCAAACCACCACCTAAATGTCAGTGTGCCCTACTCATTTTACAAGGTTCTTACCCCGCATTAGGTTTTTTCCCATCATGTTGTTATACTACTCATGACATACCTTCTCCATATACCTCTTTCCCTCATATAAGCATGATTCAAGTTGTCACTCGCGCCCAAAAGGATAAAGGAAATGAAAAAAACTAGCCCATCAATCAATCTTGTGCCCAATATACCATTTGCACCCACACCCAAAATCACCATTCAAGGACCCACATACCCTATTTCTGATGGGGTCACCCATCATAAAATGATAAAACAATTACACCAATCCCCTCTAAAAATGTCTTTGTATGATCTCATCCAAACCTCTAGAATCTCATTGACAAGCCCTTATGGAGGTTTTACAATCCATCAAGGTTTTACCTAACACCCCACACCCTTATCCTCCATTCTCACCCCTCATCACATGGCCTCTCTTACCAAATCATCTCCTTCTTCTACCCCCATGTCCACTCATCAAGTAGCCACCCTCAATTTTTCGATGAGGAGATCATACCTCTCCAATCAAATGATCATGATCCCACCCTTTTCATCTCCATCTATATCGATAATATATGCATATGGCACATTATGATCAATGGTGGTGCTAGCATCAACATTATCTCCTCCCACACGTACAATCAAATACGCATCCCTTCAAATTACATGCATAATAACCCAGTTATGTTGCATTCCTTCAATGATGTCATCACTTCCACCCTTGGCACCATTATTCTTCATGTTCATGTGGGCCCTCACACTGTCTCAAAATTGTTATACGTCTTAGAGGGGGAGTTCCAGTATAACCTTTGTTGCTTGGATGACCTTGGATTCACATCATGGGTTGTGTTCCTTCAACTTTACATCGTTGTGTAAAATTTGAACATGAAGGACATAACTATACCATCCCAACTAACTCATCACCATTCAAAACTTGTAACATGTTGTACTGACCTAACGATGTCCTTGTATCAGTTAAGGCATCTACCACTACCCCCACTTCTCCTTCACCCACATCCCCATCCACCAATGCTTTCACCACCTCTCCCACACCTAACTATTCTATTCCTACTATTTTCGCAACCTTTATAGCTGGCCCATCTACTTCCCAACCGATCCGATACCCTCCTACCCAATCACCTAGTAATTCATCTATCCCCACTACCCACATATCTACTACCGATCCCTTAGAAGGTGTTTTTCAACACCTCACTCTAGGGGAGTACCACCTCTATAATATCAACACCTTTCTCACTCCGTAAGAGTATGGTAACCTACGCCAACATCCTCATTATGACTATCACATAGGAGAGGTTTTCCCTTATGGTCCTCCCCACCTTCGCACCAACTTAACATATGGGGGACTTGATACTACCACCTATTCACCCGAACTACCATCCCAAACATGACCATTTTCATCTGACCTCTAATCTCTCACTAACCACCACTTCATGCACACTTTCCTTCACCATTGCGTATGGAAAGGCTTTGGCTTCAATTTTTATGAGCGAGGTCATCATACCGTTATCCCGTGTAATTTGATCTGTAACCACAAAGATCACACTGGCATTGAATTTTCCACACCATCTTCCAAGAAGGCCCACATCAACCTCATTGAGGATGAAAAACCTTCTCCACCTCATTCACCAATGTCACCTCCTTCACCCACGGAGTCCATAGATCCCGAATCTATTCCTCCTAAAAAATCGTAAACACAATTTCCTTGGTACTTATGACTTATCAACGTGATGACGAGGCTCCCTCTTCTCTTCCATTCTTGTATCCTAGCATGTTCGATGACAATACACCTTCTATTAACGTCATTCAATGTTAGGATGATGAGTCTATCCTCACCTACCTTGGTACGGAAGATTATTATATTCATAGGTTGTTGTCATCGAGATGCAAACCATGTTGAATGAATCGTCTATTGAAATCAACATTAACACTCAGGATGACCCGTACATTCTAAAGATAGGCCAATCTTTAGATGCTGTTGAACATGAAGCTTTTACTTCTTTCCTCCGGATCATAGCAACATTTTTGCTTGGTCCTATGCTGATGTGCTCAATATTGACCCAAACATTGTGGTCCACAATATCGTAACCATTCTTGAATCCAAACCCGTAAAAGCAGAAGCGGTGAAAATGCATCCTCGCATTGCCCTTCTTATCAAAGAGGAACTTCAATGCCTTCTCTTGTTTTCCTTTATTCTACCCATTGACTATCCCCAGTGGATTTCTAATATCATTCATGTCATAAAAGTGATAGGGGAACTTCACATTTACATGGATTTCCATGACCTCAACTTATCTTACCCCAAAGACAACTTTCCTCTATCAACGATTGACCAACTGGTTGATATCACCACTGGTCATGAGATGTTATCACTCATGGATGATTTCTTGGGTTATAACCAAATATTACTCTCCCCATAAAATCAACACAAAACCACATTCATCACTCCTTCTGGGAACCTTCTGCTATCGAGTCATGCCTTTTGGCCTTAAAAACATTGGTGCTACATATCAATAGGCTATGACTTATATCTTCCATGACATAATGCATCACATATTGGAAGACTGCGTAGATTATCTTCTTACCAAATCCAAATGTCGAGACAAAAATCTCACAGTCTTGAAGGTCATCTTTGAGCTTCTCATCAAATATTGTGTGTCGCCTTGCCACTTGAAGTGTGTCTTTGCTATTCTTTTAGGAAAACTCCTTTGTTTCATCATTTCTTTGTGTGGCATAAAAGTCGATCCTACTAAATTAAAGGCTATTCTTGTAATTCCTCTACCTACTAATCTCTACAAACTTTAAAGTTTGTAAGGTAAGTTGCAATCTATTCATCAGTTTATTTCTCAACTTTCTGACCACTGCTAACCATTTCATCATCTCCTCAAAAAAGATGTCTCCTTCAAATGGGATGATGAATGCCACAAAGCCTTTGATGCCTTAAAATAAAACCTTCTCCAACTACTAATGCTCATTCCTCCTAAATATGACCAACCCTTTTACCTATACATTTCTACTACTGATTATTCCTTAGGTTTCATGTTCGCTCATCGCGATGAGAAACACTAGGAGCAAGCGAGTTTCTCTGCATAAGTCATACCCTTTTGGAATATGAAACTAGATATACCCAGTGCTGAAAAACTTTGTTTATCCTTAGTTTTTTTCACCACTAAACTTTTTCACTACCTACTCAACCAAAAACCTTTTTCGTCACCAAAATTAACCCCCTACATTACATGTATGCCAAACCCTACCAATATCAACATGTTACACATTAGATTATGCTCCTCATAGACCTCGACCTCGAATTCACTCATCTAAAATCTATCAAAGGCAAAACCATCACCGAACAATTAGCATATGCACCCCTCTCTAGAAATCAATCCTCTAAATTCAATTTCCCTAATGAATCCATTCACTACTCTCTCCTTAGATGATATCATTTTACCGATGACCTTATTCTTCTATTGTTCCAAATGCTAGCATGAGGGTGGTGTAGGTGTTATCCTCATTCCTCTTGACAATGACCTAATGTCATTATATTTAAAACTAGATTTTGATTGCACTAACAATATCGCCAAATATGAAGCACTCGTATTAGGTCTTCAAGCCGCAATCACCTTAGACGTTAAATCGATTAATATCTTTGATGACTCTTAACTGGTTGTAAACCAAGTCAATGGTATATACCAATGTCGTAATGAAATACTTCAAAATTATAAACACCATGTTGACATACTTTTGACTACCTTTGACCATTATGAACTTTAAACCACCCCGCGTTCCACTAACAAATTTGTGGATACCATGGCTTGTCGATACCGCTTCACCTTTCAACTTGAAAATATTTTTCATAGTACAAAGGTTGCAATCACCTTCTTATTTATTTTGAGATGTTAACCTCATTGGAGCCACTAAACTGACCTAGGGGACCATTGGTATAAGTAGTTTCCTGAATACCTTTCCCTTTCCATTCTACCTCCTGACCTTACTCATAATGGAAAATGTGCCTTCCTCAAAAGTGCATTCCGTTATGTCATCATGGGTGGTCTTCTTTATAAATTCAGCTTTGACGGTATCCTCATACAATGCCTTACAAGTTCTTAAATTCCCTACACCATCAAGGAATTTCATGAGGGAATTTGTGGAGGTCACTTCAAAGGCTAGCTATCACTAAATGTATTCTTCACCTAGGCTATTATTGGCCAACCTAAACCATGATTGTTGTGACTACGTCAAATGTTGTGTGAAATGTCAACAACATGTTAATCTTCATCACACACCTATTCATGCCTTACAGATCACACAAGACCTTTGGCCTTTCTCTCAATGGGGTTTAGATCTTGTCGAGAGATCAATCCTCATTCTTCACAAGACCATCAATGCATTATAATCACTCATCAATACTACACTAAATGGGTCGAATTGTACTCTCATTTCTACACAATAACGAGAAAATATGTGAATTCATTAATCATCACATTATTTGTCGCTTTGGTGTTCCTCACCACCTCATCATTGATAACCGAAAACAATTCAAAACAAAATGTTACGGAACTTGGTGATGCCTTCAGCATTCAACTTAGTTTCTCTTCACCTTATTACCCACAAACCAAAGGTGGCCAGAGAAATCAACCAATAAAACCTTGAACACAATTATTTTGAAAGTAGTTGATGATACTAGAAAGGATTGGCATACGCACATTCCTTTCACCTTGTGGGATTACGTACTAGTATTCATACCTCAACTACTGCCACACTTTTCTCCCTAGTCTATGGTACTGAGGTTTTCCTACCTCTCAAAGTCTAGATTCCATCTCTTCATATCTCACTCAAAGACATGCTCAACGATGATGACTTCTGTTAGGACCATTTGGCACAACTTGAGTTATTAGATGAACGCCGTCTTAATGCTCTCAACCATCTCCAAATCTACAAAAACGTATCAAACATGCCTATGAAAAACGTGTCCATAAACGAACCTTCCGGTTGGTGACCTCTTCTCAAGTAAAATCAACATGTAACCAAAGAAGAGAAATGCAAATGGGGTAAATTTTCTCTTAATTAGCTTGGAACCTATATCGTTACTCATGTCTATGGGTCAAGTGCTTATCATTTATCTTCAATTGAAGGCAAACCTGAACCTAAGCCCCTCAATGCCTTGCATCTTTGGCCATTCTATTATTGAATTTGAGTCCTATATCACCTTTGGCCTATTTAACACTCATCCCTTGAGCGCCATTCACCTTTCTTATTTCTAATTCTTGGGACCAATGACTAAACAAGAATCATGTGATTACCCATCACCTTTCAGCCTTATCTTCAATATGAGTACCACGACTCTACTCATAGCATGATTTTCATGGATACTTTTCATATTTTTCAAGATGTAATCCCATGGTCATTCATCATTTAACACCATCTATTTCATAGTTAACCTCTGTGTGCTATGGTTTTTGTCTTCTCAATGAGAGCCTAATCTTCCACTATAGTCTTGTCCATGACTTAAAAACGTCCAAAAAGAAAAATAATTTCAAAAGCAAAATGGGATTCACCTCCTTGAGTCAAACTTCCATAAAAAAATGACTCCCTTAAAAGGGACATCTCTTCTCTCTATCTCGCCATTATAAATAGACTACTCCCTCAAAGGACAGCTATACAAATCTTGCCATACAACACATAGTCTATCAAAAGGGACTATCCTTACAAAAACAATATAAAATATTTAGAAGCTTCCTACATCGATCAGCTTCCCGAAGACCTCAAGGAGATAATATACTCATCCCACGTATACTTCTCACATCGATCAGTCTATCAAACAGAAAAGCAAAAAGAAGAAAAAGAGAAAAATTTCATGGACTTGCCTATCTTGATCTTGGGTTTCTTGCCAAGTAGGCATGTTATCTCATACTGAGTTTGGCTAAACCAACCTCTTTCACCTCATCACCTTGTTACCCTAATTTCCTTCTCGCTCAAGGGATGTGCTGTAAATGTGACATTTTGTGACCATGTGACTTTCTTCACCCTTAGAAAAATCGATCATGCAATGCCTTTAGGGTCTTATGTTCATAAGCCTATCTATGGTATGATAGACACGTTATTGTTCTTATCAATTAGGTGGCTCTTTTTGTCACCTCTCACCATTCACATTTTTCATTACTTGTTGATTATCCTATACAGGACTAGACCATCAACACCTACATTTTATGAATTCCTCTTTTACCAAAATCAACCTAAACTCACTCATGCCTATGACCTAGACTCAATCATGCCTAAAAACCTACTAACCCATTTCTCTACCTCATCATTCTCTTCCCTAGCTTACGGACAACTACATCATCCCGAGGCCCCTTTTCATCGGGGCTATGTAGGTAAGCACTTCGAGGGCATGGGGCTCTTAAAGGTTAGCTCGACCAATCTTTACCCTAACCAATTTCCCCATTTTTAACATTCTACCTTAATGAGTTTTCCATTTTACACAAAACTGAGAAATTCAACATTCATACAAATATACATACTTACCATGTTATAAGCATCATCATATCATACATCCATCATTTTACATTTCCATGATATCAAATATTTGGAAATTTAAGCCCACATACCTACATATAGATCATCATCTATTTCTCATGTTACCAATAACTTGGAAATTAAATCAAACCAAAACTAAAATCAACCATGCCTAACCAACCTAAACTCCACCGTGCCTAACCGACCTAACTCAGCCATGCCTAAACCGACCTAACTCCACCATGCCTAAACCGACCCCGACTCCACCATGCCTAAACCAACCTAACTCAACCATGCCTAAACCAACCTAACTCCACCATGCCTAAACTGGCTGACTCCACCATGCCTAAACCAACCTAACTCAACCATGCCTAAACTAACCTAACTCCACCATGCCTAAACCGACCTGACTCCACCATGCCTAAACCAACCTAACTCAACCATGCCTAACCGACCTAACTCCATCATGCCTACATGACCTGATTTCATCATGCCTAAATTACCTAGTTTCCATCACATACACAAATAACAATGGAAATTTCAAAACACAAGTACATCATCCATACCATCAATCTCACCATCTATAAATGAAAGTCTATGTATCCATCAAATATACATTGATACAAAATAATACAAGTATCTCTCAGGTACAACCTTAAAATATTTGGCACGTAGGCCGGTATAATAATCAACTCACAAAAATCTCATGTATAGCCTCACCATCTTCGGCTCGCAGGCCGATATATATATCAAAATCTCAAAAATAAATAACCATACCGGTGACTAATCATCACCCCACCTGAGACCCTTGGGGCCAATCTCATCTATCTCCTCCTCTCTACCTATCTGGTGCCCTGCCAACATCTCTCCACCCTCCATGGGTCTCGGTCTAGTCTCTACCTGGCCTACAGCTAGGTTGGGCCTCCATGAACTAGTAGCCTCACCTTGATCCTATCTAGGGATCATTGACCCCTTATACTCTTAGCACTATGTGTGCAGGATCTCGTCCTCTCACTCGATGTCTCATTATTCCCTATAATCAATATAAGAGGGATATCTATCCTATGAATCGTTAGTTGATCCTGGTAATATCTTGCCTCATTTAAGGCATCCTTGAATATCACCATTGGCACTATCTATGGTTGTGCCATATGTCTCACAGCAACCTACGAGCTTTGTCCTGCTAATGATTACCTCATCCCTTGTACCTATGAACCATTCCCTCCTCCCTGTATTGTGGGACCTGTCCGTTCTTGCCTCTAATATGGGACCATGTCACTTCGGGCCTATAAAGGTTCCTGCTCTATGACCCGGGCATGTAATGCCACAATCTAAGCCTATGTAATGGCCAATGACCATAAAAACATGATATCTATGCACGTAAGGTGGGTACCTATCCCCATCACCATCACCACCCTATGTAGGTGCTTATCCCTATGTAACCCAGGCTGCAGTCTACCATCTGCACCTGTAAAGTGGCCACCTACCCTGCAATGTGTCCCTCTAAACTATAATAGTGGCTGGTCAGGGTTTCCCTAGCCTTGGCGGTGTTTCCCGTGGTTACCGCGCCATCCAACACTACCTATATCTCATCGGTGACCACAACGTCATCAATCTGCTATATCCACCATTTGCTCCTCCTCCCCGCCTTGTCGGCATAGTCGGTTGTGGTAGAGGCATAGGCCTCTCCATGTCATCTCTCATGTACTATGGGAATGGTGGAGGCACATCCTGGGCAGCCCAAACTATCATATGACCCTATCAATAGGTATCATCTCGTGCTCATTGGAACAACACCCTCTATCCACCTGAGTAGTTGTAGCTCATCCAACTCCACTTCCATGTGTCTATAGGAAGGGAAGCCAACATATGGCCTCCAAATAATGTCAACCCTTGACAATCCCTCTAAGCACATGCATGTAATATGCCACATCATGTGTAGCCCTATCCACCTTGTCTTATCCACCAACAAGTACCCAATGCTTATAGCCAACTCAAACCAAGCCCACATCAAATGCATCAAGTTGGGGAAAACCAACTAGACACACACATACGATGTGCTCGTATTCCCAATAGTGAAGAAGGAAGGTACAACACAAACTGAACCTCTGTAGCCTCCCATAGGCCCACAACTCTCTGTACAACTACACCAAGAATGTTGGTGCCCAGAAAAATAGGTCCTATCCTCCATCATGTCTTAGAGAACCCCATTAATGCTCATGGGAATCTCCCACCCTTCGCATATGGAAATGCAAAACAACAAACCTCCTCCATAATCAGAACAACCAACCTCATATCCTAAGGATAGGCCACATACATGTTTCCATAGCTCAAGCTTACACTATGGTATCTGAGCTCCATCATCACCTCTCCAAAAATAGTCACTATCGCTCCTTGGAGGCCTCTAAGGTAATAGAATAGACCTGCTCCCCAAACTATCGGCACTGCAAGATCTTGTATACATCCTTTAGGGTGATAGTAATCTCACCCATTAGTAAATGGAATGTATTGGTCGTTGAATCCCATCTATCGATGAGTGCGACCATCAAACTTAGATCTCAAGCTATACGTCTGTAGTGTTGGATCATAATTAAACCAACCTCCATCATGTGCCTCCACTCATCTACAGTCACGCTTCAATCATACCGCTAGCAACAGAGGTAGTACTTTATCCCTCATCCGCAGCTGGTCCCTAGCCTGCATCCAAAAAACCACAACATTGTTCAACCTTGACCATACCCAACATACCTTTTACCCAACACACCTATTACATGACATAGCTATTTCCCACCACACCCTACCCAAACCACAACCCTAACGACTCCCCTTTTTCCTAGTGTATTGTTACACCTATTCTCCCTTATTCTACTTGTCACCCCCACCATCACCCAAATACCTGTTTTTACATTATTTTCCATATATACACCTTCCCTTCACCCTTCCTCAACTCTATTCCATCCCCCTTCCCATCCCTTACCATTAATTCTCATCATCCCTAACCAAAGACCTCGATCACCTTAACCGTCACCGAGTTTTCTTGACAAATGCGGTTTAATTTCACTATGTCGATCACCTAAATCTTGACCGACGCCGGAAAAAGGCCAACCGACGTCAGCCAACCCCTAACTTTTGTCAATCTCTATCGTGACATCAAAACCAAACCCCCTCGTCTATCAAAATTTTCTCAAAAACACCCTAAAAACCACTTTACCCTACCCAAACCTACCCTAACTTCATTCCCACCCCTATTTACACTATATTGGACCCCCCTCCCTCATTTCATTTATTTTACCTACAAATGCAAAATAAATTTCCACCCAAACCCCCTTTAACCCAAACCAATTTAAAACATCATTTTCAATCCAAAGATAGAAGCGGATTGAATCCTACCTCATCTTGGTATCATTTGTGTGGTGGTATGTCTGGCCTCCATGCCTGTGGCCCACTCAAACCCTCTCCCACCTCCGTCGTCACCAAATCAACTCCTCACCTCGTAACCAATCAAACCTCTCCAATCAATATTTTGGACCCACCTACTAAACGCCACTCACACTTTATTCACTCGTTAGCTTAGCTCAAACACCTCGTATCATCACTTTCTACTCTTACTCCACCACTCTGTCATTTTCCCAAATAGCAACAAGTTAAAATGAATCCGTAAAATATGGATTTTTCTTTTTATTAACCCTAACCCGACTTGACCAACATCGGTCATACCAAACTAATGTCGGTTACTTTATAACCAGCATCAATCACATGTCATTACCATTTCCACCCCAATTTTCCCTTGTTTGACCTCAACTAATTATTTCCCGATAACCCTGTGACCTCACCCACACTTATTGCAACCTACCTACACTCCCAAACTACCCCTATATTTCATTAGTTGCATCTCGGGATTTGTTATTTTACCTATACCTTGGCCTTACCCATTCCATGATGTATTTACCTGGACTTGAGCTACTTGGTGTGACCATTGACCTTGTGTACTCGCTATACCTTGCGATGTCATTACCCATGTTGTTTTACCTAGTGATCTTACCTTTACTTTTTCCATGTCGTTTATCCTGACCCAACCTTTGGTGTAATAGAACATAGTCTGAACATTCCTACACCTGACCTATGTTGTGTTTTTGGACCATATCCTATGCCTTGGATACCTGAATCACTTCACCCTTGTTGGGATAAACCTATCGACCTTGGATGATGTAGAGTTTGCAAGCTCTTCAACTTGGTACATTGTTACAGTCTATACGTGTGCGTGCATTTGATTTCTATTACCTATTACCCAATTTGACTCGGCTATTACCGATTACCAATAATCCATTACCCTTTCCCATAGTACTCATAGCCTTCCCTACCTACCTTCAGTTCCACCAACTATACAATTATCAAACCACTCACCGATTTCGTATCACACCTCATCGCCTTCTGTTTGAGGGGGATATCCTTCACCCACACCTAGGGAAACCTCACTCTAACCCACACATGGGGCCATCACTTCCTCTTTTTTTCAGTGTCACTTACAAATATAAAGCTACGCAACAAAAAGGGGTAAAATGTAGACACCAAAATTAGGTCGTACCACCCTTATAGCCCCGTTAATTAAATAAACCATACCTTACATATTCATATCCCATAGTGCACATGATTAATTGAATTAATTAATTTAATTTATTTGATTAATTTCCTCACTTGACCACCTCACCTAGCCACATCACCTAGACACCTCATCATGGACCTATTCTTAGCATGTTCATTCTAACTAGGACTCAATCTCTACTTACCATAACTAACTGAGACTTAGTCTAACCCTAACACTAGATGCCTATTCTTTCTCTAACAACATGCCCACTTACTTACATAAAATACCATTTCAATATTTGTAAAAATGGACATAACATGCCAAAAAGATAGCCAAGATATGATGTTTTGGTAACCTAGGATTTCTCACCTTAACCGATGCTGGTTAACCCTAAACCAACGTCAGTCACCCTAACCGTCATCGGTTACCATATATTCACTTTGTTAACCTTGTTCCAGGTTGGAATAATTATTCAAGTTTGGAGAGAGAGAGATATCTACATGCAAGCACAAACTAGAGCCCTCTCGCACATCCAGACACACCCTAGCTGGCACCAAGACTGATCTGAAGACATTGGCATTCACGGTAGCATTTCGGGAAGCATTGCCGTGACACTGACCACCACTTTCACATATCAACCATCACCTTCATCCAATCATTAGGTCTGTAAATACAAGTAAGTGCATTTTGATCTACATCATTCCATACTTACTTAGATCATCATTTCTTTAGTTTTCTCTTTTAAATCCTATTCTCCTTTGCATCCCATCATTTCCCACATTCCTGTCAATCCATCCACCTAACTACCTATAACCTCCCACTCTCCATACCTGACTCTAGATATCTCTTAGTATTCCCAACACTGTTACCAACCTCACCCTTCTCCATTTATTCCTTGTGCAATCATAGAGAATCTCCCAAAACCAAATTTTATTGAGTTTTTACCATTCCACCTCTACCAATTCTAGTTAACCTAAACCTTCATCAGTTTCCCTCTCAACTGTCATCAGGTCATACTTGACCAACGTCGGTCTCTCGTATCTGTAATTCGCCTATAACAACAACCTCATAACCTTCACCCAAATAACCCAAATCCACCCAAAACCTGATCTTGACCTGTTCTAGTCACCTTGGCTACTCCGCCCAACTTCTAAATCATATCATAATTGTACTGTTAGATTAGATTTTCTTATTTTATTTCAATGAGATACCTAAACCATATCAACTACAAGTAGGAGGTTATTTTTTGACGTTACTTATCATATTAAATTGTATTAAAAATGGATTGACATCAATCTAAGGAGTATCAAACTTCTTGGATCTAGCATACACTAGGCAAATCCACCGACATATATTGTTTAAAATTCCTCTTGTGGTCTTGCTTTTGCATTTCAAGTAGTTCTTCCTAGTCAAAAGGAAGTTCTCACAATCAACATTGGATCGAGAAGTCAAAGCGCGTGCAAGGCATCTACCTTCCACCTTCATCTCACAGGGTATTCCTCCTCACCTTTACCTTATCAATTTCACTCATACATATGCAACTTATCGGTGAAACACATGGCTTATGTGGAATGGTAATGGATTTCGTGATGGTATTTTATTCAACCACCACTCCCTTTGGTGGTTTCTTGTCATTCAATTCTAGGATCGTTTCCTTGGATTCCTACACTTTTCCTTTTAAGTGAGTAATTTGCATTATCCAAGACCTATTTTGCAAATGTGCTCAGCCTTGATGTCCCTTGAATGAGCTCAAGGATCATTTAAAATTAGCTTTGCATGATCATGCCATCATCAATTATGTTATCTCCTTTTTCTAATCACATGATCCAAAAATATTTATGCTTCCCTATTGTCCTTTGTGGATAGATTAGAAGTGGTATGTGGACACCCCATTCTATAATTACTCGTTGACAAAGGCTATGCCTAGATTTCACCTCATTTTCCCATGGTTGGAAAACTCATTACCCAATGGGGATTACAATCTTCTTCATCCAGTTGGAGAAGGAGATTCAATATTATTTGGTTTTCTTGTATGGAACCAAAATTGCTCATTTTTTGTGGTGTGTTCTTCACCAAGGCCTTTTGATTGGTTCATGTCTGGTTCATCTTGGTGTTTCAGCTCCAAAATTCCCTTTTGTGGCAATGTGAAACCCTATCTCACCTCTTCTAGTACTTTTGCAATGGCCAAAAGGCTTAGAACTAGATTCATTCATTCTTTTTCCCTTTTTCAACCAAAATTTTCTATCTAACATCACATTCTTTGAGGAGATAATCTTAGAATGCCTCATAATTTTCCCATATTTGGCATGCTTTTAGAGGAGAAATTCTCTTTTGGATTTGGAAAGAATGGAATTCTTGTTTATTTTTGAATGTTGAAGTTGACCAACACTTCTATATTTATAATAATTTTGTGGTTATTTCAAATGTATTACTATAGATCTAAGTGTAAGAAAACAAGGTGGCACTCGAGGTGGAGCATTTGCATACTCTTCTTTACCACTAGGGGAAAATCTTCTTACAATGTTTCTTGTGATCCACTGTCACCCTCCCGCCGCCCCCACCCCATAGCAGTTCCAACAGTCATCCCGGAGGTGGTGATCATTGGATCCATTCGTAATGACGCTCATTCGGGCGGGCATATTGGTCCCCATGTAATTATCCTCTCGTGGAGGAGCTTCTACCCTCCACCTCTATCACACCACTAGGGTTGGGATTTCCCTCTACCACCCAAATAGCTTAGTTGGGGCTTGTCATTCCCTAATCACACTTATGATGGTTAGAGCCTCCTACCTCCACCTAACAAATTCCTCAAACTTTATCTTGCCATCTTACCCACTTGAGGCACTATTAATGATACCAAAGAAGGAATCCAACCCATATTTGGTTAGGATGTGTTGGATAACAACAATGACCTACCTATTTTTTGATGGCCGTATCATGATCCACCCTCTACAGGACAACAATGCATAGTGGTAGCTTAATTTCCTTGCTTCTCTATTTTTTTATGTTTTGTTATAGTTGATTCTCCTAGGATATTCCTAGTATCTCAGTTGGGGCTTATCGACAGCCCTGATCCATGCACTCATGATAGTTAGAGCCTCCCAATTCTTCCTAACAAATTCCTCAGACCATCTCTTTCCATCTTACCCACTTGAGGCACTATTGATGATACCGAAGAAGGAAGCCAACCTGACTCTGGTTAGGATGTGTTGGATAGAAGCAAGGACCTACCTGATTTTAGATGGCCATATCATGATCTTCCCTCTACAGGAAAACAATTCGAAGTGGTAGCTTAATTTCCTTATTTCTCTAATTTTTTATGTTTTTTTATAGTTGCTTCTCCTAGGATCTTCCTAGTTTGAACTTACGGATTTGGGGTGTGCTTCCATACCACCCAATTTTTTGTTAATTATCTTGTATCATTTTACTTAATATTATAATATAATATCTTATTCATCGATATATATATATATATATATATATATATATATATATAATTTTTTTATGGTTGAGGGTATCTTATATGAGTCTCCTTTTCCTAACCCCTTTACTAAAAAAATTCATTCTTATAACCATGCCCATTAGACCTATCCATGATACATCTAGATGTTATATCCCTCACATGCATTCTCCTAGGTCTCCTCCTCTAAGTCACAAATATCTTAAGTGTTTTATATAACCAAGAATTGATGCAATATATCCTATTCCTAGTGTGCATAATGCAAATTTGAGGTCCAAACCTCCCACACCTACATGTTTCTCTCCTCGCCTTAAATAAATATAAAAACTTTCAAATGTTGTAAAAATATAAATTTAGGATATGTGTGTATGACTTGATTTTCTAGTTCTTTACTTTACATATGTTGTTTGTCACATGGTTTAATAGATAGCATATTCTATATACTCTTTACACACATACATTTCACAAGGTATTTGAGCATGATGGAGGACATATACAAGACTCTACATAATGATAGGTGTTAATCTAGTCTCTTTCCTAATGACCTTGTTAATATGGGGGAATCTTATACACTATCAGGTGATTTTGCTTCATTACATGTTACTTTCAATTCCTCATTATACTTATATTCTATATTATGATATATGTTATTTATTTAGACTAATGTGGCTAACACATGTGCCTTATATAGAGCTAATATCTCTTAATCTATGTGCCTTTGATATATTGTCCACTACTACACTCACTTACTTGTTTATATGATGTTTTTGTGTGTGCGGTGCCCATGAAATTGTGTGTGTGTGTGTGTGTGATGTTTTGGTGTCCCTTTTTGTGGCCTATGTTTCCTTTACACATGTTTGTTTATGTGTGTAAAACTCTTACGTCCCTTTTATGTAGCCTTTGGCATTTTTATGATGGTTTATATGATATTTCTTGTTTTATGTTTATGGTTTATGCTTGTACACTTATCTTCTTCTATGATTATATGTTTATTTTCTTGAATACTTGTTTGTTATATCTTTGTGCCATGGTTGTTACCATGCACTCATTTGTAGGAACAAGATCTCTATATTGGCCATCTAGAAAAACCTTTGATGTGGTCCAATGTTGACTATATGATACATCTAATATATCTAACACAGATACACTTCAATTAGTTTGAGTTGAGTAATCTATTACACATCTTGCTCACCTCAAAAAGGGAGCGTTCAATGGGGTTATCACATGGATGTTTATGTAATTCAGAACACAAATAGAATACAACATTCATAGTAGAATGGAATAGGGTAAAAATACAAAAGAACAAGAACATATATAGATTGGGATTATAATTTACATACAGATAAAACCATCCAACAAGGGACAAAACTATTATAATTTACTATCCAAGATGAAGAGTTTCATACTACACAATTTTATAAAGAACAACTTCAAAATTTTCTGGAGCATACAATTTTTGGAGATTTTTGATACACATTCAATGACATGTGGCATGGTCCATAGCATCATTTTTCTTCATTTAAGTAAATAATGTAGAGGTATGAATATTGTCCCCTTTCAACTTTTTACATCTTAATAATTGTTACAATGCATGATATGGGGGTAGGGGCATCATCCTCCTATATTC